>JARWIR010000009.1:16982500-17582500 GCA_029959085.1 Nemophila menziesii | reverse complement strand
TTTAGCTTTAACAATATCTTTTATTTTTTTTAACTATACTATATTTTACATACTTGAGAATATATTAATTATATAGAGGTTTGAAGTAGACATTGAGATGCACGTGGTAGTTAAAAATTATCTAGTTATAATAATATGTTTGTTTCTCGAGCGTAAATAATACAAAACGTTTCTAATTACAATATTCATTTGTGTTTTTGTAGGTGCTATCATGTGTATGCTAAGAGATGTTGAACGATTTTTTTGGGTTTTCACAACAATAACCCATTACATAAAATAATTAACAAATGGATATGGTGATGCATTGGTCTTTTGAAGGCGAAGGAGGTGATGGAGATGATGATCAGAAGTAGAGGTGTAAAGAAAGGAGAAATAACTGGAGATGCAAAGAGAAAGCTATAAATGGTTGCCATTGGTGTGAGAAGCATGCTTTAGCTAGAAATCTCTATTACAAAATGTCTAAGAAGAGGAAGCAGAAATCTTAGAAGATCAAACTTCACACTTAGCTATCTTGGTGAATTCTGGTGGTGGAATAACTACAGTTATAGAGTCTATGAGTAATCAATCAAGATTCCCCTCTTCTATCGCCTTCGATAGTGTAATTGCCAGCTAAAATCAAGCATTATCTATCATTTTCTTTTATGAAGATTCTAGTAACGGTTGGGAGAACATAATTAAAGGCGAGAAGCAGATGTATGGTGAAAAGGTAAATATTTAGAATAAAATAAAGAACGGTAGATTAAGTAATGGAGAAGAAGTTAACAATGTGAATGTAATTGTAAAGCAAAGGTATATATTATAGTAAATCTATACCTTGTTTGCAGGTGATTTATCTTCTATTTATGTAATGCAAAACATTTGAGTGAAAATGATGCCAATTCCTTTCAATAACCTAAACAAATTGTAATGAATAATCTTTTTTAGTCAAATGTAAATACATTAACATAAATCATTGTTGGGTTACAAAATATTAACAAATTTTGTGTATTACAAAGTTACCCTTAAGTAGATTAGCTGATTAGCAAGGTGGATTATTAATCCAAAGGCCAAGAAAATTTCTTTTATCTTTTGTTTGGCCACCCAATCAGCTACTCAATTTCTAGTTATTCTCACATTTAAGAACTTGATCTTGTACTTAGTTTTACAAATTAAAATAAACCTAACCAAAACACTGGTACAGCTAGATAATCTAACAACTATATAATTTGCTTGGTTAATAACAGTAAGGTTATCATTCTCGAGTTCCATAGATCCAGTAGGAAGTCTTGAAGCCATCTCACATCATAAAATGATTACTCTTTATTCTGCTTCAACCACTGAGTTTGTTTGTACCTTCATAGCAAAACCATCTACATTGTACCTATTGAATCCCTCAAAACACAAGAAACAACAACTAAATTAGTTTTTATTTCATAAGCAGCATCACAATTAAGTTTATAGTTTCCTTTAATAGGGGGATTCCAACTAGTATAATCCCCACCCTTTGCAATACTTGTACCTTAATAAAGAGAAATATTATTGATTTTAGTATCACAAAACCTTTAAGATAGAACATTTGAGCCATTACTATTAAAATTTGTTTTTCTAATATAAGTTATTCACCTCAGTAGTAGCTTATTTGCTGCGCAATACTCATCATAGGTCATAATTGATCTTTGAACAATAATTAAAGGGTCAAGACTATATCATTTATATATATACTCATTCCTTCCTTTCCAAATATGCCAAGCCACAAGAAAAGACAGATCACCCATATTGAAAGATAAGTCACCATTTTCATAGGCATACACTCTTATGAAATGAATCTATTTTTTCCCATTAAATGAAGGTTCAGATAAAGAGTTAAAGAACAATGGACTAACCAACCATACAAGAACAATGAAACCGAGAAGATGCTCAATGGTTTTATTTTCAGCTCCACATAGATTGCATTAATGATTATCAATTGATTTAATTTTACATCTATTTACATTGGTAACTAATCCATTATTACAATATATCCGAATAAATTTTTTTACCTTTGGCATAACTTTTAACTGCCAGATAAATTTTCAATCATTTGTATCCATTTGAACTGAGGAATCTCAAATTTGGTGTTCCTTAACATCTATTGCCTTTGTTGAGGCCTATATAGCTTGTTATAACATTCATTCCTTGAGATCCCTTGATATAGACTTAGTCCTATAAGGGGTATCATTTCAGTGATAAATTGGAATGTACATTTGGCTAATGGTTGTTGCAACTTTAGGTGTAAATAAGCAATTTACCAAATTCATATTCCATTTGATGAGTATTATAGTTTAAGAGCTGAAAAACAAACTCAATAGTATAGTCAGCTGGCTTAGATATTATAATATTAATAGGGAGACAAGAAATTTCCCAAATATGTAAGGTTTTTCCATCCCCAATGTTCCATTTCAACTTATCTTTTAAAACAATCTATCCTTGTTTCAATGCTCTTACAACTCCAAGAGCAATTGATACTCAAAGAAGAATTTAAAAAACAAATGTTAAATAAAAGTGGGTTTGAGTTGTTAAAAAATTTCCAAGCATTTGATGCTAATTTTGTGTAGTAAAATCATTAAAACCCAAACCACCATATTCCTTAGTATTCATGAGAGTTTTCCATTTATCCCAGTGGCATCTCTTTCTCCCTGATTGTTCCAATAAAAATTTAAATCTAGAGGATTCAGAGGACTAGTGAAATTTTTTGGTATTAGTAAAATTGACATATAATTAGGAATTGCTCATATAAAAGCTTTTATCGAGATATCTTTTCGACTTTTAAAAAGAATTTGTGTATCCTATCCATCCATCCCCATTTTAAAGACTTAAATTTAGATTTGCCCCAATCTGAAGGAGTACCAAGATCCTCTAACTTCCTCATTCTGAGTTGATTTGAGATCTTATTTCTAATCTCAATAGGAGTTTGTTTGCTAAACTACACATTACTCTTATTAAGATTAATATTCTACCTTTTATCCATTCCATATTTATTAAAGATTTAAGGAATATATCAATATTGTAATCATCAGCTTCCAAGAAAACAATGTTGTCATTTGCAAACAAAACATGTGTAAGACTAGGGGTTGCCTTGGCTATCCTCAATCCTGTTAGGAGACATGTATGAACATAGTATTTAATAAGTGAGGATAAAGCTTGAGTAACAAGACAAAAAAGAATAGGACAATTGGTGTCTCCTAGTGTGTTCTAAATAAACACGTCTAAAAAAGCAAGACACGTACCGCAAGTGTATGGGTCATCCAAGTAATATCCGGTAAACGGGATTTCGATCTCAGTGACGGATTAGGTAAGACTAAGGTGTTATGCAATAAATGGAAATAGTTTCTTGAATGAAAATTAAAAGTAAAGGAGTTAAATTTTTGTTTGGTTTTTTTTGTTTAAGAACTAAAGTGCAAATAAAGTAAAGATTAAACTAAATTAAAACTAATGCAAGAAAATAAAATATGAAGAGACGCAAGGATGAGAGAATAGTACTTGAGTCATGCTAGGTTCACCGAAATAAACTTAATTAATGGTTCATCTAAGGGACAAATCAGTAACTAGTAATAGTCGGGAGTCTAGATTCTCCTAACCCCCGTCAGGGTGGACTTAGGAGCTATCTCAGATGTTACAAAACCTGCCAGGACGATCATAATCCACCTTCGAATGTTAGGTTCTCTACCCAATTGGCTATAAGATTAACTAATTCCGTCAGGATCAATAATTTCTATCATATGTTTATTACCTATGTCTGTAATTAAACCCCCGTCAAGATGATCACTTCCCCACCAAAGTGAATAGCCTAATTACTCAAACCTATATCTAATTAGCTAATTCATTGATAGTGAAATTAACTTACGATAATAAACAATACTAAATTACTCAATTCGAATTAAATTATAAAAATCCAAAATCAGAAAACATCAATTAAGTAAATTAAGGTTCAACCCATATAGTGATTCTCAAGCACTTAAGAAGTTTAGCTCATAAAGGAAAATAAAAATAAGACAATAAAATTAAAAGAAATAATGTTAAACAGAAAGAAAATAAATAAAACCCAATGAAGAGGTTGGGTTTGGCTTCGAATTGGAGAAGATGACTGCTCCAGATCTTAGCATCTTCCTTCCTGCTTGGTCTGACTTGAATCCTTAAGCCTCTTTGATAATTATATGAAGTGTGTGTAAAAGAGGAGGCTAAGGGGTGTATTTATAGGTGTTAGAAATCCCTAGGTCGAATTTACTTGGAGTGGAAGACAAGTTAAGAACTCTTTAATTTGTAACCCTAAAATCTAGGAAAGGTAAGATTCTGCTGCTGATCTGTTTTGGTCATATCTCTCTCAATACTTATTCGTTTGACGCATTCCAATAGTCGAAACCGCTTGTCTCGTAAAGATCTTTCCATTGTTCCATACCATTCTCCCAAATTCCTAGCCAAGTTTAAGTTATAGACTTGTCTTTGAAACATGGCTGGAATTTCAGATTCATATGGCAGCTTTATCTTTTCCTTCTTTGCATATATCCTTCCTTAATCTTCTTATTTCCATGTAAATCTCTTTCTTTTACTTCTTTGACTTGACTTGGTCTCTAATTAATTACCATATATCTTTTAAAGCTTCACGTTAAATAAATAATTAAACTGCATATGCTTTAAAAATAATAATTCAATAATCCAAGACTAGAAATAGGAAAGTGCACTCTAAAATTAGAAACTCGACTCAAATACTTCCTAACACACTAAAAATAAGCCAAGACCCTAATTCTTACTTCTCCTCCTTGTATTGAAATTTAAGAACATACTAACTTTGCACTAAAAATAATCAAATTACCGCACAAAAGTTCTAAAAATGCAAATAGTCTAATTCCAAGGGGAGAAAGTGCAATATGACGAAATAAGCATAAAAGTCTAGTTAATAAGTCAATAATTCACCTAAAATGATGTCTCCAGAGGGCTAATATTTAGAACAAATAGGGAGACATCAACAATGTATCTCCTGGTCTCAACCCTTTTTGTGGTACATCAATATCATGAACTTCTCCAATTATTTGAACTTTATAGGTAACAAAGGTAATACAGTTTTCAATACAATTTACCCAATTTGAGAGGAACACCATTTTTCTCAAAAAATAAAGAAGAATATTCCATTCAATATTCTCATAAGCTTTACTAATGTTAGCTTTAACAACTATATTATATATTTTTGTTATTCTTTTATTCTTAAGAAAACGACTAGACTCCTGGGCTATGATAATATTCTCAAAAGTAGATCTTCCTGGCATAAAGGCAGTCTGTTTTTTAGAATTAATGTCAATAAACCAATGTTGAAGATTATTAGTCAAAATTTAGAAATAATCTTTGGTGTCGCCTAAGGTGTGATAAAAATATGATAAATAAAGAGACTAAAAGATGCACTAACACCCTAGACTAAACACGGTACTCAATGCATGTACCACATGTCGTACACAAGTCTTAATGATAAATAAATATTCGTTCTCAGGGACTTAGTATGCACTAATCCTTCTATTTCTTCAACAAGTTAATAAGGGTGATTAAAGCTCTTAGACAAGTAGCCAGGATTCAAAATTCCTCCTAACCCCCTTCTGGGTGAACTTAGGTGGCGACCTAACAATTACCAGGGGACTTAACTAAGGTGGTCCTACGCCACTAGGTTCTTAGATGAGACGGTCCTGCAAATAATGATCAGTGATTAATAACAAACTTTAATGACTATCTAGTTAGGCAAGCCCTTCCGGATCACTACCACACACTAGACGCTTATGTAATGGTTCAGTAATTAGACACCCCTTCCAGGTGACCATCTAAAGACTATTACCACAACCCTAATTTGATCAGGATTAAGACAGACAATAAATCAAAGCACATAAATCAAATATATGGTTAAGAAGCTAGAATCAATTTAAAATAGTTTTCCCAAACAAACTTAGATAGAAGAAAATAGAATTCAAAGATTATACATATGCAAAACCCAATCTATGAGAACATTAGTTCATACTAAAAAGAATAAAACTAAAATAAAGATACATACTGTCAACTTGCTTCTCTTGAATGACTAAGGATTGAAATAAGGTTTAGACTGAGCAAGGATTAAATTAGGACATATTTACAATGAATAAAGGGTGTATTTATAGGTGTTAAGGAAGCCCTAGGTCGAAATGTTGGAGTAAGAGGCAAGTAATTGAACTCTTTTCCAAATCAAAATTGTTTCCTAAAATATAGGAGATATGATAAACAGCTGATGTCTTGTTCTAGTCGTAACTTCTTCATTATTGGTCTGATTTTCGTATACTTTATATTGAAATGATCGGATCAAAAAGATATACAATTTTCCTTTAGATTGCTCCTCCAAAATCTCAGAATATTTTGAGTTATCTTCACTTTAGTGGACGTGACTGCAGAATTTTAGATAAGCTTGGCAACTTTTCCTTTCCTATTCTATCTCTACTTCCTTTTATCTCCAATTTTCATCCATATCTTCTTTCCTTATCTCTTTATAATTTATTTGACATCTAATAAATTTTCATATATCTTTAAAACTTCACACTAAATAAATAAATTAAACCAAATATGCTCTAAAAAAATCATTAAATTAAGCCAAGAAATAGGAATTTATCAAAATATGATTAAAAATATAATATTAATTAACCAAATACACCTACAATGATGTCTCCAACTTAGTTTATTATATCACAAATATGGAGACATCAATCTTATACACAAAATTCGCACAACGTATTTGTCTAAATGCACTAATCATATAAGGGTTAGTGTATTTAGGTATAAGGGCAATTATTGTGTTATTGATATCATAAAGATTAGAATTATTCATAATAAAATCAGAAACAGGTCTAATAAGATCAATATTTATGAGATCCCAATATTTTTTTATAAACCATCAAAACCATCAACGAGGGGCTTTATCACCCCATAAGGACCAAATATTAATTTTAAGTGCTTTCTCATCAACATGTTTAACAAAATTTAAATTCATCTCAGGAGATACAATATTATTGACACTATTCAATATAGGAGCATACTCTCTAGGACCTATAGTTTTACATACCTTATAAGGTAATCTCATGAACAATATCACCTTCCGAATTAATACAATCTCCACTATCAAGTTTGAGTCTACAAAATTTATTTCTAGTCCTCTTTTCTTTATTAATGGCATGTAAATACTTATAGTTTTTATCCCCTAACTTGAGACAAAAAGGTTCTAGACCTCATTTCCCAATAAAGTTTCTCTTTTTTCCAATAATTTTTCAACACAATAGCCAAATTTTCTAAGAATATTTTATTACAATCAGACTAAGGGGAATTATTCAATTTTTCCATCTCAAGAATTATGTTATTCAAAACTCTTTTATTCTCCCATAAAGAAACACTTTTGTCAACTCTTTTCAACTTATGCTCAAGTCTTTGATATTCCTCTCCCTAGAACAAGAGAAAGGGATTTCCAAGTTTCAACAATAATAGAATTACAAGATTCCTAATGTACCATCCCATTTCAAGGACAAATCTCTTCTTTTTCTTGGTAAGAGTGTAATACAATTAATACTGAATTAAATAACAAGAGGCTTACAGAGGAATACCTCTTGAAGAGCAGCAAAAATGAATCGATCAGAAATCTGATTATCTTGCAGTCATGGATCTACTTACTAGAAGAGCGACCTCTATTTCCACAACCTAAGAGTCTTATGATTTTTGATAAGTGTATATTTTTGAATTATAGAGAGAATAAGAATAGTAAAATAGAGGTGTTCATATAAAAAATTAAATCAGTTACTTCTTCTGACCAAATTCTATCTTATATAAAGTAGTGGGTAGTTATCTTAACTTCTACAGTTATTAATTTTAAAATTCAAAATTAATAACCTTTTACTTTATAACTTACTTTTGGAGAACTAACAAAATAATAAATAATTATACATAATTATTTATTTATTTTTTATTTTTCTTACATTCTATCACTCACCCATAATTAAGTTATATCAACTTGTGGTACCAACATCCCACTATCTTCTCATATACACACTTGAACCAAAGTATCACCATACTTTGCAAATAGGTCGTGCGACCAGCAAGCATACAAGCATGTGTTACTAATACCCTGTTTGGGTACATAGTTGCTCAAATAATTCTCATTCGTTACGTATCCTACAGTTTCCAGACTAATAATTTATTGTATCATATTTTAGTAACTCTGGCCCCTTTAAATTTATATCACATCGTTTATGTGATCAAAATAGTTCACTGACATAACTTCGTGTGTCTCACTATCATGTTATAGTCCAAATTGACTTACATGATCGGTATACTTGCAAGTACATACTTTGATACACAATTTTAGTCTTCCCTTTACACTTAGATCCTTTTAAGTTGATTAGGTTTCTTTCCCAAACATACCCCATTAGACCGAATCATTCATGATCATTGGTAATATGTTTAAAGTAGCATACACCTAATCAAAATATCATGATATAGTCAAAAGTAATAAGGGAAAAATTAAAGACATCAAATAATGAAGAGACAACGATCGACTCTTCACTTCCTTCTAGTCGAAAGCACACGTGGTATGACACACGTGTTATGTATTATTCATATAGCTCCAATTGTATGTCACAATTTTATAAATACCATACAGATATATAATTAGACAAGTCTCGTTGTCTAAGATGAGTTCTTCGATCGATCAACCCTTTTATGAAATCAATCAAGCAACTCATATCTGGCTATTATGCACTAAGTAGACAGTACGATTCTACTTCGATCATAAAAGACTAAGCTTAAAATGTATCATCCATGTTTATGATCTCATCTTAACACTTAGTTAAGGCGGCTATTTTAACTCAAGTTCTCTCAAGGGTTCTTCACTACTATGAGTTAGCTCATCTTTGAGCACTTCTTGTGACAAAGGCGTTTGCCTGTGTGATAGAGCCAATCTCAGTCTATAGGACATACATACTTTCAAAAAAAAACACATTATAATATATATCAAAAATCATATTATTAAAAAAATAGTTAAATAAGCATACTAATGAAAATATATACATGAATGCACATAAACTTGCAATATTCATACATTATATCTTGTTTAGTCATATAGATCTAACATATCCATAAATATATCCCTTGGGATATCCTTTGTGAATGGATCAGCAAGCATATTGCGTGTTGTACGTATTGCAAACCAACATCCTTTTGTGCAATAATACCTAACAAAGTTATACTTTATATCAATGTGTTTGGTCTTAGTATGATACTTAGGAGCTTTCACATAAGCCTTTTCAGCTTGACTATCACAATTTGTAATAACAGGACTCCCACTATCGCTTGAGAGTCCTAAATGTTCAAAGAACCTTTTTAACCAAACAGCTTTTTGAACCGCAGTTGAGAATACTACAAACTCAACTTCCATTGTGGACAAAATTATAAAGGTTTGTTTCTTGCTACTTCGAGAAATTGTGCAGTTATTCAACAAGAATACATGACCTAAGATAGATATATGCACATATATATCACTAGCCCAAACGGCATAATATATCCTTCTAGGTGTAATCTATTTCCTCGAAAGCATAAGACATGATCCATAATGCCTTTTAGATATCTCAATATCCTTTTCACAGCTTTCAAATTTTCTTGTCCCAGGTACGATTGAAAATTGACTAACTAAACCTACCACATAACATGTGTCTAGCCTATTTCATATCATAACATATATAAGACTATCTATGTCACTAGAATATGGCACTGTATACATTTTATGTTTCTATTTTTGAGTACTAGGACACATTTCAAGAGTTAAGTTTATTCCCTTTGCTACAGGAGTGTCAATGGCATTGCATTTAGTCATACTAAAACAGTTTCGAGTATGTTCATGATGTAAGGTTCTTGAGATAAAGATAATAGTCTTCTAGACCTATTTCTGTGAATCTTCACCAAGAATATAATTTGCTTCTCCTATATCTTTCATATCAAATTAAGAAGCTAGTCACTCCTTATTAGCTTGAATAAACTCTTTATCATTCCCAGCTAATAGGATATCATCCACATATAGAGATAAAATTACGAAAAAAAATTTGGGACGTTAATATATACATAGTGGTCTTCACTTATCATCTCAAATCCATTTGGTGAAATGACTTCATGAAATCTCAAAATCCACTGTCTCGAGGTAAGCTTAAGACCATAGATTGATTTTAACAATCTACATACTTTATTCTTTTAATATTTTGCAATAGAACTCGAGGGTTGTTCCATGAAAATAACCTCTTCTAAATCTCCATTTAGAAATGTTGTTTTGACATCCATTTTGGTCTTACATTCCTTTTCTCCATTTATTCTTAGCAAGACGTGAAAGTGTTTAATTTACTATTCGAGGTTCTTCCTTGTCTTGTGGAGCTATCATAAAGACTTCTACTTCGATTTCAAATTGATGACGAGGAACTAAGCCTCTAGCACTTCTCTTAGGTTGAGAATCTTGAGAAATAGGACGATTAGATGATGTAATGGTTTCAACTGTCTCAAGTTAGAGGATTGTCATTCTTTACTTCTTGAGTATGTGTTACCTCGTCACATGTCACATATATTTGTATAGTATCCACCCGATTCTCATTATATGCACATATAATATAATTTATATCAACCTCACCTCTACTAAGAAAATCATTCTCTAAGAATGTAACATCTTGTGATTCAATTTTAGTAAGACCTCCATCGTTGTGTTATCTAATAAAAACATATCCTTTTGAGTGATTTGGGTGCCTCTGGGACCTTATTTTTCTATATTTATAAGATACATCATGAACATAACCTGCCGACCCCAAGATCGCAAGTAGTTCATAAGGAATTGATGGAATAGTCTTTGTGGGTACTCGGTTAAGTATATAACTAGCAGTAAGCAAGGCATCTTCCCAATAATATATTGAAATATTATCGTGTGTCATCATAGACTTGAACATTTCTAGGAGAGTTCTCCCTCTTTCATCACACAGTTCCTCCATCTGTCTCAATAGATATTCACATGCATGATTAAGGTTTAAGGTTTTTCACCTTCCTCTCAAACTGATTTTCTACTTCATCGAAATATATCATAAGAAAATTTCAATGCTCATATTTTATGAAAAATCATGTAGACTTAACCAAACCTAGTGATATCATCTATGAAAATGATGAAATAATGTTCCACACGTCTATTTTGAACATTTATTGGGTCACAGATGTCTGAATGAATTACTTGCAATGGGTACTCGACTCGTTTAGCCTTTCTAAGTGGTTTTCATTTTGCTTTACATTCTAGACAATTTTCACTAGTTGGCAAGCTGACTTTAGTCAATGACTCAAAAGGTTCACCTTAGCCAACTAATTAATACGGTCTTGTCCAATATGACCTTGTCTAGCATGACATACACTTTCTTCTACGTTAAAATTACTAGAAGAAGTATTAGTAGAAAAAAACCACTTATATAATAACTATTAAACGGGTTATCATCATCTAGTACACTTAAACCAGGAGAAATAAAACCAGAATCATAATACTTAGCATCATAATATATATATATATATATATCCACTTGTATGTTACGAAAATGCATATTAAAACGTAATCCTAGAAAAACAGTGACTAAGACCAAGTTCCGTCGAATATCAGGTGCGTAAAGTACATTAACCATGACAAGGTATGACCTCTTCATAAGTTCAACTTGGAAGTGTCAACTCCTTTTTCTTCAAACTTGTTGTTGTCTCCTACATAAATCCATCTCGTTTCCTCTGGAATTAGACGATATTCTAAATATGCCTCTCGATCTTTGGCTACATATTTTGTCGCTCTTGAATCCACAGTCCACAAAGGATTAGAATAAGCTAGCAATATAGTAGTAGTAACATAAGTAAAGTTACAATAAGTAAATGACATTGCTATCTTTCTTTGCACTTGCGAGCGAAGTGACCAATCTTATCACATTTATAGCATTTCACTTTACTCTCGTCTTTCTTCTTACAAAAAACATTCTCTATTATCATTACCACCATTCTTGTTCTTCATGGAAGCATGCTTATTTTTATTTCTCTTCCTATTATTTTTGCACTTAATACCCTTGATCCGCGACGTCAATGATAGTGAACAAGCACAAGAATATAGTCAATGTAAATTTAGAACTATATCAATTCGATACTAAAATCCCAGATTCAAATTAAAACGGAAAAATAATAATCAATGGTTCATATAATTAGAATCCTAAAGAGAAATTATGCATAATAAATCTCTTCAATAAATAACTTAGAAATACCTCATAGACAAAATAGATCTAATACTAATTTACCCAAAGAATAGAGATGGAGAAGTGTAGAACTGATGTAGTTAAGCTCTAGCTCTTGCTTCTTCCTCCTCTAGATCCTCCTAATTTCTTTTATAATATTTTATGTATGTATATTAAGCTAATGCATCCAAGGGATGATTTTCTAAAGTTAGGAACTGATATATATAGGTGTTAGATCGAAATCTTGGAGTAGTGACAAAGTAAAAGAGTCCAAGCCCAACTCCATTCGTAAGGATAATGATAATTACTGCTGTTTTTTCCATATCTCCTTTGTTAATGGGCTGTTTTTGGCCCGTAAGATATCAAAAGAATCCACACATAAAAGATCTATCTAACTACTAAATGGCTCTTCCAAAATCGTCGGCGATTTAGAGTTATCGTCACTTCTTTGGACGTAGCTGCAGAAATTCAGATTTATTTGACAGCTTTTCTTTTCCTAATTGAACTTTGTTTCCTTTTATCTCCTGATTTTTTCAATATCTTCTTTCCTTATCATCTTAGAATTTTTTTGGCATCTAATTTATTTCCATATATCTTTAAAGCTTCACATTAACACACAAATTAAACCAAATATGTTATAAAAATAATAAATCTCCAAATCGGAATAAGAAACTGGAATATGACGAAATAAGCAAAAAAATATATCTAACAGGTCCATTTTCTACCTAAAATAATGTCACCAAAAGGATTATATTTAGAACAAAAAGGGAGACATCACATGGTTATGGCCTTAATTAATTAACAAGGTCTTATTAAATTGAGAGTTGCAAATGTTATTGATGTTATTTTAAATAAGGGAATGCAAAGAAGAAGCATTGGTGAGAATCTGGTAGGGTTATTAATGTTGCGAGTCGTGGAAGGTATGAGTCAAGTGGTGAAAGCAAAAAGGGTCCAGTGTTTGCACGAGATAAATCAAAATATCGTAGGACTAATTCCAAATATCGTCAAATGGAGATGGTGACAAAAAGATGAAGGTTGCTTGCATTGTGGCAAGATGGGACATAACAAGCGAAATTGTTTTGCCTTTAAAAAATAAGGAAACAATCAAGGTGAGAAAGTCAATTCCTTCAATATTAATGAAAATTACAATATGCATTAGTTTTATCATCCGATACACACAACGAGTCTTGGGTTATAGATTTTGGTGATTCGTTTTATGCAACTGGTGAAAAGAAGATTCTATCAAACTTTATACAACGAGATCTTCGAAATGTATACTTAGGTGATGATGCGAGTTGCATCATTATCGGCAAAGGGACACACAAATAAAGTTGTTAAATGGGTCAACATTCCAATTGAAAGATGTTATATTTGTGTCTAATATGAGAAGAAACCTGATTTTAGTCGGACGACTAGCGGATGATGGATATTCCACAGTATTCACTGCAGATTCGTGTAATAACACTAAAAAAATATCTAGTATTAACTCGGGGAAAGAAAGAAGGAAACTTATATCTTACACCCATAAAGAAAGATCAGATTTTCGGTGGCATCCAATTTCAGTCGAGTGAAGAAGGTCCTATAACAGTTGAAGACAATAACTATATGTCTAAAGTCCCGTATACTTCATACATAGAATTTGATGTATGCTATGGTTTGCACGAGATCTGACATCACACACGCAGTGGGAGTAGTCAGCAGATTTATGAGTAATCTAGGGAAAGCTCATTGGCAAGCAGTCAAGTGGATATTCAGAACACTGAAAGCTACATTAGATTGAGCACTATGCTATTGAGGACTAGAATGTTGTCTTCACGGTTATGTTGATTCATATTTTCCTGGGGACTTAGATGGAAGAAGGAGAACTACCAGATATGTGTTTACCCTTAGTAGTGAAACAATCAGCTGGATATCTCAGTTAAAAAATGTACATATCATGGTATGCACATATCAAACATTTGACTTTCTAGAAACATACTACTACAGTCTTATGTATTTCGGTATTTGATCACTTATTTGTGTATAATTTGACAAATTAGTCCCTTGTTTTCCCAAACATAATATTTTGAATTCCTTATCTTATACTTGGGTGACAACATCAGTCTAGAATGTATAAAAACATTAGATATATCACTTTTTCATAAAATATATTTTATCACTTTTTTTTCATTTTCACATTCTTTTTTATTCATATATTGGGTTATTTTGAATGCAACTTTGTGGCGTAGAGGTTCGGTATATCCTCTTAGCGAATGTTGTCGTCGATATTCTAATATTTCAAAAACCCTTAAGTTACAATGAATAACAAGTAGGTTTCTAGTGTTGTGGTATCGGAATAAAGTTATATCTCTGTAGCATCAATTTTTGTCAAATTAGGAGTTGACTTGAATAACAAACAATTGAGTTCCTAGTATATATGAGTATTCATTTTCTAAGGATTACCAAATGACAGAAGGAATGTTGAGTCCATTATCATGAGTAAACATCAAACGTCAAGCATCCTTAAGCATCCTTGTTCATGAATTTGATATACTTATCGTTCATAGGATAGTTTAAAGATATATAAACAATCTCAAACTATTCACACTGTTTCTTGGTTGTTATCATGGTGTAATACACTTTACAGAGGGTATTCTCCTAACAATTCAAAATATAACTTTCACACAGAAAGTCAGCATACTTCTAAGAAGTTGTTTTGTGAGAAACTTTCTTGTTACCATGCCAACCCAGCCTAGTGGTTGTAGATGTAAGTATATCCACCAACACCTTGTAAACGTAAGTCAAGTAATAAAAGATAAATATTATGTATACTATCATAATCAAACTTAATATATACTAATGAGAATCACATGATATATAATTACAAATTCAGTCTTATCATTGCTACAACTGTGTAAGCCTCCATAAATTGACTCCTACTTATTAATAGATTCTTCTCTTTCGTCAATTAATATAAGCTAACATATCTTTTTTATTGGATTTATTCATAAATCTAGTCTTTCTTACTCTTTGTAATCTATTCTCTCAATTCGAAAATAGCATATAAGAAACCAATGATTTTCGATTTTGGAATATAGATTTCAACTTCATAATAAGCAAATTTAGAAACCTGTTAGCACATGGTTAACGAATATTTGATGCAAGAGGTAGTTATTACTAAATAGTTAGCAATGCTTTCAAACTATGTGTTTTTCCAACGAATATAAAAAAATATGATTTCAAACGACACAATAACATAGTTTTTCATTTTTTAGTTTGCTTAGCCAGTTTACTATTAATATTTCAACATCCAAAAACATTAATACTTACAAGGTATGGCATATCGAGCCATCCTAGATAAACAAAATAAGATAACAATTTATGTTCTAAATAATATATCTCACTTTGACCCTACCAGTATTGTAAACGAATAATATTTGTTTAACGCCTTAGCTTTCCACTCAATCGGTAAGAATATCAATTTTGAGGTATACCAATCAACCTCGTTCCTTTTTCAAGAAAAAACGTTTTTCTTCTTTTTTGAGCTTTTCTCTCAAAAAACCTACATAATTTCTGAAGTTTAAATCTATTACCATGGTGATATCTTCATCAAACCTAAATATCATATCATATATTTTTTTAATTACTTTTGATCCATAATTTGTACACCGTGGTTGCAAAAAAAGCGTTTTCTGGCCATTTTGGAATAGCACCAACACTGTATTCTCCCTTAGACGAACTTGTACTTGTCCCACATTGTCTTGAATTATAGTACCTGCAATTGAAAATTTAGTCTTAATTTTTAATTTATCATCTAAGTTGGCACAATAGATGAATTGGAAATTATAAAGCAACACATGGGTCGTTAGATGGATTGCACAACTCAAGGACAAGTTTATTTTTATTTTAAAGACATGAATCATCATTAAGATTTTTGTAAATGAAATTGTTCTCATCTACATCATTTATTTAATAGCATAATAATTTAGGTACTGACTAAAGATCTCCCCATTCTTTTTATTGTTTAACATATTTATGCGTTTAACTTCATGTAATCTTTATCTTTCAATTATTTGGATAATGTTCAATGAACTTATATGCAACATCTTGAGAACTTTACTTAATCTCTATTAGAAATCTTGATATTGATACTTTCCAAAAATATTTTTCTTTTAAGTAAGATTTCATTCAACCACTTAGATTAAACTAATTTTCTTGCGAAGCAACAGAACCGACATTATTTCAAAATGACTACAATATATTGAAAATATAAATTCCAAAGCCTCCTTTAATATGTGGTAAACATACATTATCTCATGTTATTTTTTTCACCCCATTATAGTTGATTATACCCTTCCACAAGAAAGCTCGTGTTCTACTTGTTACCATTTTAATCATACTTTGTGGAAGAGATAAAACTCCACACTAATTTGTTGGTAAAAATTAAAGCGCTATTGTAATAGTATTTGTAAAGGTGTGGAAATAAGCTTTAACTACTAATTACGAAAAGAAATAATAAAGACAGAAGTGTTAAAAAAATGAAACCAAATGACGAACCTGATTAGTGAAGATGATAACTGAACTGTAGTGTCGTGGAGGAGCCACTTCCTTAAGAACGGATTCCGGGACAGCCGAGATGTTACACTGTATTTTTGAACGTTCCCAAGGTTTAAACACTACTACCTACTCTCGTGTGCATTCACAAACGAAGGTTTGGAATCTGTATATGTTTCGCTCAAGAACAGAAGTGGAGAAGAAGAATATTTTTGCTGGTGGTTTATTTTGTAAAGTTGTGTGTAAAATGAAGAAGAACAACACTATTTATAGAAGAAAAACTAGCTAGTAGTATGTGGGTAAAAAGTGTTGTCCAGCGTGGTGGTATTAAAAGTAAAAATAAAACTAATCTATTTTTATATTCCCCAGGACAATATTTTGAAAATGTAAATTTCCAATCCTCCTTTATTATGCGGTAAACATATATTATCTCGTGATATTTTTTTCACCCCATTATAGTTGATTATACCCTTACACAAGAAAACTCTTGTTCTACTAGTTACCATTTTAATCACCCTTTGTGGAAGAGATAAAAATCCACACTAATTATAAACTTCAAAAATACTCATAATATATTTCATTAATTCTAGTCTATCACCGAAACAAAATAATTTGGAAGTCCAAATTTAAATTCTAAAAGTCAATTTATTGAGAAGTGGGGAACAAACCTTGAAACTTAATCTTATTTTCAAAAACAATAATATATACAAGTGTATGATATATTATTTTGAAATAAAATGTTAACAAAAAGAGAAAAGAATTCCATCCAATATTGGATGATCCTACACCAATTATATATATACATATACCCATGTTTTAAACTTAAAAGTAGCTAATTTATCAATCTAATGACATGTGTTTTGTTATAATAATCAATGGAAGTTATGTAAATATTGGACTATCCGGATGGAAGTCTTACCACAAAAAAAGGTTATGTTTTGATAAGGCGGACAGTTACATTGCACATGGCACGAGATCAACCCTCCTTGATGTCTCTTATAAATAATATCTTTTGCTTCAACATTATTCAATCGTTCCTACACAAAACCCTAGCCTCTTCCTCTTCCTCTCTACACCTCCACCTCCTTCTATTTTTATATATCACATAGTAATTCAATTACCCTATCTCTTTTTTCTTAGACCCAATGTATTTGCAATGATAACTTATCCGCTTCTTCTCTCTATTAATTTTCATCCTCCGCAAGATCTCTAATACAAGTGGTATTTTCAATTTGTTTGTATATCAGATCGTTGGCCATTACATTTCAACTAAAGTGAGTTTTTTTGTTTTTTTAGAAAAAATTAATTTATTGTTGTCATTTTCAATCGTCTCATTACTTTTTAATAATATTTTATGTCAGTGATGGTTAAAAATAAAAATTATGGGTCAAATAAATATCTTATTATTTTCAAATTCTTAATTGTGTAGTTTTTATTTGGAATGTTCTATTTTCAATGCTTAGTTTTAGTAACCATAATAACTTTAAAGATTTGTTATTGTCCATGATAGTTGATAGATGAATAAATAGGATGTCTACAATAACCATTGATGTGGTACATAGGTTGCGTTCATTTAAAAATAAAAATATGATTTATATTTCATATAAAAATGCTGCATTCATACCGATAGAAGTCTAAAGAATAGTATAAGTATGCTACATAATTATAACTATTTATTATACTAGAAGTCATGATATTAACATTTAAATACTTTTTAATATGAAATTTAAAAACTTATCTAATAATAGGGTACACCATTTCCATGTAAACGTGTATAGTAAGCTATCAGGATGTATACAATAAGTAGATTATATTGATTAAGATATTGGAACATGATTAATAGGTTATTGTAAATCCGAAATATTTAAAACAGTGTTAGATTAGAGAAATGCAAAGTCAATGTTAGAACTAACTAATTAATTATTGTTTTCCTTTCCCGTTAGAAAGTTTCCAAATACAAAATAACTTTCTATGAACTTAATTACTGCTTCGACTATGGTATAAAATATTTGCAAATTCCGTATATATGGTATACATGTAGATCTTATTGTACATGATATGGAACATATGTCATTTGTATGTATATTGTAATTTATATTCTCATCTTCGTATTTTCTTTTTTTTCTAGAGTTTTTTTTGGGATAACACACCCCTTTTATTACTTTCTTGTAATTGTCTTTAATTCTCATCTACCTATTCCACCGACTCATCCCATTTTCTCTCTTCACATGTTAAACAATCTGCTACACACTAAAGCGTATATGGTATTCAATATATATAACAAAAAGGTGTTGAAGCCTCTTGGGCTCTAAGGATGATCGAAGCCCCATAAACCAATCCTGTAAGTAAATTTGTACAATTTTCAATATTTATGTTTTTAATTTTGGTTAATTATTAGTTGGTTTAGATTTATATTGATGATATGTGTTAATTATTGGTCAATATTTGGATTGATGATTTGGGTTAGGTTGCTCTAGCGCACACAGTTGATTTTCTTTTGCTATTCTTTTTCTATCGATGTTCAATATGGTACAATATTTGCATATATAGGTACTTAAAGTACAATTTATGAAAACTAAATTATGAAATTAGTTTATGAATCGGTCATACTTAATTTATCATTGCAAATATGTATCATTTGAGAATATAGAATCTGTAGTTCAAATTTTGCATAATAAAGGGACTTAATTTTCGCATAATATAGGGACCTCGAGTGCAATTTTTGCAGAATCAATTACGAAAAGAGTTTATTATTATGTATCATTTGACTTTCATAGTTAATGCGGAAAGTCAAACTTCGAGAATATAGAACTTCTTTACGATCAAATCATGGAAAATTTCGAAAAGCAAGGATATGAAAAATTCTAATTTACTATATAAATATTAAATTTTGCATTTAGATCCCACAACTTTGTATATTTACATGTTTATTGAGCAGATATTTTCTTACAGAATGACTAAACATGTAAAACTAATATGCAAAAATTAAGTTTGGTGTTTAATTTTTGAATTTTCGGGCTTGTGAAAGATTAATTTTTATATGTATTTAGAGAGTTGAGAATGAAATCTTGCTTTGGGAGCCAACGATTAGTACGGATATTGCTGGAGCCGTGTGAAAAACTTTGTTGAAACTTCATTTTTCCGAATTATAATTTCTTATCTTATAAATATTAAATAGTCATATGTATGAATACAAGTATCCAATCCCGGATCGTGATATATGGTACATCAATACTCACTCAATTTTTATTGCAAAACATTAGCTATAGGTATAAAATTCTACTTGAGGTTTACCACTCTTTATGTTATCTTATATGTCACACTTAGTTAGAAATCCATGAATGAAAATTAAAGGCCTAAGCTTTGGGATGTTTCTTTACCAGGGAGGTAGGAGTAGTTTTTTATTTCGGAT
This sequence comes from Nemophila menziesii, assembly GCA_029959085.1. Taxonomy (NCBI): domain Eukaryota; kingdom Viridiplantae; phylum Streptophyta; class Magnoliopsida; order Boraginales; family Hydrophyllaceae; genus Nemophila; species Nemophila menziesii. The sequence goes on along the minus strand of JARWIR010000009.1, from coordinate 17,562,277 downwards.
TTGCGATCCAGCCCTCGTATTCTCATTACAAGGTTTGCTTGATTTTGTTTAACCTCCACATCTTTTTGTTTATTCTTATTCTTATGATACCTTTTTAATTTTCTTAAGGTTGTCTAATGCTAATTCAAGGACCCCAACTAGGCAGACGGCTATGTCCTATGATGAAAGGTAAAAAAATATAATGAATTTATAAACGGTAAAGTTATGCATATCTATCATGTAATGGTTGCTTTTATGTTCTGTTTTGTAGCACCATTCTTTGTTGTTGTGACGCTGGGATGAGATCCCAAATTATTTGGAGAAAAATGTTGATAAATATGTGGTTAGTGATAGAGATGGGACTAATGTGAAATGAATCCAACTATTTAAGATGTCTAGATTTGAGATGAGATGGTACTTTTGTGAGCATGATAGCTTTCACTTTTGAAGTGATTTGTGTTTATGTAATATATAATAATTAATCACTTAGCAGAAGGCATGAAAATAAACAATGTATTAAAAGCATGTCTTTTATAAATATTTAAAAAATATATTTTCCAAGTATTAAAGAAATGTAATTTATTACTTAATAAATAACAATATAGGTATACAACCAAACTGGAACCTTGGAGCGGAAACGGTCCGAACTGGTAAAACGGGTTCCTCTAACCGGTTCGGTTTTCATACTTCGCAAAGAACGGACCGGACCGGTAAGAATAGGACCAATGGACCAGACCGAAACATTAAGCCCATCGGTCTGGACTGGTGGGACCATTAGCCAGGCTAAACCGAAACCGAAACGGAAGGGGATTATGTTTAGGAATTAATTTCACTTAATACGGACAAAATAAATAAAATAATAATGCTCAAATCATGGTATTTAGTATTTTAAATTGGTACATATATTATCCGATAATCAAACTATTTTATCAACTATGCAACATATAGTAAATGTTGACACTCATAATGTGTTGGTCACCCCTTATGTGTAGGTTCCTTCATTTTATCCATTATTACTTCATTGCCTTTTATGTTCTTTATTAATTCATAGCTAATTAATTGTGTTGATAAAATTCATTTGGTCAAATAAGAGAAAATTTAGAAGCTTTGAAATAATCATTGATTAAACTTTGACATTATGTAACTATGTTTACTTGTGTATTTTTCGGTGCCATATGGTTCATTTATGGTCTTGAGGTTTCTTGGGATTGCTATTGGATAAGGAAGAGAAGTTTGCGTGCCAAAAAAATTGCATGTTCCTCCATGAGCTATTTAACTAACTCACTCATCCTCTCATTTTCATTCTTGATCGACAAGTTTTCAAAGTATAGCCTCTCATTCTCTCTTCATCCTTTCATTTTCTCTCTCCATCACTCTTTCTTCCTCTTCCAAGACAATATGTTATTTTTGCTTTTTTAGACTAATACATACCTTTCTACTCATATTCCTAGTTTTCTTATCTCACCTCTTTCAAATGCTCTAGACCACAAGATGAACAAATGAGGAAGGCAATCCATCTATATATACTAGTTGATAGACATCGAACATAAAAATGGAATTGTATAAACCATTTGCTTAACAACCGGGACATATTCCTTTAATCACACTAGACATGGCATTAACGTTGACAAGACGAGTTCTAGAAAAGACGAGTTCTAGAAACCTGGAAGGGAACACACCACCATTGTTACTTTGGGAGCTCAATTTAACCGGTTCAAGTGGTCCGGTTCAATTATGTTGATATGTAGTAATTAGGTTGTATTCATTTTATATTATCAATTTATTGTAATAAATAATTAGGTTTTAATAAAATGTATGTTTTCTATTTTAAAATTAGTTAGAATCAATCGCATTATCGGAGAATGAACCAACAAAAACATTTGTGGATGTGGATCTCCTTATCCTAAAGGAATGAACGATTAACTTAAATGAAACTCACTTGAACTAAAAATGTTTCCTTTTAATGGATTCGCATGGTAATGGACATTATTGTGTGTTCAAGAGTTGTTTAGTCCATAGCATACTAAACATATGTCAACTTTATTTATGCATTATAAGGTTTTTTATCCTTCTCAGATCACATCTCTTCGTTGTTTGATCACCTTTGGTACGTGATAAATTTATTTCTCCATTAGATTCATACATCTTCCATATTCCATCTGCATAATCGTTTCTCAACTAATCTTTTTGTTTCTTCAACCCATGGTAAGAACACATTACCCTTTACAACAACTTCCCGAACTTGAAGCAAGACACATGTGCTATGACAAACACAAGGAACCAAGTATACTACATATACTCACGATACTTCCTTAATATATTACATGGCCCATAATTTAGAGAAATAAAATTGTTTTTAGTGGTGATACAACTTTTTGACTAACTCCTAAAGAGTGGATAGAACAATTTAGCTTGTAGTGAGTAGATATGACTTTAAATTCTCTTGAAACCTTATTAAATGATCACAATAAAAGCTCTTAAGGTTTGTAGATGGGAGGTGTAAGTGCCAACTTGAATGAGCTCCATTATATGGCTAAAAATAACCCCCAACGATCATAGGCCATGTGTATAACGAATATAAATAAAATCCAGCGTGTTGAGCAAAACAACGTCCTCTACGGTCTATCGCAAATCCTGTGGTGTATTGGAATTATGTTTTACTGTGGGGTAGTCTTTCATATTGCGGGGTATAAATCATGTGTGTACCACGTGCGGTATACCATGATTATCTACGGTTCACCGTACCCTTGTTCTTGACATACTAAAAATTGTTTCTTGTTGTATGAACTAAGGTCTAATATAAAACGTGGTATGTGTAAAATATAAGTTAGAAAACGTGAGTTAAGTATGAAACTAATACGAATAATAAACCCAACAATAGTTTTAGTTTAAAAGTGTTTTGCCGAATGTTTAAATAAGATTAATACAAATGTTAGACCAACAATATGTATCTACATTTCTTTTCCACACATTTAGGACCTTTATTGTAAAAACAATTCAATAATGAACTATTTATAATGAAATCAAAGTTTTATGTTGGAACAATATTGTATTAGATTATTAAATAAAATGTATTGATTTTTTATTTTATATAAGACTTGAACTTTTATTTGGACCCTAATTAGTAAATGTATTATGTATTATCAAAAGAAAATAAATGATAATAAATTATTTAAGTTACTTTAGTTTATTTATATTGAATCAGTTTAATCCTAGAGTTCTTTAAAAAGAAAGGAAATAATCAATTTTTTAGTATTTCAAATAATTTAATAATTTTTTTATGATTTCTAAAATAAGTATTCAAAAGTTGATCTCAAAAGTTAACTATATTCCACCAAATAAATGTCATGTTCACTATTTTTTAGAACAAGAAGAATTAAAAAAAAAAAGTTTAACATATTACTCAGATATGTTCATATAGTTTGCATTCGGTTATTTGACTCCATTTCTCCATCTCTTGCTAATAGTGTTCACAAAATATCGTTTTTACGAACTAAAATCCATTATATTGTATTATCTTAATTAATTTTCAAATTTGAGCGTTATTCACAAAATTACAGTCTCTCAAGTCGAAAGTCTTAATGTTAAAATTGAATTTGTGTCTATGTATGTATTTAATTGTTTTCTATTCTAATAGCAGACATGAAATTAAAACAAGATCTAGTCAAGAGATTATTACATAAAATTAAACCTAATTTTTTTCTTCTACAATTTCATGCATTTGATATAAAAACGGCAGCCGAGTTTGGATTTAGAATGATAAAATTCAATTAAAATAATAATTTATTTTTCAATATTTTTTATTCAATTAAATAAATTATTTAATTTATTACTTTCTATTTCTTTTTAAAAGAAGTTTATTTTTTATTAATGTATTATATTTTTCATTTTTAAATAACTAATTTATTTCTATCCTTTTTTCTAATTATATAAATTCAAAAAGTGTATAAGGCTAACTTCAATAACTCCTCAATTGTAACAAAAAGATAAAATTGGGTGTTGAATCTTGTAAATAATGTTTCCAATGGGTCAAAAATACAAAACGATATACTATCTCATTCATATTCTATTTAAAAAAACCTAATACAAATTTCCTAATATTATTCAACTAATTAGTGTATAAAGACAATAACACATTTATCAATTACTTTCTAGCGTATTAATTCCTTATATATACTCTTATCTTTCTTTTCATTTTGTTATTTGTCATTATTTTCTTCTTTCTCTCTCTTCGGTTTTTTCTCTTCCGCTCTCTCTTTCTCTCATACTCTGTTCTTCTTCCATTGTGGTGATAAAGATACAACAAATATTCTCTTTGTTTCTCAATTTATTATAAAACACACACCTCATCCCATCAAAACAAACACATCGAAAGGATTTTATGGTGAATTTCAAGGCGTTGCAGGTTCAAATAATAAATTTTTAAAAGTAATAAATCTTCAAAATTATTTATAGTATGGATCTAAATTTGGTAGATATAGATCTATATTGTATGTATAAATTTATATTTAGTCGTGGGTATAGATCTCTATTTTTGTAATGGTAAATTTGATTTTTATGCCATTGATCTGTAATTTTTTTGTGTATGGATCCTTATTCATGGGCATAAATCTATATTTCCAAGAGTAAGAACTCTTATTAATTATTTTTAGTATGGATCTACATTTTAAAAATATAGATCTATATTTTTATGGGTAAGAATTCTTATTAATTTTTATTAAATTTTGTCCTGGATTTGCATATTGTGGGTATATTCTATTGGTGGAAAACGGATCCAAAATTCTTATTTATAAATTTGGAACAAATTTTTAATGTTCCAATTCTTTCGAAAAACATAACAATGTATAAATTTCTAAAATATCTAGTTTTCCGATCTGATTTTTGTTTTCTATTTATATTTTTGATTTTTTTTTCAATTTTAGATTCTACTTATCAAATATATAATAAAATTTATAATTATAAAAAAGATATACAATTGGAAACATTTTCATTATGTTGGGAGAAATAAAAAACTATGAAACATGATAAAATCTGAAACCCATTTCTTCACACTTCCATAGGTACAATTTTTTTTGTGTTATATTGTATTTTATTTTGCTTTGATTATCCATTTTATCTTATAATCCTGATAAAATAAATGATAAATTTTAAGATAAATAATTTTTTAATTTCTAATTTTTTACCACTAATTTTGTGATTTATGAAATTCCAAATTTGAAATTTTTTTAGAACAGAAAAATCTATTTTTAAAAAAAATGAAATTTTCCTAAAGAACTTTTTTCTTTTGTTACTTCCTATTTCCACCCCTAATATATTACACCATTTTTTTTGAATTACAATTACAATGCTTGGGTGGTGTGTTGACTTTACATAAATTATTTAACTGATGATGGTATTACATTGTATATCTTATTGGTGGTCTTATAGTGATGAGTATGATGTGTTGTATTTCTTTATTTTTAATTAATGATCTTATTTTTATGAAGAAAATTAAACCAAAGAATATATATTTCCATGTGATATGGTCAAGAAAAGATTTATCTTGAAACAGATGGTTACCCATCGAATTATTGCAGACATTAAAATTTATAAATAGTGGATATAATTATAAGGACCTACAATATGATTAAAAAATCTTAACTATGGGTATACCCATTACAAAAATATACTAGTACCGAGGGTAAGTTTAATACAATACTCAGATATGTTCATATAGTTTGCATTTGGTTATTTGACTACATTCCTCCATCTCTTGCTAATAGTGTTCACAAAATATCGGTTTTACGACCTAAAAAGGTCCATTATATTGTATTATCTCAATTATTTTTCAGATTTGAGCCTTATTCACGGAATTACAGTCCTCAAGTCTAAAGTCTTACTGTTAAAACTGAATTTGTCTCTATGTATGTATTTAATTTTTTCTCTTCTAATAGCAGTCATGAAATTAAAAGAAGATCTAGTCAAGAGATTATTACATCAAATTAAACCTAATTTTTTTTCTTCTACACTTTCATGGATTTGAAATAAAAAATAGCAGAGTTTGGATTTAGAATGATAAATTCAATTAAATTCTATTTTTTTAAATAAGTTCATTTTATTCTTATTAATGTATTATATTTTTCATTTTTAAATAACTATTTCTAAACTTTTTTTAAATTATATAAATAAAAAAGTATATCTAACTTCAACAACTCCTCAATTGTAACAAAAAGATTAAATTGGGTGTTAAATCTTGTGAGAAATGTTTCCAATGGGTCAAAAACATAAAATCTAAGATCTCATTCATATTTTATTAAAAAAAACCTAATACAAATTTCTTAATATTATCCAACTAATTAGTGTATAAAGACAATAACATATTTATCAATTACTTTCCAGCGTCGGTTTTTTCTCTTTTGCTCTCTCTTTCTCTCAAACTCTGTTCTTCTTCCATTGTTGTGATAAAGATACAACAAATATTCTCTTTGTTTCTCAATTTCTTATAAACACACCTCATCCCATCCAAAGAAACACATCGAAGGATTTTGTAGTTAATTTCAAGGCGTTGCAGGTTCAAATAATCAATTTTTAAAGGTAATAAATCTTAAAAATTATTTATAGTATGGATCGAACTATGGTATGTATAGATCTATATTGTATGTATAAATTTATATTTTGTCGTGGTATAGATCTCAATTTTTGTAAGGAAAAAATTGATTTTCATGCAATGGATCTGGAATTTTTTTGTGTATAGATCTTCATTCATGGGCGTACATCTATATTTTCAAGAGTAAGAACTCTTATTAATTATTTTTTGTATGGATCTACATTTTAAAAATATAGATCCATATATTTATCGGTAAGAATTCTTATTAATTCTTATTAATTCTTATTAACTTTTGTCCTGGATTTGCATATCGTGGGTATATAGATCCTAAATTCTTATCTATAAATTTGGAACAAATTTTTAATGTTTTAAATTTTTCAAAAAACAGAACAACATATAAATTTCTAAAATATCTAGTTTTCCGATTTGATTTTTGTTTCCGATTTATATTTTTATTTTTAATTTTAGATTCTACCTATTAAATAAATAATAAAATTTATAATTATAAAAAAGATATACAATTGGAAATATTTTCATTATGTTAGAAGTAATAAAAAACTCTGAAACATGATAAAATCTTAAACCCATTTCTTCACACTTCCATAGGTACAATTTTTTTTTGGTGTTATATTGTATTTTATTTTACTTTTATTATCTATTTGATCTTATAATCCAAAAAACTAAAATTTTCCTTAAAGAACTTTTTTCTCTATTCCTTCCTATTTTCACCCATAATATATCTTATTGGTGGTCTTAGAGTGATGAGTATGATGTGTTGTATTTTGTTATTTTTAATTAATGATTTTATTCTTGTGAAGAAAATCAAACCAACGAATATATATTTCCATGTGATGTGGTCAAGAAATTTTTTATCTTGAAACGAATGGTTACCCATCGAAAAATCTTAACTATGGGTATACCCATTACAAAAATAGACTAGTACGTACCACCACCGCGAGAGTGGAAGATGAGATGTTTTAATCAATATTTGGGGTAATTTGAAATCATCCTATATCTAGCTATCCCAAATACAATTAGTTATATTTTTTTTATTTTAGTTTAAATATATTTTATCCATAACTTATTAATGTGATAATCAGTTAGTGTTTAATTATATAGATTTGTTATTATTATGATGTAGTGTAAGAGGTCACTAATTGTATAAAACATAAATATAAATTAATGATAATATTTACGACTGTTTGTTTAACATACATATATAGTAACATTATTTTCTTTTTTTTTTCCAAATGGATATAAATATACAATAAATAAGATGATCGTTGACCATATCATTTCAATAACCTCCTGAAATTGAATGTAACGAAGAGAATGGAGTGTCATAGACGCAATCACTCTTCATATAAGCAACATCTTCATGCACTTCCTGCTTCATCCGCACTTGTGGATGAATCTCACCCGTGGAAATGGAGAGTATACACAACAGGTGATTATTTGATATCCTTATATTTATTATGTAATATTGATTTAGTTTAGAGTTGATAATTTAAATATTTTAGCACACTTAGATTTTTATCTCAATCTTAACTTTTTAACAGGGAGCACATGCCGAGACTAACTTATTTCTCGTGCAAAAAGTATTAAAACAAAGCGATGTTGGTTATCTTGAAAGAATTGTCAATGGAGAGAAAACCATTAAGTAGAAATAAATCCCTATAAATAGAAAAGTTGTCACATAGAATTTTTGTAATCATAAATTTCATTAACACCAAAACATTGTGAAATAGAGATCATTTTACTCTTCTTTATCCTTTCAGGACTAAATTTAAGACTTTTAACCCCCAAAACTAGAAATTAACCACAAAAAAATTATTGGGACGCTATCTTAAACCCTACAAATTATTCTAACTTTTATCCACTATCCATGAAAAAAATTAAAAAATCATATGCATTAGATGTGCCCATTATTGGGTCATCATTTTGTGTAGTGAGACTTGTTTTGTACACATATATATATATATATATATATATATATATATATATATATATATCTTAATGATCAATAAATATTGGCCTAGTATAAATAAAGAGATACATGAGTATATGTATATACAATGAGAGTTTGACTAGTATAAGATTGAATTTCCTATAACCTTGAGCCAGTTAATGAGACCACATACTGGAGGAAATGATTAAGTCCATTCATTGATAAAGCACTTGTTCCATTTAGCTTGTCCCAATTATGTATAATTTATATAGGATCATCGTTGTGTATGAACTTTTTCTTCGATAGCCACATTACAAGACTTTACTCTACATGTATGACTTCTAACTATATGACCTGCACTTGTGTAACAATGCCTAATATTATTTTATATTTTGAGCAAGAGTTTAGGTTTGTGGGATATTTATTATCATGTAATGTTATGAGTTGGGAGTTGTTCTATGCTACATCATAATTCAAAAATTAATTGTAAGAGTTTATCGGGTTCAAGAATAATAAATACATATGTATGATTATATAATCATTTATATCTCAATGTAATATTAGATAAAAACAAAAATATTTGGATGAAATTAATCTTTGGTGATACCTTAGTAGTAAAATATCATATAAAATACTAAACATCAGATTTCTTACCAAATAACTAATGGTCACGCATGTAAACAAATTAATAAATGACAAACTAACTACCAAATGTTGTTAATATCATCTTATTGGTCAATAAAATACCATTAAGAGGAGAGAAAGGTTTTTCTTCATGTTAGGTCTATCCATTTTCCTAAAACACTTTGTGAATAAAATATGGAGTTTGAATGTTCCACAAAAGATAAGAAAGATTGTTTGGAAAACATTTAATATGGATCTTGTAACTACAGATAACATATATAGAAGACACTGCATTATATTTTCCACATTTAAAGCTTATAACATGACATTAAGTCCATCAACCACATTACATTTTCCACATTTAAAGCTTAGAACATGACATTAAGTCCATTAACCACATGTATTTGCTTATGTATGGGTTAGTATTGTTTATATGGTTTCTCATATGCATTTCATCTCCAAAAATGAATCTACCAACATACTTTGTAGACTATTTTTTATATTTTTCTTAACTACATACTCATGTTAGTTATTTTGTAATGAAGTATAGTTAATTTAGCAATCAATGATGTTTGACAAATTTGAAATCTCGGAAATAACTACTTGTATGATAATATTACCTAACATATTATAAATATATATGTTTGGTCACACCAACCTTTGATGAACACAATGGGTGCTTGTTCACTATTTCCAAGACATCAAATAACACTACCAACATATCTAAGAATAACAATAAATTTCCAAAACACTAAAGATAATATTGTTATGAATGTTGACAATAACAAAAAATTAGTCATGATGACAATAAATTTGGTTTTAAAATAATTAAAGATGGACATTGTAGCATTTTTCATAAAACTACTTCGTCTTTTGTGGCACTGTCTGTGAAAGAAGCATAGATAATTGATGTAATGAATACAGTGTTGTTGGTCACAAGTTTTCCTTGGTTCAGCTTCCACCATGGTAATAACTATTCTAATATAATTTAATTTGTCTTAGAGTATAAAGAATTTATACCTTTCAACATTTTAATAACAATACCAATCTTCTTGAACCAAATATAAAAAATTTCTTATTTCACTCCAAATGATATACTATACTAAGGTTGAAAATAGGTTGAGGGGTAATGTTCAAGTTTAGAGTTATTTAATTATATTGGGTGTGACCCAAGGTATGATGCAAGCGTAGAAAGACATGTATCTAAATGTGAAAATATTGTCCCTTGAAAAGTACAAGGGATTTTATAATAAGGGTTATATAATATGGACCTAAGCTGGAAAATGAAAGAACCTTGGGGTCCCTAAATATAGAATACTACACATTTCATCAAGAAAATGTAGTTTGAAAAAGTCGTTGAGCGAGACTATGTCGTTTGAGGAGTTGTCATTCTGGAGTTTTTTTAGAACATTTGATTGTAGTGTCTCATAGAGTATTTGCCAAGATGGTATTGGATAAATAAATACTTACGTACTTAATGAATTGATAGTTTGTGGTCATTCAATAATATTTATTTAGGGTAATACAGTTAGGAAGATAATAATTCTCTTCATGTTATACTTCATCAAGTCCTATCCATAAAATACAACTAGGGTGTGTTTTTTTCGGTATAGGTATAGATAGATATAACCTTATTATACATATACCTATATAATTATCTTTTATGTGTTAAACTAATAACATGGATTGCATGATATCATTATAGCACTACTTTGTAATATATTCTTTTGTAAAAATAAGAGAAAAGGGTAAATTCGGAAAGTAAAATAAATAAAATAAATTATATGAGCGTTATAAACACTAGAGAATAAAAAAAGAATTATATTGTGAATATCTTATGTGTATAATAAAATCAAATGAGATCCCATTTATAGGGATCAAAACTTAATACAAATAAAACAAAGATCACGTTAACTATAAAACACAAAAAATATAGAAATAAATGAATTCCTTGTCTAAGGCAAAATACATATTATTTAGTAAATTTAGGATCATGTGTGTAACTTAGTTTTAAATTAGGAGCATGTGGGTAACTTAAGCGTCATTGGTTAGGAAATATGGAATTTTTTTATTGTGGATATGATGCTAGTATGGTGGAATTACTACGAGGTGGAAAAATTACCCGAGCTCCTAGTATTAAGAGCCAAGAAGGTTGAACTAATTTTGATCAATGTGGTGTGAACATATATATTTTTTAAACAACTTGCCACCTACAATATGATGGTGATGTTATTACTAAGAGGAGCTGCAGTGTTTTTTATGACAGGAACTAACCATAATATCTATCGTTCAAATCATGCATTAAAGAAATAGACATAATAAGTGGAGTATTACCTATCTTTTCCTTTAAATATTATAGAAAATTGGAGGGAGAAAATGAAATATGGTAAAATTAAAAAGAGGGGTTAGAGTAGAATCGATTGAAAAAGTAGGGAGAATGAAAAGAAGAGGGAGAGAGAGAGAGAGAGAGAGAGAGAGAGAGAGAGAGAGAGAGAGAGAGAGAGTTATAAATTATTTAATTAGATATGATGTTGTGGATTTTGTTGGGTTGATTAATATTTTATGAACTGAATCTAGGTATGTAATAAAGTGATAGAAAGAATAAGAGTGACCATTAGAATTAGTTGTTTCGATAAAATGTATGAAGAATGTATGGTGGGAACTTGAAGCCTTCTCACTAAAAATAAATCTAAATTTTCAACATTGTTTCCCAGTCCTTTTCACCTCTACTTATCATTATTTTTTCACCAGTAATTAATTTATCCATTTAATATTCAAAGATATCCCTATAAATGTGTTTCTTCCATGCACAAGGGTCTATTATGGTTTTTTTGTGTTACCTTCATGTGGTTATTTCCTTCTTTTGTTTATATCATTCATCTTACAACTGTCTTCTTTTTCAGCGCCATCAGTTTTGCTCCATGTATCACAAGAAACATAAACTTCTCCATTTTTACAAATGCTACAGTTGGTATAGATGTTTCTTGAAGCTCCATATTTGGAAGATATTTATCATTCATGAATATCACGAGATATGTTGGAGTTCATTGTATTTATTTCACTTATATTGTTCGTAGTTAGATATTTAGAGTTTCAATTAATCCACTCGCACTATCAATTTAGTTAAGATTCGAGATACAACAAATATAATAGATATTAATGTTCATAATTCATTACAAAATATAAAAAGGAAAATGTAATATTTTTACTTATTTGACATGTCTAACATGAAAGATATTAATATTACGAACATGCAACAGAAGATTCAATAATCCGACCACTTATGGGTAAAAACAGGGATGCTAACATTTATCCATCATGTTTGTCCTAATAAAAAGTATCCGATGTTAATTCATCTTACTCCTAATGGTTTTTATAAAGTAGTTCGTTCTACTTTAATTTAGGAAACAATTTTATGTTAATAAGCTTGTAAGGCTTGAATAATAGTATTGCTTAACTAAATTAGTGGTCATTCTCTTATTTATAAGATTTTTCTACCAAATGTTCCTAACACCACAAAGATAGGCCCAAACTATGTATAAATTCATGCATCTTTATTTTTTATTGATATGAAACTTTATTAATCGATTTAAGCCTAATATTTATTACAATCTCATCATTTTTGGTAATATAAAGTTTTAACATGATTTTGAATCTCTATATTTAGTAAATAAATTAATTAATTAATTTACGTCTAATCAGTATACTAGAATTTACTAAAAAAATTCATTAAGACAAAGTAATTAATTCATCACAATATGTTCAATAGTGTGCATTTTCTATCCTTCCCTTGAATACTTTGATTGGTTTACTCATATCTGAATAATCACCACATGGTAGAGGAATATAATCACTTTTAATGGGGCTTCCATGCCTACTTAACCCCTAGTATGCCTACAACACGCTCCCAATTACATAATATAACACATGTTTAATAAAGGTCTTGTATTAACTCTCATCTATAGAGGTCACCATGGTGAATACCACATATTGCTATGCCTTGCACAGCTTAGCATAAAGATAATGGATTCCTTTGGATGATCAAAACATATTCTCATCATATGAGTTCCGGTATTATGAATTCCCTCCTTACAATATCCATGATATTCTTACTCATTAGTCACATGAATTGTCATGTATGTCTTCTCAATATATAATTGCAATGATGGTTCTTACAGAGTTATGATGACCTATATGATCATGCTTTCAATAACTTTTACACAAGTCTTGATTCCTTCATTTTATGTTTGAGCTGGTTTTAGTAAAATACATGATAAATATACACCACTTGGGCTTCCACTACTCATCCTCAAAGTAGTCTTAGTGAAGTTCTTTTTCTTGCTATACAAAGATATTTATTTCTCGTATTATTTTAATTTTTATTTAAGAGTATATTCAAAATATTAGTCTAAAATTGAGATGATCTAATATTTTTATAAAGTATCCATGATGAATTTCAAGTGTAAAGGGCCTTACTTAAGTCTAAGTTTTAACAATTAGATTAATCCGTCATAAAAATTACTCCTAAGTGATATTGTATAGTGCATAACTAACACCATCTGCCGAAATTCTCGTAAATTGTGTGTTCTTTAATATTATTTTGGCCAAATTATTTACCCACATCCCAATTACTCAACTGCGACTGCTATAGTTTATTTGAGTAGTTGACCATCCATGAGACGTGTAATATATTTTTTAGAGATACTTATCGTACATTAGGAACTTAGGAAGTGATTGATTAATTGAGAATTTAATGTAAACTCTTTAATGAAACAAGTTTTATCAATCATAGTTAATATGTTTAAATTTGATATTAGCTGAAGGTCTTCTTATGGTTTGCATCCTATTACGGACTATATCAAAGTATATTTCATTCCTTATATTGATTAGGGCTGCTCAAACCTCAACCCAAAAACCATGTACCCGCCCAAACCGACCCAAATTTGGGCCCAAAAAATTAATATTTTGGGTATTGGGTCGGTTATTGGGTTTGGTTTCGCCAAACCAGCGGGTAACCGAACCGACCCGCCCAATTGTTTTTTTATATAACGTATAATTATATATATATAATAAATATAAAATATATCAAAACCCAATTCATTTACGCGTAACCCTTACGGTTTTCAGTTCCGTCTTTTGGTTTTTTCCTTTCATCACACGATAGGCCACTCTCTCACCTCACTCCCATCACACGCTCTCTTCTTCTCTCTGGTTCCTCTCGAAAACCCTACCCCGTAGCCCTACTCCTCTCCCTCCCCATCTAATCTTGCCGGCGTTTTTAAGCGATATTGTACACCACATTAAACTCTTCTCACCTATTTTTATGGGTTGCATTTATTGCTCTGATAAACCTCCTCCTTTGGGTTATGGGTCTAATCATCTAACCATGGTTAGAGGTTTAGATCATGGATTGGATGATGAGGAAGCCTATATATGGCATGGCGGTGGTTTATTATGCATTAAAACTTCCTTTCGCAAGGTTTTTTACTCTTCGAAACCCTAAGGTTTGTATTTTGATTTTCTGTAATTCCGATAGTGTTTTATTTTATTGCATGTGAGAATCTTATGGTTTTGTAACATATTTAAGTTTTATTAAAGGATTTGGGATTCTTATTTTTATGTTTTACGAACTTGATTAGGGATTCTTCTTGTTTTAAGAATAAGATGTTTTGTATTTGATTTCGATTTGTCTTTTGGTATGATTTTCGTAGCAAATACTTTGAAAAACTGTTGATATTTTGAATTCATATTGTTGATTAAGTCTGGGTTTTGTGATTTAGTTGAATGTTTGTTGTTATTGGCTAATAGATTCATTACCTCGTTTGTTTGCATGGTCTCTCAATTGTTGGCTAGGTGGTATTCTTCCTCTTCTGGATTTTACTCTATGATTCTTCATTTATCACTCAACTAAAAGGTAATAAATTGTCTCTTGATAATTTCTAGATGTATTTTTCATTTCAGATTTAAATTATGGCTATTAGAATGCTTCCTTGATTACAACATCTAAGATGTTAGTTGAAGACTTGGAGGCTGAGTTAGGGAAAAACTGCATTAATACTTGGTTTCTGACTTTTATTTGACTAGTTTATTTTACTTACTAACTGATCTTGACCTACATACCACTACACAAATCCTTAAGCTATCTAGTACCTAAAAGGGTAGAGAAAGGGGGGTGAGCTACCACAGGCTAAGTGGGAAAATAAATAATGGTTATATGCATACTTTTTAATCTAGGGGCAGTAATTGTATTTAAGACGTTGTCACTGAACGGTTATAGGTCAAAATATAAATTAAACATTCATAATGTGATAGATAAATAAATCAGACAAAGTGTACACAACCAACTAGGCAGCCCATACTATTCAACAAGCCATATACACTAGCAAATAATAATCACGTTGTAAGGAATATTGTGGTCTTGCCCTTAAGACACCCGCCGCAACTATCGATCCCTTATCACTCCCACAGGTAATACCCTGGTAAACCGAACCTACATCCCACTTTCCAAGGAACATTCCGTCTCATGCACAAAAGGTGGGAATATATCATGATAATCGTGTTAACCTAACAAGCCCGTTGCCGCCCAGTGTAACACGATTATATCATGTCGAAACCATCGATCGATAACGATATCAAATATAAAATATGAAACGACTAAGTAGGTCTCCTCAACATCAATAGAAATTAACAATTAATGAATAGACAACGTAGTAGGCCGTGCTATCCCAATTATACAGTTAATCATACTATAACGAAATAATACAATTAATAATAACGAGATAATATAATTCAGATAATAATTACACATAGAATTCAAAATCACCGAAGTAAATATATTACTGTATAATTTAAAATAGATTTAAAGATAAACATATGAAACATTATTTAAACCCTCACCTGATGTGAGGCTAACATATTTCTATTTCCCTTAAATTATTGTTGGCATTGTCGGTAAACAGCTACGAGGGTACTTGATTAGTTTATTACCTAGTTTCTTCTTACTATGTTTTTGTTTTTGTTTCAATTCTTTCTCTTTGATTTATATTTCTTAATTTATTTTTGCTTGTTCATTTGATGGTCTATTTATAATTATAATAGTTTGATACGTTACTTTTTATAGTTTCAAGAAAGGGTTAGTCATTGGAAGGGATTAGATTTCAAAATTTTGTATCATCTTAATCCTTTATGTATACATTAGTCATAACATGTAATTAGGTGGCAATTAGAAACTAATAGTGACATTTTGTTTACATGTGGGGTCCATATTAATATAAGGTTTTGTTTATGTTACGTATATAAGGAGAGGCATATGAAAGAAAATATATCTTAATTTAGTAATTTTTTTCTTTTCCTAATAATTTAAACATTTTAATTCATTATAAAATAAATTATGTATATCAAATAAATATTCTAATTTATAAAATTTACAATTTAAAACTGATTAAATATTTAAAATTAGTTATTTTTACGGAGCTTCATATCCGGCCTATTCATTGTTACCAAGGTTACACCTTATGGAGCCATTGAAGTAGAACACCTAACCGAGCACAACGCTTTCATGGTGAATGGTCATCGGTTAACAATATATCATGGATGTGATGGATTTGATAAAGGGGAGGTCATTCACCTTGTGAAAGCCGAGGGATTCCTAACATAACCCTTTGAGCTTAACAACGTTAAACAAAAGCCAATTGTGGGTGAAATCCTATTCGTAGAATAGTTTATTGCGTTTGTGATGCACATTATTAAGTTTAGTATTATCATTTATTTATCAAAAACTTAATGTTATATTTGATTTATGGGTTAGTAAAGATGACAAAAATAAAAGATGTTATGTACAAGAGGAAGAGTCAAATCATAGGGAAGAACAAGAATTTTCCTGGAGCAACATAAGATACAACCATCATCATCGATGATCCGACCGCAAAAAAGCCAAACCTCGAAGTAACTTACAAACCACTACGTAAATATAACATGAGCAAGAGAGTTACAGCCGAACCAACCAAAAGAAAAGGTGACAAGAGTCAATGATCAAGGCTCATCTTCAAGTATAGAATAAAAGTCAGATAGATTCACACCAGAACCCAGAACGGGTGATGATATTGAAGAAGAAATATCACCAGGTTATAAAAAAGAATAACGACACCATCATGCAACAACTAAAGATAGTAAACATTATTGATAGAATCATGGCTATTTTGGAGATACAAAACGATTCTCTTTCTGATTATGAATGGCAAATATGGTCTTTGGTCGGGTAATGCCTTACAATCTATCTTTTTAATTGTTTATGTGCTAGGTAGTCTAGTTTAAATTTTATTTGATTGATTGACTTTTTTCGAGTCATGGGGTCACGACTCAGTTTTGAGGTAGGAGTGGGGATTCGCTTTCCTCATCTTCCTTTTGTTTTTGCATAAAATATGAAAAATTTAGGTTTGGATTCGGCATACAATATAGTGGATGTCCCTATTATGAGCATGTTTCTTGCCAGGTCAATGATATTAAGTAGTATGTTTTTGAACATGTCATATCACGACTCAGTTCTCGAGCTAAACTTTCATAACTCTTCTTTTTAGTATTTGTATTTTCTTTGTCTTTTACTTCGAGTCTGAGTTTAACTATAGTCACTTGTAGAGTTATACAAACCCAACCAAATTCTCTAGTACCTTGCGTATTATCTTATCCACTTTCTCTAGTTCACTTATTAATATCATTAATTATAACTTACTTTCATAGTCCCTTCGATCGATATTTGTTTTACTTACAAATTACTTGCAAATTATACATCCACATGTGGAGAGATCATCGTAATGGTATTAAGTGTTTGTTCTTTTATTATAATTTATTTATCTCACCCTTGCCCATAACAAATCTTTGGCGTCAGTGTTGGAGATTGCATCATAGTAAAAAGGAACTCTTACTTATTTATTATTACTTGTAAACAATATGTGGACTTGAGGAGAGTTTATTGTGGTTCTAGAGGTATGTGTGATTTACTTTCTTTTATTATTCGTTTATTAGCACACCACTGGGCACACTAAGTTTTTGACGCCGCTGCTGTAGATTTTATAGTTAGTTTTTGAGTTTATTTGTTGTAGAATATATTTTTGTGTTCATTTTTACACGTTTTTTTAGTCTCTTTTCAGGTTTCTTTGGTATGGAAAATATTCTTGTGCAATCAACAAATCTACATATGGACATAAATTAAATTTCTATCAAGGCGGTCCAAGCTATCAAGTTCAAGCTTCACAATCAAATCCATTTGGGATTTTTACATATCAAAGAAACTCACCGCAACCACAGTCATGTATGTCCCGCAAGAAGACTATAACAATGAGATTTTGCGAGCCATGAAAGATTTTATGGAAATAATACAAGCAAGAAATATATCCTATGGTAAGTGGTTCAAAGATAACTCTGATACGTTGACAATTATGGGGAATCAAATCTTTCAAGTTGTCGAACAACTTGACAAACTGCCCAACCATATTCAGAAGTCTTGTGAGGAGGATCAAGCTCTGAAGGCACTACCATCTTATCCACATGAAGGTGCAAGTGATTTGAAAGATACCCTTGAGCAATTCATCAGGGTTTCAACCGATAATATGAGAGAAAGTGAATCAAATATTGATGATACCGTATAATTAGTGCAGAACATGAAACACCTAAAATCATCTACACTATTATTGGATACAAGTTTAAGCTAACTACCTAAATCCCCGAGAACAAACTATTACTTATATACTATTACATGGGAATGATTTGTGCATTTCGGGAGAGTTTCTCGTAGTATCAAGGTATGTGTTTGTATAATATTCTATTATCAATTTACTTATCACACTTTTGCGCACACCAAATTTATAGCCGCCACTGCTGGGGAGAAAAGAGGCCGGAACATCCACCATCACCACTACATTCATCTTATTACAAGCTTCAAACATTTAGACTGTTCAATGCATAATCACCTACATTTACAATCCATGTGGAGAATGATATAAGTTCACTTATCAAACTATAACTTGTCAATAATCTGTAAGCTTACAGAAAGTCGCCTTCCCTAGTGATGATTTATTGTATTACACCTAAGGGGCGAATAGGACCCTGCGCTATTATAAGTGGTTATATATAACTCTAGTGACTATTTATTTAGACAAAACCATAAGGATAACTACCGTATACAAAACGATTATATATTGTTTTAAGCAATTGAACACCCACCAAGAGGACAGTCCTAATTATTAAGGGCATTCCTAAACTTGGTCAGAATTAGGGTTAAAATAAATGGAAAACAAATAATAAAATTATAAAGTAAATTTCTCAGTTCAATTAAATTCAATACCAAATAAAATAGAATAATAAACCAATTATCAAGGATAATACGTATTGAAAATTCAAGTTATGAGAAAAATAGTTCATACTAAAAGAAATAGAACAATAGAGTAAAAATATTAGAAACATATTTAAGCTAAAAATATAATAAAAATTCCCATAATGGTAGCGCTGGAAGGATGGAGAAGAGTAGATGTGATGCTCCAAACTTCTGTTGTCTTCCCTCTTCAATCAACATGCTTTTTCTCTATGATGAATTATTGAATACAATAAGGCAATAACCGACTACTATTGTCAATTACTAATATATATATATATATATATATATATATATATATATATAAGGGGGTATAAAGAAGGGGTGATATTAATTTTCACGAAAAAATATGTTACAACCGACGATTCAGTTCGTTTCATTACTTAAAAAATTAAAAAATGCCAAACATGCCCTTAATATATATACTACTTATTAAAAAAAAATCTAAACAATCCACTAATCACCGTATTCCTCCTAACCCTCTCACCTAATCCCACGTCATAATTTATTGACTCACAAAATTTAAAAAAAAACATTTCACAAATTCACTTCTACTCTCCGTCCCTCTCACAGGATTCACCTCACAAGTTGATGTCCTCCCCGTCAACAAAACCATCAACATAAAGCGGTTGCGCCTCCCTCCTCGGCCGTGAAAAGCTCAATGGTGGCCGTGAAAAGCTTCGATTGAAAGCACACTCAAATCCTTGAGGAAAAATGCTGCTCCATCTCTGCGGTTGTCTTTTCTAGCTAATTAGGGCTTTTGCGATTTAGATAACCGGCATCGTCGTTCACTTTCACCACCGTTCACCGTCAGTCAACTAATCTCCGCCTCCACGTACCACGCTCAATTCCTCCGCCTAGCTCCGAAATTGAAGAGCTCCAACACATAGCTCTGCTTGATCCATATTAGGATGATCCGAACACATAGGTATGTTCTCTCCTAGATTGTTTTAAATGATTTGTAATTGCTTGTGTTATCCTCTCTTCGATTTCGATTGATTCAAATGTGTAATGTGATCTGTGTTTGCGTGAGGACGATTGTGTGTGCGTGTGTGTTAATGCCATATCAGTAGCTTCTGTGTGTGCGTGAGGACGATTGTGTGGCGTGTGTGTTAATGCCATATCAGTAGATTCTAAGGACTTATATGACGTATTAACTTTGAGTTTGAAGCTGTTGTAATGATTTGTAGTGTGTGGTATAGGGACTTATAGTGCAATTTTGCATAATATAGGAACCTCACTACACTTTTGGCATATTATAGGGACATGCAGTGCAATTTTGCAGAACCTCACTGCACTTTTTGCATACTATAGGGACCTGCAGTGCAATTTTTCATAATCTAGGGAGTTAGGAGGCATTTTTGCATAATATAGGAGACGGAGTGCATTTTTTGCATAATATAGGGACCTGCAGTGCAATTTTTATTGATTATGTGGGTGCAATGTGTGTTATATTTGCACCATTAGTCCTTGCTCATACCCTGGTGATGTCAGGTGCCCATAAATATGAAATATTTCCTTTGTTTCTGTTTTCATGTGATGTTCTCTTTGTTTATATGACTGTATAACAAGGTGTTCGATCATAGAAGTAGAGTGGTGAAGGCTCATTTGTTTTAACTTCAAGTAACTTTTTCTTGATGTGAAATTTCACATATAGACTAATCCTAAACTTTGGTCAGGTTTTTTTATACAAATAATGGATTTAATTGCACCATTTGTCCCTATTATATACAGATATAACAAAATTCAGATTTGGAGAGAAAAATGAAGAGTATTTTTCATTCAACGTGGACGTATTCACAGATTTATTGATAATGAAGCTGCAACTTGGAGAGAAAAGTTGGATGAAAAATGAAGAGTATTACCTGAAACATTTCTCTCCAACTTGGAGGTATTAAGCAAAATTACAGGGACTATATATATTAACTTAAATTCTTACAATGGAATATTTAATGTATGTATAATTAATCCCATAATTTATTCCAAGATCTAATTTTTGTAAGTTAAATCTCTTAATATTTCATTTTTTTTGCAGAAATTGCATGAAGAAATTGTATGAAAAAAATAAAAAAATGTTAGCTAAATTAACAGAAAATGCATCATTTGCTGCTTCCCCTCATGTCTGAAAAAACTGTAATATTTATTTTTTATTAAAAGTTGTTAATTGTATATTTAATTTTTAATGTATGACTTTAAATTTTCACATACAATGATTTTTCATGGCTTATGTGTCAAGTCCATCTCGAAGAGCAATCGGTTATCCGCCTCAAGAACTAGCGAGATATTTTCTTTTAGTCCCTAACAGTTTTCTTTCTTTGTTTTTAAGTCCCTCATGTTTCTTTAATTCCTAACTGTTACTGTTTAATACAAAAATGATAATAACACAAACTCACGTTCTATGGAAGTTACCACTTTGTCCTTAACCAGATATAATAACGAGGGTGCTTTGGTTAAATCAAGTTTAGAAAAAGTCAATACATTCAGAGCCCTAACGATTAAGAAAAGATGTTGAAGGAGTTGGAACATGAATTTTTTGGAGTTGGATAGGAATCACGAAGAGAAAATTAATGTATTACAGGCAGAAAATGTCAAAATCGAAGAAAAGACGGGTTTATAAGAGTGCACTGGAAAATTTAATGAAAAAAATGTTGAAGACGAACAAAAATACCGAAGATTTAGACGAAAAGATGTTGAAGTATGGAACAGAGTTGATAAAGAGCAAAAATGATTTGGGTATAAATATTTAGTAAATATCATTGTAATGATTTGATTATTGATCTTTTCGGTAGGGTGAGGCTATTACTTGTTTGACTATAATTGTTTGTGTTGAGGGCTAAACTCTATGTTTATTTATAGTAAGATAGTACAATAGATATAAGTGAGATATGTTAATTAATTACTCATAAGCAATCAATGAATTCGGAGGAGGTGTTGGTGGATACTATTACCTATCAGTTCAAGTTGAGATATTTAGTATGAATATAGATAAAGCTAATTTATATTTATATGTATGTAGCTTTTTGGTTCTTTGATCATGTACACAAAAAAGTTTCATTGTTTTTCAATGTTTACCTTTTCTTTTCTTTTTCTGTTTTGATTTTTTTTAACGTTTTCAGTTGTATACAAAAATATATTATTTATTTAATTTTTGAAAGGTAAATTCGGAAGTACAAATCGAAAACCAGAAATTTCGGAAATTTTAATGTAGTTTCAATTCTGATCTGATTTTTTTGGAAATAAAATCCGAAATCGGAATTTCGAAACATTAAAAATCTGTTCTGAAATCGTAAATTTTGGATCCGATTTTCACCTCAAGCAGGGTTTTTCGAGTAGCGAAACGCAACTGTTTTATATCAGAGGTGCGGTTTCGCGGCAGTAGCAACATGCGTTTAGTGATCGGGAGCATCTGGATGTTTTTAGATGGTGGAACAATAATTTATCTACAAAAGGGTTATATGCAAGTTGAACTTGGAATGTTTTTTTCAGAGCTTTAATTGGTGTTATTTGGAACAAGAGGAGGGACATGATCTTCAACAATGAATTGTTTTCTCGAGTGGAGGTGATCATCAAAAAAGAAAAATTTTAGCTTTGGTGTATCTTAGAGCATGACATTCGCGACCGGGTGTCTCGATAAAGAATATGAGTTTTGTAAAATGGATTGATTGGTGAGACCCTAATAGTAGGTATAATTGTAATACGGTTGGGAGTTTTTACAAAATTATAGGACTAGGAGGTACGAGAGGTTTATTGCGAGGTATGGAAGGTAATTGGGTCCATAAGAATTCATGTTAATATAGATAAAAGGTGAACGCTTTGATAGATGGAATCTCAAGCACATGGTAAGAATTACCATAAATTAAAAACTAATGTGAAAATATTAAATTATATACTAATTTTTTATAATTTTTAATTAATAGGTTGTCGTTCAGGCTCCTCACATTGGACGATGTGTGTATGTTGATACAGCGACATTTTGCAGAGTTATAGTGAAATCTTTAAATACACTTAAAAGATTGTAATTATATGTATTGATATATTTTTATCATTTTCATTTAGCTTATTTTTACAAGTAACATAATGATTTGCACTCTCTTATATATAATTCAATTATAAATTTTACACAATCTATTATAATTTTTCAAATTCATTTTAGCCCAAGTTCTTCAGGTACGGGGCATTCCCTAGTATATATATATATATATATATATATATATATATATATATATATATCTTGGTAAAAGTACGGGTTATTGGATTGGTTTATGTGACCTAATCCAACCCATACACATTTTTCATAAAAAGTGGACTTGTCTGGCCCATAACATTCGTACATTTAATAACTTGTTCGTTATATCTCTAAATCACAATCCGTCAGTAATCATGTGTTCCTATTTCAGAGATTGGTCTAGATATAAAATAGATTCTTCAAATTCTTTGTCAATATCAAGAGACAACGGAAACCATTCACTTTTTAATTTTGGAGGGCAACTCCTGCACTTTCTAAAAACGTCTTATTTAGTCCTTTAACACTTGCTTTGTATTTGATCTCCTTTCCTAGAATCCTTATACATCATTTGGAATCTAATATTTTCCTTGTACCTAAGAGCTTTACACTTAACACACATATTACATCTAAAAATGCTCTAAACGTAACAAATCTTCAAAAATGAACAATAAACGAGAATATATCCAATAATAGGGAAAATTACCTCATTTAAGAACATAATGAATCTAAAATGATATCTCGTGACTAGATTATTATATCAGATATATGGACACATAAAAACCCCTAAATTAAAGTTGTGTTTTCTTGACACAATAAGAAATAAGAAGGATAGGGAAGTCTCTAAACATATAAGCTAAGTCAAGTAAGTATAAAGGAAAGAGGATTGATGTATGTAAGTAATACTACTAAACAAACACCTAGAAATTTTAATGTACTAATATTTACAAAATGAATCATATATATACACTAATCATACAAAAAGTCAAGACAACTCCAAGTTTAAATTAGTTTAGCTTTGCAATGCATGTAGGATATATTTCTTTTCTCTTAGTTCATCATGTAATAGCTCATATTTTTTGATTTAGCGACCAACCTTAGTTTTTTTTGACGTCTACTGTACCTTTACATGATAGCTCCAAGAGCTCCCACATTTCATGAGCCGAATTACATTCATTAACTCGACTATACTCCCTAACACTCAATCAACAAATGAGTGTATTCACCACCTTTTTGTTGTTGGTGAATTTGGATATCTCGTTAGAAGTGAGATCTTTGTGATATTTCATGATTGCGCCAACTTCAACTTGGTAAGAAATGTACGGACCATTGTTAAATACATATAAAAGATATTCAACTCCTTTGACATAAATGTCCATTCTCTTTATCCATTCAAAATAGTTTTACTTGAAAAGAGAGGAGGTCTAGTAGAACAGTAACCTTCCAGGTGGTTAGAATCCATATCATTTTTACTCTACAAATGGTTAAGTACAAAATAGATTCAGGCTTTGATACCAATCGATATTCAATATAAGTCCTAGAAAGAGGGTTGAATAGGACTATGTAAATTAATCGACTAATTTTATTTCAAGTAAATAAAATTAAAATTTAATTTAAATCCTATACTCTTATTTATATAGATGACAATAAATACAAGAAAACTAATAGATAATACGATATGCGATATACATATGAGCATATTATCAAAAATATAGGGTGCGGAAAATTAAGAGTGTAAGGAAAGAAAGATACACAATAATGTATAATGGTTGGTTCCTCTACTCCACTACCTAAAGTTTCCATTTTAGTATTTGCAATATTCTCAACTAATCTTCATGTCTCTTCAACGCGGGGTGAGAACACAATACCCTTTACAAAAACTTTCCTAACTCGAAGCAAGACACATGTGATATAACAAACACAAGGAACTAGGTATACAACCTATACTCACAATACTTTCTTAATATATTACAGTGCCTAGAATTAAAAGAAATAAAATTGTTTTGAGTGGTGATACAACTTTTTGGTAATACGTTAGTAGTAAAATATCATATAGAATCCTAAGCATCAGATTTCTTACCAAATAACTAATGATCATGCATGTAAACAAACTAAAAAATGACAAACTAACTACCAAAGGGTGTTAATATCATCTTATTATTTAACACAATACCATTAAGATGAGAGAAATGCTTTTCTTCATCTTGGGTCTATGAATTTTCCTAAAATACTTTTGAATAAAATATGGAGTTTGAATGTTCGACAAAAGATAAGAAAGATTTTTTGGCAAACATTTAATCTGGGTCTTGCAACTACAGAGAACATATATAGAAGACACTGCATTACATATTCCACATTTAAATCTTATAACATAACATTAAGTGAATTGACCCCATGTATTTGCTTGTGTATGGGTTAGTATTGTTTGGATTATTTCTCCTATGCATTTCATCTCCAAAAATAAATCTACCAACATACTTTGGAAACTATTTTTTATCCTTTTATGAAATATATACTCATGTTTGTTATTAGGGAAAGAAGTATAGTTAAGTTAGCAATCAAAGATGTTTGACAAATTTGAAATCTCATAAATAACTACTTGTGTGATAATATTACCTAAGATATAATAAAACTGTATGTTTGGTCACACCGACCTATGATGAACACAATGGGCGCTTGTTCAATATTTCAAAGACATCAAATAACACTACCAAATAATCAAGAATAATGATAAAATTCCAAAAAACTGAAGATAATATAGTTATGCATTATATGAATAACAAAACATTAGTCATGATGAAAATTAATGTTGGTTTTAAAATAATTGAAGATGGGCATTGTAACATTTTGCATAAAACTACTTCGTCTTTTATGGCATCTTCTGCGAAAGATGCATAGATAATTCATGTAATGAATATAGTGTTGTTGGTCACAAGTTTTCCTTGGTTTAGTTTCCACCATGGGAATAACTATTCTAATATAATTTAATTGGTCTTAGAGCATTAAGAATTTATACCTTTCAACATTTTGATAACAATACCAATCATCTTGAACCAAATATACAATTGTTCTTATTTCACTCCAAATGATATATTATAATAAGGTGGAAAACATGTCGAGGAGTAATGTTCCTAGAAGATGTTCTTATAATAAGAGTTTTACAAGTTCAGAGTTATTTAATTATATTGGGTGTGACCTAACGTCTGGTGCTAGGGTAGAAAGACATGTATCTAAATGTGAAAATATTGTCCCTTAAAAAGCACACGGGCTATTATAATAAGGTTAATATAATGGGGACCTTAGCTGTAAAATGAAACAACCTTGGGGGTCCCTAAATATAGAATACTACACATATTCATCAAGATATGTTATGGTGTATTTGGTCATGAGCTTAGTGTGATAATACGTGTTATATTGTTGTTGGTATATTTATACAAACTACACATACCAAACGATAAATGTTTATAAAAGACACAAATTGGGTAGCACCAAGAAAAGGTACTTTCAAAAAGTGGTTGAGTGAGACTAGGTCCCTAGAGGAATTGTCATTCTAAAGTTTTTTTAGAGAACGTTTGATTGTAGTGCGTCATGGGGTATTTGACAAGATGGTATTGGAAAAATAAATACTTATGGACTTAATGCATTGATAGTTTGTTGTCATCTAATAAAATTTATTTAGGGAAATACCATTGGTATAGGTTTAGATAGATATAACCGATTATAAGGATACCTATGTAATTATCTTTTATATGTTTTAACTAATGACATGGATTGTATTATATTATTATAACACTAATACTTATTTTTCGTTTTTGTAAAAATAAGAAAAAAGGGAAAATTAGGAAAGTAAAA
The DNA here is from genome assembly GCA_029959085.1 of Nemophila menziesii. Classification (NCBI taxonomy): domain Eukaryota; kingdom Viridiplantae; phylum Streptophyta; class Magnoliopsida; order Boraginales; family Hydrophyllaceae; genus Nemophila; species Nemophila menziesii. Next base: position 17,534,919 of record JARWIR010000009.1, on the reverse strand, counting down.
ATAAATACATAAATTATATGAGAGTTATAAACACTAGAGAATAATAAAACATAAGAATTAAATTGTGAATATGTTATATGTATAATAAAATAAAATGATATCCCATTTATAGGGATCAAAACTTAATACCAAATAAAACAAAGTTCACATTAGCTAGAAAACTAAAAGAATATAGAAATAAACGAATTCCTTGTCTAGGGAAAAATACATATTATGTAGTAGATTTAGGATCATATGTATAACTTAGTTTTAAACTAGGATCATGTGGGTAACTTAAGTGTCATTGGTTAAGAGATGTGGTAAAGTTTTATTAGTGAGACAATGCTAGTATGGTGGAATGACTATGAGGTGGAAAATTACCCGAGCTTCTTGTATTAAGAACCGAGAAGGATGAACCGATTTTGATCGAGGTACTATGAGACAAGACATATATATTTTTTAAACAACTTGCCTCCTACATTAGGATGGTGAGGTTAATACTAAGAGGAACTGAAGAGTTTTTTATGACATGAACTAACCATAATATTTATTGTTCAAATCATGCATAGGATTGACATTAAAGAAATAGACATAATAAGTGGAGTATTATCTATATTTTCCTTTTGATATAATAGAAAATTGGAGGGAGAACATGAAATATTGTAAAATTATAAAAAGGGGTTAGAGTATAATGAATTGAAAAGGGAGTGAGAATGAAAATAAGAGAGAGGGACATAGAGAGAGTTATATAATATTTGATTAGATATGATGTTGTGGATTTTTTTGTGGTGATTAATACTTTAAGAACAGAATCAGGGTACGTGTTAAAGTGATAGAAAGAATAAGAGAGACCATTAGAATTAGTAGTTTCAATAAAATGTATGAAGAATGTATGGAGGGAAGTTGAACCCTTCTCACTAAAAAGAAAGCTAACTTTTCAACATTGGCTCCCAAACCTTTACACCTCTACTTATTATTATTTTTCCCAGTACTTTATTTATCCATTTTAATATACAAACATATCCCTATAATTGTGTTTCTTCAATCCACAAGGGTCTATTATGGATTTTTTGTTTACTTTCATGTGGTTGTTTCCTTCTTTTGTTTATATCATTCATCTTACAGTCATCTTCTTTTTCAGCGCGATCATTTTTTCTCCATGTATCACAAGAAACACAAACTTCTCCATTTTTACAAATGTTACATTTGGTATAGATGTTTTTTTAAGCTCAATATTTGAAAGATATTTATCATTCATGAATATCATGAGATATGTTGGTGTCCTGTGTATTTACTGTGGTTATATTGCTCGTAGTTAGATATTTAGAGTTTCAATTAATCCACTTGCACTATCAATTTAGCTAAGATTCGAGATACAAAAAAATATAATAAATATAAATGTTCATATTTCATATCAAAATAATAAAAGTAAAATTTAATTATTTTATTTATTTGAGATGTCTAACATGAAAAATATTAATATTATGAACATGCAACGGAGGATTCAATAAATATTACCACTTATGAGGCAAAAATAGGGACAGTCGTCGCTGCTAGAGGGATGGGGATGTCATTTTACTAACATTTATCCATCATTTTTGTTCTACTAAAAAATATCCAATGTTAATTCGTCTTACACGTAATGTTTTTTATAGAGTAATTCATTCTACTTTATTATATGATAGAATTTTATGTTAATAAGCTTGTAGGGCTTGAATAATAGTATTGCTTAACAAAATTAGTGACCATGCTCTTATTTATAAGATTTTCTTACCAAGTGTTCATAACACCTAAAACATACGCCCAAACCATGTATAAATGCATGCATCATTAACCAATTTAAGCCTAATATTTCTTACAATCTCATTATTTTTTGTAACATAAAGTTTTAACATTTTTTATCTCTATATTTAGTAACTCATTTAATTAATAAATTCATGTATAATACTAACACTAGAATTCACTAAACATATTTCATTGAACCAAAGTAATTCATTCATCACAATATGTTCAACAGTGAACCTTTTCCATCCTTCCTCTCAATACTTTAATTGGTTTACTCATATCTGAATAATCACCACATAGAAAAGGAATCCAATCACTTTTAATGGGGTTTCCATGTCTTCTTACCCCCTAGTATTCCTACAATACGCTACCAGTTACATAATATAATACATGTTTAATAAAGGTCTTAAAATAACTATATGTGTTTATATACTTTAGAGACGTTGTTCAGAGACAGGTACATATTTAGTTTGTATTCAATCGTCATCTATGGAGTTCACCATGGTGAATACCACATATTGCTATGCCTTTCACCACGTAGCATAAAGATAATGGATTCCTTTGGATGATCAAAACATATTCTCATCATATGAGTTCTGGTATTATGAATTCTCTCCTTACAATATCCATGATATTCACATGATTTGTCATGTATGTCTTCTTAATATATATTTGCAATGATGGTTCTTACAGAGTTATGACGACCTATATGATCATGCTTTCAATAACTTATACACAAGTATCGATTCCTTCATTTTATGTTTGAGCGCTGGTTTTAGTAAAATACATAATAAATATACACCACTTGGACTTCCACTACTCATCCTCAAAGTAGTCTTAGTTAAGTTCTTTTTCTTGTTATATAAAGATATTTATTTCTCGTATTATTTTAATTGTTACCTAAGAGTATATTTAAAATATGAGTCTAAAAGTTTGTTAATCTAAGATTTTTATAGTGTTCATCATAAATTTCAAGTGTAAAGGGCCTTACTTAAGTCTAGGTTTTAGCAATTAGATTAATTCATCATAAAAATTACTCCTAAGTCGTATTGTATAGTGCATAGCTAACACCATCTCCTAAAAACTTGTAAATTGTGTGATTTTAATATTATTTTGGCCAAATCATTTACCCACATCCCAATTACTTAATTGTGACTACTATAGTTTATTTACGTAGTTGACCATCCATGAGGGACGTGTGATATATTTGTTAGAGATACTTATCGTACATTAGGAACTTAGGAAGTGAGTGATTACTTGAGAATTTAATGTAAACTCTTTAATGCAACAAGTTTGATCAATCATAGTTAATATAGTTTAATTGATATTACCTGAAGGTCTTCTTATGGCTTGCAACCTATTTAGGACTATATCAAAGCCTTTTCAGTTCCTTATATTTATAAAATATAATTATTTGCATAGAATTTTGAGATATTATACTACAAATTAATATAAATGTCATTAACATGGGAACATGGACAAGTATAATCTATTTTAAAAATTACAAGTTCGAATCCAATATTGGGAGTAGTTAATTATCTAGAATTATGTTTAAACTAATACATAATTATTTGTAATGACCACTTGTACTCAATTTGTATATTTGTGTACATTTCCAAATAGAATTATCTTGATATATTATAATGAAGAAAAAGGTGTTAAAATAAAAAAAAATTATAACCCTTCTCTAAAAATAAAAATTACAAACATTTATGGGAATTAAATAATTGGATGACTATTAGTTCGTCTTGGGGAATATTATATTTTCCTCTTATTTAAGTATCTTGGAAACTAATCAATGTATGAGATTATTTTCTCGACAATCTTATACTTTTTTAAATAAAAAAATTATATAAGTGAAGTGATAATTCCATTTTTAGATTTAATACCAATCTCTTTCCAAAATTAGGCTTAAGAATTATCTTAATTATTATATTATGCCTCATTTATAATCTTTTTTAATAAATTTAGATAATTACTAATTTTACTTCCTTAAATACCTCTTTTATTTAATTTTATTATAATAATATATTCCATATGTATTTATTATTAATTTTATCATCACCAATAATCAGATCCAACAAGTTTTTTATTATCAAGCATCAACTCAGCGGATGATTGTGGTCAACTTTGACAAGTTCTTTCTTTAAAAATTTTGGATAAAAATATAACACTTTGTTGTATTTTTTTATTTTTTTATTTTTGTATTTACTTATAATATCCCATATATAGTGAATATAGATTACTGAACTTCAATTACAATATTATATTTGCAGACCGGTAGTAATGTGTAATTTTTTATTTTAGATTATCAATATTATAGTTACAAGAACTATATTTCAATTTTATAACTAGTTGTAGTTGTAAAACAATCCTTTAACTAAAAATATTTTAGTTGAAAGTAGTATACAACTATAATATTATTGTTTTGCAACTACAATATTGTGGTTATGAAATTATAATATAAGTACCATATTATACATATAGAACAACAAAATTATAGGTGTACAAATATTATATTGTAGTTGTAAATAACTATGTAATTATAATATAGTAATACAGTTACAAAATTCCAAAAAAGAAATTTAACAAAAATTAATTAAAAAGCAACTATATTAACAAAAAAAAAAATGTTGTGAATCCCTATAAACTCGAATTACCATTTCTTATAGAAGATAAAAATAAAAGTAAAATCTTGAATATATCAACCATATGGAAGACAAAAACCAAGAATCTAACGAGTAACCCATAATTATACTAGCGAGATATGTAAATAATATCATTTTGATTATCAAATTATTTTATCAAAAGAGATTTGGAATACACAATAAATAATATATGTTATCTCAAATTATAAGATAAAGATGCGATTCCAAAGGGTTATCTAAAATTATAGTGAAACACCCTCATTATACAAGTCATTTGCTCAACACTCGACAAGATAAATGTTGTTAGAGATAGTTTTTTTGTAGGTATGAGATGATTTTCTAACTGACACCAAGCCAAAATAAACTATCTCTACACTTGATGTCGCTTTCTTTGGGGGACAGTTTCAAAAACCTGTCGCTCAATATTAGTGACATCTTTTAAAATGTTGCCAGATATATTGGAACAATTATATAATTGTCACCTAGTACATTGGAGATAATTTTTAAATAATTGACCAATACTTTGGGTACAAATTATAAACTGTCACCTATCATAGAGTAAATACATCAAATACCCCTTAACTTTGCCTATTTTGACAATTTACCCCCTACTAGATTTTTTGGTATTGGATGTCTGTTAAACTTCATTTCCGTGACTCGTTGCCCATTGTTAATGAATTCCGTCCATTTTGGTTGTTAAGTGTCATGTGGTAATTTTTTTTAAATTAAAAATTCAGTTTTTGGAGTTACTTAATTGAACCGTTATTTAACAAGGGCAAAAATGTTATTTCCACATCTTCTTCTTCAAAACTTCTTCTCCATGATCAAAGCTTGAATCTTCAAATCTTCATATTTAAAACAAAATTCCTAGAAATTAAAACAATTAACAAATATACATAGAGAAGTTTAACAAAAAACACAACTAAACTCGCTTGACCTACCACTTAGCCTCACCACTACTCAAAAATTGATCAAATCTCACTTGAGCATCATTAGATAAATCACCAAATTGAGCTTCCCATAAAACCAGTGGTCCTTGTTTCTATTTAAAACCCAATTTGGTGAAAAATAAACAACTGAAGCCGCTGAAAAAAGAAGCCCTTAATATAGCTGAAGGAGATTCACAACTTCCTTTGTATCCTTTACATAATAAAACGAGATTAAATTAAAATCGTAATATATATAATGAGTACTTTTAATATATATTTATTTAGTGAATCCTTAAGTAATATACAGAAGCCCATCTTCTTGTGATGCTAAGGCTAGTAAAATCAAGGCCCTCCCAACTTATAATTTCATTTCAAGTGTTATGAAAGAGCTGAGAAAAGAAGAGAGGTAAAAATATAATAAATAAATAAAGTTTACTTTATAATTACAGTTACATTTTCATGAATCAAAACTTTCTATAGTTCTACTAAAAAATCGAGGAAAAGATTTATGCTAAGGAAGTTGAAAAGAGTAATTTACAAGCTCAAATTAAGTAATCAAAAGAAGCTGAATTGAGAAGGTTAAGGAGAAGTTTGAAATTCAAAGCTACACCTATGCCTAGTTTTTATCAAGATCCAGTTCCTCCAAAGACTGAGTTAAATATGGTACATTTGCTAATTAGATAAAAACACATATCTTTATTATTCTATTAGTCCTTGTAATTATGGTTAATGATAGATACCCCCAACACGAGCGAAAACTGCGAAGCATGGACGGAGAAAGAACTCGCCACCAGGATCTGAAGATAACAGTGACCATGGTGCCCACTTAGAGAGGTTAAGCTTGGACGTGAAGTTGTTACAAAGTAGTAACCCTGGGCCCGACCCGGTTAAGAAGCCTGTTTGAAAGTCTCTTACGAAATTACCTTCTGGGAAGACAAATTTATCAAAACGGTATTCGCATAAGCCTTCTTGACCAAAGCAAGTACCATTGAAGCAATATCTCATGAGAAAGGAGATTCTAAGTGTGTTTTAGAAGAAGCTAATAGTTGAGTATGAAAGTTGTATGTATGAAATATATACAATTGTTAGTCTTATATGTTCTTTGTTTTGCTTAAAATGGCGGATGTGATATGATTAAGACATGTGTTCGAAACAGGAATATTTGGTGATTAAATAGAAACACAGACCATTGGGTTTATGGGAAGCTCAATTTGGTGATTTTTATAATGGTGCTCAAGTGATATTTGATCAATTTTTGAGTACTGGGAGGCTAAGTGGTTACATCAAAATGGGTTGGTTTTGTTATTTATTAAACTTCTCTATGTATATTTGTTAATTGTGTTATTTTTGGGTTTATTTTATTATTTTATTTTTAAAATATGAAGATTTGAATATTCAAGCTTTGATCTTCGGAAAGAAGTTTCGGAGAAGAAGCTTTGAAGAAGAAGATGTGGAAATACCATTTTTGTCCTTGTTAAAGAAAGGGTTTAATTAAGTAATTGAAAAAATGAATTTTTAATTAAAAAAAATTGTCCACATGACACTTAACAGCCAAAATGGACAAAATCTATTAAAAAGGGGCACCGAGTCACGAAAATGAAGTTTAAGGTGCATCCAATACCAAAAAATCTCGTAGGGGGTCAACTGTTAAAACAGAAAAAATTTAGGGGGGTATTGCTTGTATTTACTCCCTATCATATTAGCGAATCGGTTTTACGTGTCTCCCGTTACTTTGGGTACACGGTATTAAGTGTTTTAATCACTTAGGGGACACGATTTTAAGTGCCTCCCATCGCTTTGGGACATCATATTAAATGTCTCACATAACTTTGGGGATACGATTTTAAGTGCCTCCCATCACTTTGAGGGCACGATTTTAAGATTCTCCCATCATTTTGGAACATAATTTTATGTGCCCCCATAACTTTGGGGACACGATTTTAAGTGCCTCCCATCACTTTGGAGACATAAATTGTCGCCTTTGAATTTTCTAAAAAGAAAAAATAAATATACAATTTCTATATTTTATATAGCATAATTCATATGTTAAGATTAAAAAAACATATGTAATATCTACTAGCTTGACTCTTATGTCCATCTATTTTAACTCCAAAAACATCATCATTTGTCATTGACACCTAATTTTGGTGATTTTCCTAATATATAAAATATATATATAATAATTGAAACAGTGGTACGATAAAAAAGGGATATGAACATGCACTAGAAGAAAGCACGATTCTATAATTGCACATATGTCCCTATATAATGATCAAGTTTCACTATAGGTCCCTAAATCATGCAAAATTTGCACTGTTGGTCCCTATGTAAGGCAAAGTCTGCACTATAGGTTCCTACACCATGGATAAAATATACAACAGACAACTCGGAAGAGAGACACTTATAAATTAATTATTATGTAAATAAAAAATAAAACTATGGATGACTTGATTAGATTTTAGAAAAGACTTAGTGGATTTTCTTGAGACAAAATTAAAATATTGATGAATCAAAATCCTAAAGTGTTATTTATAGTAAACATTAAAAAATTTAGATTACCTTCTTGTCTTTACTTTTACTTTAAGAATTATTAACCATCGAACTGTTTTTACCTTCTTAGTATTCTAGAAAATACATATATCACTTTTACTTGTAAATCTAAATCGTATCGGAAAAAAGTCTATAAACGGAAAGTACAAGGATAAGAATGAAATGAAAATTTATCTTATGATGATACATTGTCTTCTTAATTAAAGAAAGAGCTTTGAAAGCGTGAGATAATGAACTATCGAGTGATTTCAAGGTTTAACAAGTTTATTCGAATTAAAAAAAAAGAAAATCATTGAAGTGTATTGGTCATCTTTTTCTATTGTTAGTAAATGGAACTCCTAAAGATAATATTACTACTAATTTCGCATGTTTAATTACACAAGAGGTCCCTAGTACACAAATTGACCAAAACATGAAGACCACATATTCAAAACACTTGTAACTTACGAGAGTTTCTCTTTGAAACCACCGTAGATAAAACATCAAGAATCTGTAAATCCTAAGTCCTATACAACCTCTACTATTGGGATTCAATCCCCATAAGCATCTACATTCAATGGTGCATTAACATTCACCATAGCTTCTATCTTCCTTCTCTTTCTTTCTCGTCTTCTCTTATTATGAATTAACTTCTAGGGATCCAGGATCATACACCAAACTTAAGAATCTATAAAAGAGACAAAACTAACAAGCGTAAAATGAAAAACAACAAACTCTACTACACTAAACAAAAAGATAATAATTAACAAAATAGTCTCCAACAACGGAGCCCAAAAAAAAATTGTCGTCTCCAGAGGTGATGAAATAACATAAAAATCCACACCTCGAGAGAGCTAATTAACCGCAAGTGTAAAAATCATTCACAATTAATAAAGTGAGTATAAGAGTTATCGTCTCTACATGAACTATCTTTGTTAATTTAAACTCGTGTTTTTGGGAAGCGTAGATGATTTAGTTGCAATTTTTAAAAGATAGAAATTAAATGAAATATTTAATCTGTTTTTTAAGAAATATATTAAAGAATGAAACTAAATAACAAAGAGATATGAGTATGAAAGTATAAACTGAGATTTTTAGTACTCCAGTATCCTACTGAGTCGATGATTCCAGTTATAAGGTTGAACTGGTAGCTTAGAAAGTTGACTAACTTCTAACTAACAACCTCCAAAGTAGCTTAGAAGGTTGACTAACTATTACTAGAGTACTCAGGTTAGACTGTTCTACGTAAAAGCTCGGCGCTAGAAAGTACTTAACCTTTATGATTATGTGACTAGTCAAGCCTGTTTGTATCCCTAACAGAAACTAGATATAGATGAACTAGTCATGTTTCCAAATCCCGGGCAAGGTGATAAATTACAATATTAGGGTAAATCTATATGTGATCAGGATATATTAAACTAACTTAATTCAACTAATATTTCATACATAATTGCAAACTCAATCTAAAGTAAATTAGGTCATACCAAAAACAATAAAAAAAATGGTCAAATTACAAGAATTATGTTTTAAGACAAGAAAATAATACAATTTTCCCTAAGATTAATAGTGCAATTGTGCAAAAGTGGTGCAATAAGGCTCCAGCTTCTTCTCCAAGCTTTTCTCTCTACTTCCAGACGTGTAAACATATGTGTCATGAACTAGGAGTCTTTTCTAAGGATACAAACTGATGTATAAAGAGAGCAAAAAGTTTTTGATATTGTGGACCCTTTTTAGATGACCCAACTCAACCCAAAAATTATTTTCGAGGAAGAGTGATTAGGTTCGTTCCACGATAACTGGAACTATAATAACTTTTTCATATTAACTTCAATTCACAAACTGTCAACTCTCACGCACTCTTGAATCCAAGTACTATCCAGAAACCAAATGGATCCTCCATAATCCTTTCGTAATTAATCGTAGTGAATCAATTTTGCCGATTTCCAAAGTTAGCCGGTGATTGCTCTCGTTTTCCAAAAATTGCTTATTGGTCCATTAACGCCTCAAACATAAATTACACACAAATAACTATAAAAGTAACAAATCTCCAAAACTAGACAAGAAAGGTGAAATGATCTAAATATAGTGAAGAATCTATCAAATAAGTCCTAAATATCCTTACAACGATGTTTCAGGACTAGCTTAATCTATCACATAAATAGAGATATCACTATGTTAGGAGTCACACCAAGGGGAAGAAGGATTTTATGACCATGAAGATTAATTTTATTAAACCTTATGACAATATTTTACTGGATTCTGTTCGGGATTATTTGGAGACCTTATGACTACCATACGATTGGAAAAATTTAATTGCATTAGGAACGTAAGATAATGACATGAGTGTGATATGGCAATGTGATTCACAGGATCCATTCATACCTCACTTAATTATATGATTTGGAAATCCCATATACCATCATTTGTTTGTAATTTTGTATGGTAATGTTGTTAATTATCATCCAATAGATGGTCCAAAATGAGTTATGGAGGTCACTATGACTATACTCAGGGGGACCCCTTTAATATATTATTATATGAATATTTATTCTCAAAGGTTAATCATCGTATTGACCTATCAAAGGATGTTACATTAAGATACAGGGCAATAAATAAATAGCAATAAATTACTCACATATCTCTAGAAGAAAATTGATGAAGCCTTGGCAATTGAAGTAACAATAAATAGCAGTCAATTGCAGAAAGAAGATTTGGGTAAATATTTGGGCGTCCCTATTATCTCAAGGAGAATACCCCGCAGTCTATGGTGGTGATCGATGGGTCTAAAATAAAACTAGCAAGGTAGAAGGGCCAAAATCTCTTTATAGTTGGTCTCATGACTCTTACTCAATCGTTACCTTGTTCGATGTTGGTGTATATCATGTAATAATAAAATCTACCTTGTTTGCATGGACATAGACTTGATTGAAAGGAAATTTAGGGTTCTAATGACGATTAATGAAAGATACATTGGGTCGTATGTGACCAACTATGTAAACCAAAGAGTCGAGGCGGGTAAAGATATTGAGAAACGGAAGAGATGAACGCAATATTGTTAGGAATTCTGGTTTGCAAACTTGCACATGATAACAAAGAGTTATGTTCACAACATTCTAAGAAAAATAATAATTCACTACGGGTGTATTTTAGTACAAGAGTAGAACGATATATTCATAAATATCCAGATGCATCATAAAAGGTATTGTCATGGTTAGACGAGAATCCTGATTGATTATGTAGCATGGTAAATGCGTTGGATTCTGGACAAATATTTGGGTAGGTACATAAACTTTAGGTACGGTCATAAGGGTACAATTGTAGAAGTTGTGTTACATATCCCGATATAGTCATATACTAACAAGTATGGATCGTGAACCTGGCATTCTTTCAACACCTATTGCCACACTCAAATTTTCTTGAAATCACATTTGTCCAAGTTGATCGTAATAGTGAACATAAAAATTATTTATCATGGGAACTAGAAGGACGTATAAAATATTCAGTAATAATATCAATTACAAGAACAATAATTATATGGATTGATAGAAGTATGAATTGCAATGTCATTCAAGTCCACACTATTTACTATAATTAACTTGATAGAATCATGCATAATAGATACATACACTACATCTTAATAATCCTTATACTAATTACTTATTTATATATAATTTTATGGTTTCTTAGAAAGTAGGTAAAAGAACATAAACGATAATGATGAAAACGAGTATCCCACCCCCAACTTAAAACTAAGTCATGTCACCACAATTTAAAAAGACTCTATAAAAAATAAATTTAATATTGTACACTAAATAGATAAATGCAATTAAGGAGAGGGTTTTAAAAACGTCAAAACACCCGTATGTGAATCTGTGTATCGAATGGTATATGGTAAGGCTTGCCACTAACCTCTTGAGCTCAAGTTAGGAGCTTATTGGGCGATAAAGCACTCAAATTGGACCAAAAATTAGTTGGTGAGCAAAGAAAGATGCAAATTAATGAGATTGAAGAATTTCATTTTCATAATGAGAATGCAAAAATGTACAAGGAAAAGATGAAGAAATTGCATGACAAATGGCTTTGCGAGAAACGATTTGAAGAGGGAAAAAAGTCCTTAAATACAATTCCAAGTTCAACAACTGTCCAGAGAAATTATCATCTATGTGGTTAGTCCTACTCATCATTACCAAGTCTACACCTCATGGAGCCATTGAAGTAGAACACCCAACCGAGCACCACACTTTCATGGTGAATGGTCATCGATTGAAAATATATCATATGAGTTGAAGATCATATGACGGGTACACATGAGAGGTGGACAAGACTCTTCGTGGAGGAAAGAACAATCTAATAAGGGGCTAAGACGGATAAATGATTCAATTATAATTGGGTTAGAAAGCTAAAAGATTTAAATGGCTATCAAAGAACGACCTTATTCAGTTTCTTAACTACTAGGCCTCATTATTGTTTCACCTTTAGATCCTAAACTAGGCAGGTTGTCAACTATTTCAGACCACACGTTATACACACCGCTCGGGACTCCCTAAGATATAACTTTTCTTCTACGCATTGCTGATTAGTGTTTTCTATCCTTTACTTAATTTTTTAATGTATATTTGGTGGGGGCAAATGTGTGTTAAATAAATCGATAAATTAATAAAATAATAAAGGACCCACTCTTGATTACCACGAGAAACTCACTGTAAGTATTACAGATCGTTTGCAAAATTAGTTAGTAAGTAAAAATTTATTTGCAGGGATTTGATCTGTTAGATCTACTTATATATATATATATAAAGAAGTGTAGGAGAAATTACTTGTTATATAAAAAGACAATAAAAGTAATAATATATTTGGGTTTCAGATCTGGAAGATAATAATGCAAATAAATAAATAAATACTAAAAGAATGGAGGTGAGAAATATAGCTTAGGTTTTCTAGTATGCACTTATCCCTCTAAATAAATGTTCTAGTTACAAGGGTGATTAAAGCTCTTAGATCAATAGCCAAGATTCTATATTCCTCCTAACCCCCTTCCGGATGGACTTAGGTGGCGACCTAACAAATACTAGGGTACATGGGTAGGGGGACCCTGCGCAATGATTGATGGTTAACTTTCAAACCCTAATGATTATCTTGTTATGCAATCCCTTCCAGATCACTGCCGCACACTAGACGCTTATGTGATGTTTCAATAATTAGACACCCTTTCCGGGTGACCATCTAACTACTATAAATGGGGTAATCTATACGCACGCATTTGTAAGAACTAACATCAATAAATCAAAGCAAATAATACAAATATATGTTTATGAATTTAGAATTAATTTAAAAATGTTTTCCCAAATAACATAAAAGCAAATAAAGAATTAGAAATCAAAGATTATACATATGCAAACCCAAGCTATGACAACATTAGTTCATATCTAAAGACATAGAAATGAACTACAAATAAAAGTAATTAGAAAAAGAGATAAGCTAAATAATCTAATGCAAATTACCCTAATGATATAGAAAGATGCTGGAGAAGAGGAGTTTGCTATTTTCCAACTTCTTGTCTTCCTCTCTGTATATCTTGTTGCCTCTCTTGAATGACTAATTATTGATCTAAGGTTTAGAACTGAACAAGGACATATTTACAATGATTAAATGGTGTATTTATAGGTGTTAAGAATGTCCTATGTCTACAAAGTGGAGTAGAAGGCAAGTAATTGGAGATATGATAAACACTTCTATCTTTTTCTTGTCATAACTTCTTCATTATTGCTCTGATTTTCGCCTACCTATTATCGAAACGACCACGTCAAATTGGTATAATATTTTCCTTTAGATTTCTCCACCAAATTCCCATCCTATTTCGAGTTATCTGAATTTCATATTTACTTGGCAACTTTTCGTTTCCTATTTTTTCTTTACTTCCTTTTATCTATAATTCCATCCATATCTTTTTTTCTTTATCTCTTAAAATTTATTTGTCATCTATTTAATTTTCATATATCTTTAAAGCTTCAAATTAAACCACAAATTAAACCAAATATGCTCTAAAAATAATAATTCATCAAATCAAGACAAGAAATAGGAATTTATCAAAATACAAATAAAAATCTAATATTAAATACTTTAATACACCTAAAGATGTCTCCAACCTAGATTACTATATCACAAATAAGGATACATCAATATTATACTCTTGTATTGATGTCATATAAGTGCATACTATGTACTATCATTAACTTGCTAGAATTATGCTTAATAGATACAGAGACTACATCTTAATCATCCCTATACTAATTAATTTTTTATTTTAAAATTTTATGGCTTTTTAGAATGTAGGTAAAAGAACATGAACGGGAATGAGGAAAACGAGTACCCCACCCCCATCTCAAACTAAGTCGTGTCCCTACGATTCAAAAAGGATCTATAAAGAAATAAATGTAATACTATACATTAAACAAATAAAAGCAATTAAGGAGAAGGTTTAAAAAACGTCAAAACACACGTAGGTGCATAAGTGTATTGAATGGTATATGGTAGGCCTTGTCACTAACCTCTTGAGCTTAGGTTTAGAGCTTATGGACGATAAAAGCACTCAACTTGGACAAAAAACTAGTCGGTGAGAAAAGAAAGATGCAACTTAATGAGCTTGATTCATTTCGTTTTCATGCATATGAGAATGTAAAAATGTACAAGGAAAAGACGAAGTAATGGAATGACCAATGGCTTCGTGAAAAACGATTTGAAGAGGGGAGTAGAATCCTGAAATACAATTCCAAGTTCAACAATTATCTGGGAAATTGAGATCTAAGTGGTCAGGTGTCACGCCCTGAAAAACGCGACTAATCTATCTAATTTAAAATAGAAAGTATACATTTTATTGAAATAAATAACTATATATTATATTAAGTTGAATAAAATTAAATAAATACAACTAATAAATACAAAAAGCTATTCTTCATCTGCAACTGATCATGAGCTACTTACCACTACCTAAATCCTTAAGTTATATAGTACCTAAAAGGGTGGGGAAAGGGGGTTGAGCTACCACAATAAATAATGGTCATGTGCATACTTTTAACTTAGGGGCAGTAATTGTATTTAAGACGAATTCATTGAACAATTATAGGTCAAAATAAAAATTAAATATTCATAATGAGATAAATAAATAAATCAGATAAAGCGTATACAAACAATTAGGCATCCCATACTACTCAGCAAGCAATATACACTAGCAGATAATAATCACGTTGTAAAAGATACTTTGGTCTTGCCCTTATGTCTCCTGCCGCAACCCTCGATCCCATATCACTCTCATTGGTAATACCCCGGGTAAACCAAACCTACGTCCAACTGACTAAGGAACTCTCTATCTCATGTGCAAAAGGTGGAAATAGACCGTGATACTCATGTTAACCCTGGCAAGCCCATTGTCGCCCACTGTAACAGGATTGTATCATGTCGAAACGATTGATAACAATATCAAATATCATATATGAAACGACTAAGTAGGTCGCCTCAACAACAATAGCAATTAGCATTTAATGAATAGACAATGAAGTATGCCGTGATATCCCAATTATACAGTTAATCATATGATAACGAGATAATACATTTAATCCAATAATAACGAGACAATATAATTCAGATAAATAATTACACATAGAATCCAAAATCACCGAATTAAATGTATTACTGTACAATATAAAATAGGGTTAAAGATAAACATATGAAACATTATTTAAACCCTCAAATGATATGAGGCTAACATAATTCTATTTCGCTTAAATTATTGTTGGCACTGTCTGTAAACAGCTACGAGGGTACTTGATTACTTTATTACCCGGTATCTTCTTACTATGTTTTTATTTCTCTTTCATTTATTTCTCTTTCATTTATATTTCTTAATTTATTTATGTTTGTTTATTCGATGGTCTATTTATGATTATAATAGTTCGAAACGTTACTTTCTATAGTTTCAAGAAAGGGTTAGTCATTAGCAGCGATTAGGTGTCCAAATTTGTATAATCTTAATCCTTTATGTATACATTAGTCAAAACATATAATTAGGTGGCAATTAGAGATTAATGATGACACTGTGTTTATATATGGGGTCCATATTAATATAATTTCATCTATGTTACGTAAATTTAAGGATAGGCATATGAAATAAAATATATCTTAATTTAGTAATTCTTTTCTTTTCTAGTTTAATAATTTTTAATTTTCAATTCATTATAAAATAAATTAGGTATATCAAATAAGGAAAATTCTTCCATCCAATATAGGATGATCCAACACCAATTACATGCATACACATACCCCATGTTTTAAAAATACAAAAGTAACAATCACATTAATCTAATGACATGTGTTTTGTTTTAATAATCCATGGCCGTGATTTAAATATTGGATCATCCAATATTGGATTGAAGTATTACCCATCAAATAAATATTCTTATTTATGAAATTCACAATTTAACATTGATTAAATATTTTAAATTAGTTATTTTTACGGAGTTTCATATCAGGCCTATTCATTGTAACCATGGTCACACCTAACAGAGCACTTGTAGTAGAACACCTAACCGAGCACAACACTTTCATGGTGAATGGTCATCGATCAAAAATATGTCATGGATGTGATGGATTTTATAGAGGGGAGTTCATGCACCACGTCAAAGAGGAGTGATTCTTAAGTAACCCGTCGAGGTTAACAATGTTAAACAAAAGCCAATTGTGGGTGAAATCCTATTCGTAGAATAGTTTATTGCGTTTGTAATGCATATTATTAAGTTTAGTTATATCCATTATTTATCAAAAACTTAATTAATACTGGGCGCATCTTAATTTATGGGTTAGTAAAGATGAAAAATAAAATAAAAGATGCTATGTACAAGAGGAAGAATCAAATCACATGGAAGAACAAGAATTTACCTAGAGCAACAAAAGATACAAACATCATCATCGATTATTCGACTGCGAAGAAACCAAAGATCGAGGTAACTACATAACCACTACGTAAATATAACATGAGCTATAACATGAGCAAGAGAGTTACAACCGGACTGAACGAAAAGAAAAGGTGACAATAGTCATTGATCAAGGCTCATCTTCAAGAACAGAATAAAAGTCAGATAGATTCACACCAGAACCTCCGGAACGGTTAATGATGTTAATGAAGAGAATTACCATGTTATAAAAAATGAATGAGGGCACCGTCATGCAACAGTTGAAGATAGCAAACAATATTGACTGAATTATGGCTATGTTTGAGGTACAAGACGATTCTCTTTATGATTATGAATGGAAAAATATGGTCTTTTGTCGGGTAACGCCTTTTAATCTATCTTCTTAATTTTGTATGTGCTAGTTAGTTTAGTTTAAATTTTATTTGATTGATTGAGTCTTTTCGAGTCGTGAGGCCACGACTCATCTTTGAGATAGGAGTAGGGATTCGTTGTCCTCATCTTCCTTTTGTTTTTGCATAAAATATAAAAACTTTAGGTTGGGATTGACATACAATATGGTGGATGTTCCTATTTTGAGCGTGTTACTAGGTAGGTGAATGATATTAAGTAGTATGTTTTTGAACAATGTCATATCGTACCTTTATATGCATGCATGGAAACATTGAGAAGAGGAAAGAGAATATTAATAAGCAATGCTTAAGAAGAAAAATTGAATTATAGGGATCTTTGAGCGGTGTGTAGAACATAAAGTTTGAGATTAGTTGATAAACCAGCTTAATCTATGAATTAAAAGTGAAAAGGTAACGAGACTTAGTAAGTTAGAACAATATTTAAGGCAGTTATTTCATAAGCCACTAGAAGCCTTTAGCTTATCCTCCCTTTTAATTTGAATATATATATTATTCATCTCAGCCCTCTCATATCCTTTCAAAATCATTTTATTATTCGTATTACAAGCTATACCCATTAGTTGATAGGACTTATCCATACGACCAACACTCGAATAGCACTCCTGAGACAAGTCTGTTTAGAGCTTGAGTTTGGGGTGGTGGGCTTCTTCATTTGGGAACACTAGGATTGAGAATTTTGAATCGTAATTGTGATATTATTCATGATGAGCTTTATTTTAACAATTTTTTAAGGAAAAAGAGAAATTATTTTGAAAATAAATATGATAAAAATTGGCATGACATCTCACATTAAAAAGAGATTCATAGATAACTTAGAAAAGAAAGAAACCTGATATGAAAAAGGTTGATTATGAAAAGGACAGGAAAAGTGAAATTATTATGTAATCGTCATGAAAAGTTTTATTGGGTTATTTGGGGATGCTAAAGTAATAAGCATCAAAATTGGGTTGATGGAGAACATGTTTGAGTGAAACTCAAACTCTATGGAGATTCGTTGATGGTTAGTGAGGAGAGAGCCAAAATCTCACTTTTCATTATCCAAATATATGTATCATACCGTCCCTAAGATGATATTACAACTGTAAAGACCTTAGGTGGAACATTGGATAATATATTAAGGCCTATGATCACCATATAATCGCCAACACAGACTAAGTGAAAACCTTTCCTTTTGGCATTAAGAAGTTAGTCTACACTTGAATTTACGATTTGTTGATTGTATATATATTAGGCTTCTCTGTGCATTAGTTCTTTAACATTACTACATGAGACGTGTTAGATTATCTTCTCTAGGATCATTAATTGTTTTCAACCTATTCTTCTTTTTCTTCTATATTTATTTGAGACTACCCTACTATTCTTATATTTATTGCGTCGGGACCAGAGAATTTGAGTTAGGAGTCTTGATGTCTCCGTTCATGTGATAGAATAATCTAGTGACAAGACATCATTTTAGGGGTATTTAGTGCTTAGTTACAGGATTTCCCTAATTTATTTATGTTTTACAGTTTCTTGTCTCGTTTTATGTGATTCTCTATTTTTAGATCTTTTATTGTCGGGGTATTTAGTTCTTAGTTACAGGATTTCCCCAATTTTTTCCCATTTACTAATGTGTTATACTTTCTTGTCTAATTTTAGATGTTTTGTTATTTTTAAAGCCTTTTCACGTAATTTGTATGTTATTAATGTAGAACTTAGGTTATTTATAATCTAATACACATTGGTATGATGATAAAAGGTGATGAAACCAAGCAAACCCCTTAGTCATGGTCAAAAAGGAAACTTTGAGCAATTTTAAAAAGCAAAAATTTAGCTGGCTAAATTTAGAAACTTGTAGTATATTCAATGCTGCATAAAATAGACAAGGTATTTGAATGAGCCCTTTTACATCAAGAAAAGAATTCGGATGGAGGTCGGGTGGCACTAGAATAAAGTGGTTCAGAGCTGTAACGAATACATTAGGATTTTTACAAACACTATGGGCCAACCAGTCCACTAATTTAGGTAAAAGAGTTTAAGTTGGATTTTGACTCTAACTTTGTCCTAATCCCTAATTTCTTCCCAACTTCTCTCTATATATATATATCATCTTTTACATTAAGAGAATAATCCTTTGCTCAGTTCTGAATCATAATACTTGTTCATGCCATTCCGACTCTTATGTTTATCAGTTTTCAGCAAGTAGTATAGTATTTTTTTTATGTTTTGTCTTTTGCACAATAATATGTTATTATTAATAGCATATGGACTTGAATCCTAGTCTAGTTTTATGTTTTAATGAATTTGGGACTAATATTAAAAATGAATCGATCGTGATAACTCTGTATTTAATGTTTGATTTAATGTTTGTAGTTCTTTCTATGCGCAAAGTATAGGGTTACTCCATTAGTGATTTGATTGTCACCTTGGCAAGTGAATCAGTTATAGAAAACACCACATAATTGTCTAATATGCGGTTTTGATCTTGACGGGCATACCCAACTAGATAGTCAATAGGGTTTAATTTCACCACAGGATATTGTGCAGGGTTCCCTTACACAAGTACCATGGTAGTGTTTAGGTTGGTTTCTAAGCTACCCTGGCGGAAGTTAGGAGGAATATAGAATCGAGGCTATTGCTTATACAACACTCAATTATCACTTAAATATTAAACGTAGAGAAAGGCTAGTGGAGATTACTTGCTAGTTCTTGAGCTAGACTCTCATAAGTTTTCTCTTTAGTATTTTTATTTTCAGTGTCTTTCACTTTGAGTATTAGTTTAACTATAGTTAATTGTAGAGTTATACAAAACCAACCAAATGATTTAATGCTTTGCTTATTATCTTATCAACTTTATCTAGTTCACTTATTAATATCATTAATTATAACTTACTTTTGTAGTCCCTTAGATCGATATTTGTTTTACTTACACATTTCTTGCAAATGTTACATTCACTTGTGGAGAGTTCATCGTAATGGTATTAGGTGTTTGTTATTTAATTATAATTTATTTATCACACCCTTGCCCATACCAACTTTTTGGTGTCGCTGTCAGATGCATCATAGTGAGAATAATCTCTTGCTTATTTATTATTACTTGCAAACGATGTGTGGACTTGAGGAGATTTTGTCGTGGTTCTAGAGGTATGTATAGTTTACTTTCTTTTATTATTTGTTTAATAACACACCATTGGGCACACCAAGTTTTTTGGTGCCGCTGCTGTGGATTTTATAGTTAGTTATTGAGTTTATTTGGTGTAGAAGTTTTTTTTGTATTCATTTTTACACGTTTTTTAGTCTCTTTTCAGGTTTCTTTGATATGGAGAATTTTCTTGCACAATGAACAAATCTCTAAGGGGCCATAAATTAAAATTCCTATCAAGGTGGTTCAAGCTTCACAATCAAATCCATTTGGGCTTTTTACATATCAGAGAAACTCACCGGAACCACAGCTCATGTATGTCCCGTAAGAAGAATTTGACAATGAGATTTTGCAAGCCATAAAAGATTTCATGGCAATAATACAAGCAAGAAATATATCTTATGTCAAGTGGTTCAAAGATATCTCTATATGTTAGAGGGAATCGAAGTTTCCAAGTTTTCGAACAACTCGACAAACTGCCCAACAATATTCGAAAGTCTTGTGAGTAGGATCAAGCTCTAAAGGAACTTCCATTTCATCCAATTGAAGGTGTAAGTGATTTGAAATATACCTTTGAGCAATTCATCAGGGTTTCAACCGACAATATGATAGAAAGTGAAGCAAAGATGGATGGTACTATATAATCAGTGCAGTATATGAAACACCAAAAATCATCTACATTATTATGGATACAAGCTTGTGCTAACTACCAAAATCCCTAAGAACAAACTATTGCTTATTTACAATTACTTGGGAACGATTGGTGCACTTGTAAAGAGTTCCCCATAGTATCAAGGTGTCTGTATTTTATTATATTCTATTATTAATTTATTTATTTCACTTTTGGGCACACCAAGTTTTTTGGCGCCGTTGCCGGGTAGAAAAGAGCTGGAACATCCATCATCACCACTACATTCATCTAATTACAAGCTTCAAACATTTAGACTATTAAACGCATAGTCATCTACATATATAATCCATGTGGAGAACAATATAAATCCACTCATCAAACTATAACTTGTCAAAATATGTATGCTTACGGAAAGTCGCCTTCTCTAGTGATGATTTATTGTATTACACCTAAGGGTCTTGATGTCTCCTCATTTGTGATAATAAAATCTATTTCCGAGGCATCATTTTAGGCGTATTTATTAGTTTATAGGTCGAATTTCTCATGATTTAGTACACTTTCCTATTTTAGGTCTTGAATTAATTAATTATTATTTTTAGAGCATATTGGGTTTAATTATTTATTTAGTGTGAAGCTTTAGAGATATATGGTAATTAATTAGAGTCCAAGTTGGTTCAAAGAGCTAAAGGAAAGAAGATAAACATGGAAATTGAAGATAAGGAAGTAAAAGCTAAAAACATGGAAAAGGAAAACCTGCCTTAAATCTGAATTTCTGCACCTACGACCACAAATCAGCTTATATCTTAAAAACGGTGAGGAATTTGGAGAAACGGTCAGGAGAAAAGTTGAAGATCTTTCCGAGACGATGACTTTGGCATACTCATACGCATCAATCGGATAAATACTGAAGCTGTTAGGACTAAAACAAGTACGGGGCTGATTGCATGTTTTTTGGGCTACGAATTTGAGTTGGGCTAGGAGCCCATATTTACCTTTTCCTTCAAGAAAACGAATTAGGTCAACCTATACACTATAAATACAACCTCTTAACATTAAAAAATTATTCTTGACCAAACCTTAAGGTCAGGAAGAAGCTACAACACAAGAAGAGAAGTATGGAAGGAGCTGTGCAACAATTATGTCTACTTCAACCTTCAATTCTATAATTCTTTTCTTTTGTTTTCTTTTCTTAGTATGAACTAATTTCTATTAGCTTAAGTTTTTAGCATATATGTATGAACCCTAGTTTTGGTTGACATCTATCTAATTTGGGAATTATACGTTTTAAATTGAATTATTGTTTTTATTCTCTGTTGATGTGTTTGGATTTATATTCTGTGTTCTTGTGGAAGCGCGCCCATATAGAATTACCATCTAGTAGTTAGGTCACCATTGACAACGGTGTTTAATTACATGTTTAGCACATAACGTCTAGTGTTCGGTTTAGATCTAACAAATCAACCTAACTAGATAATCACCATGGTTTAGTATACATTGCTATTTACCAATCGCAGGAACAGTTTGCTTAGGACTCCTTATTGACACAGGTAAATCCTATTTAAAACTACCTAGCGCAATTGGAACCGATTATTGAAATACTACATAATTCCCCCTTACATGTTTAGAACGGCAAAACTAGTGGGGATTACATGCTATTTGCTCAAGCTAAACTTTCATACTATCTTCTTTTCTTTTATTTCTTATTTAAAAAAAACCAAATAAAAATCTATCTCTTCTTTCTACTTGCGTATTATCTGTTCTAATTTCTAATATCTACACTTGAATAATTTGCATAAGTTCTTCTTAACCTTCGTAGTCCCTGAGGAACGAATTCTACGTATTCATTAAAATTTGCATACAATCTGTATACTTGCAGAACCGTGCTCAGTTTAGGGTGTTTATTTGCACTTATTATATATATCTTTTTATCACACCTTAGGCGACACCAGGGCGAAAGGACCCTGCACAATTATAAGTGGATATATATAACTCTAATGAATATTTATTTAGACACCTATTACGGTCATTACCGTATGCTAGACGATTATATATTGTTTTACCAAGACGACAGTCCTAATTATTAAAGGCATTCCTAAACTTGGTCAGAGTTAGGGTTAAAATTAATGGCAAACAAATAATAAATTTATAAAGTAAATTTCTCAGTTCAAATAAATTTAATACCAAATAATATAGAATAATAAACTAATAAGCAAGGATTATACATATTGTAAATTCAAGTTATGAAAATACAGTTCATACTAAAAGAAATAAAACTATAGAGTAAAAATATTTAAAACATTGTTAAGCTAAAAATATAATAAAAATTACCATAATGGTAGCTGTGGAATGATGGAGAAGTGTAGATGTGATGCTCCCAACTTCTGTTGTCTTCCCTTTCCAATCAACATGCTCATCCTCTACGATGAATTATTGAATACAACAAGGCAAGGACCAACTTCTATTGTCAAATACACACACATATATATATATATATATATATATATATGTATATATATATATATCTTGGAAAAATATGGGTTATGGGCTTTGTTTAAGTGACCTAATCCAACCCAAACATGTTTTCTTAAGAAGTGTACTAGTTTGGCCCATAAAATTCGTACATTTAATAACTTGTTCCTTACATTGCTAAATCGTAATCTGTTAGCAATCATGCGATCGTAACTCAAGACTAATCTGGATATAAAAGGGATTTTTTAAATTCTTTGTCAATCTCAAGCGATATCGAAAACAATTCACTTTTTAATTTTGGTAGGCAACTCTTGCACTTTCTAAAAACGGCTTATTTAGTCCTTTAACACTTGGGGTGTATTTGATCTCCTTTCCTCGAATCCTTATACATCATTTGGAATCTAATATTATCCTTATACCTAAGAGTTTTACACTTAACATGCATATTACATATAAATAAGCTTTAAATGTAACAAATCTCCAAAACTATACAAGAAACGGGAATATATCAAATAATAGGGAAAATTACTTCATTAAAGAACATAATGAACCTAAAATGATGTCTCGTGACTAGATTATTATATCAGATATATGGAGCATGATACCCCCTAAATTAAAGTTGTGTTGTCTCGACACAATAAGATATAAGAAGAATAGGGAAGTCTCTAAACATATAAGCTACGTCAATTAAGTATAAAGGAAAGAGGATTGATGTATGTAAGCAATAATACTAAACAAACACCTAAAATTTTAATGTACTAAAATATACAAAATGAATCATATATATACACTAATAATACAAACAGTCAAGACAACTCCAAGTTCAAATTAGTTTAGCTTTGCAATAATGAAGGATATATTTTTTTATCTTAGTTCCTTATGTAATAGCTCATATTTTGTGATATAGCAACCAACCGTAGTTTCTTTAACGTCTATTGTACCTTAATATATTAGCTCCAAAAGCTCCCACATTTCGTGAGCCGAATTACATTCATTAACTCGACTATACTCTCTAACACTCCATCCACAAATGAGTGTATTCATCACCTTTTTGTTGTTGGTGAATTTGGATATATCGTTAGGAGTCAGATCTCTATGATATTTCATGATTGTGCCAACTTCATCTCGGTAAGGAATGTATGGACCATCTTTGATAAACATATATATAAGATAGTCAACTCCTTTGACATAAATCTCCATTCTCTTCATCCATTCATAATAGTTTTACCTGAAAAGAGTGGAGATCTAGTAGAATAGGAACCTTCTAGTTGGTTAGAACCTTCTAGAAGGGGGATTGAATAGGACTATGTGAATTAATCGGCTAATTTTATTTAAAGTAAATAAAATTAAAATTTAATTTAAATCTTATACTCTTATTTATATAGATGACAATAAATACGAGAAAACTAAAACATAATACGAGATGCGACATACAGGTGAACATATTATCAAAAATATAGTATAGAAAATTAGTATATAATTTAAAATGACTTGATATGCTCTTTGTAGTATTTTTATATATTTTTTTGCTAATAGTGTTGAATCTTGTATCTTCAGTTATATAACCTTAAATGTGTATGTACGGAAAATTGATAAGATTTTGAGGGATAAATTTTCAGCTAGAAGATAAAAAAGAATTTTCGGAAAAAATTGAGAATCTAGAAGCTCATGTTTTCTATATTTTAAAAATTAAATATTCGAGATAGAGAAAGAAATTTTTTCGTAATTTTTTATCCTAATGAAGAAATGTTGTACTGATGTGCAAATGACCCTTCAAGATCTCCCGGAAGCCTTGATTATAAAGGGGCTAAATTGTCCTAATGTGCCAACTAAACACCAGAAAAATTTACTGAAGAGCTCATGATGCTTCAACTTGAGTTTTTACCCGTAATAAATGTCTCATCTTTAAAAAATTCAATGAAGTTAAACTTTTTATATGAGACAATTAGGGATTCAAGCTCAATCGTTCAAGTTATCTACGATCAAAGGCCAAATATGTGTCATGTGTGACTACTGCCTTAATAATCATGGTCCGTTAAGATATCAAAACACTTCACGCTAAAAGGTTGTTATCGGAAGGATAAATTTTGAACGTTTGGTCACTAAATCGGTCTTAAACTTTCGAAGGCCATATCAAATACTTCACACTAAAGGATTGTTATCGAAATGATAAATTTTAACATTTGATCACTAATTATTAGGAGGGTATTGAATGGTTGTTATAAGAATATTAAAGAGACATTTTTTATATCATAAATTAAAAATAAAGGATTAGGAGGATAGACTTATTATTTGAGATTAGTCAATTAAATTACTTTCTAATTTAAAGTATTCAATTCTTATTGAATCTATATTTTATAAATTTTTTCATTTTAGGTTGAGCTTGCATTCATGTTTCCCGCCAGTATCCTACTCCATGTAATTAATCTATATCTTCTTGAAATTCAAAAGATCTAACCAAACAATGTGTAATTCTTTATCTTCTTCAGCTTCAAAAGATTTACCCAAAAGATGTATATATGATTTTTTTTCCTTTGTATGATTTTGCAATATAGAGTAATTGGTGGCCCATGTTAATAGCTCTCATGTAGGTTCTGGTACCCATTCCTTTTACTCCCTCCCTCCACTTTTATTTGTCCTTCTTTTTAAAAGGAGTTGTCCAACAATATTTGTCCATTTTATATTATCAAGATATTTTTTCTCCCATTATTCCAATATCACCCCTACTTAATTAGTTAAAAGTAATGGTGTATTAAATGATAGTCTACTCAATGAATAAGGGCAATATAGTAAAGATGAAGTGCATTTAATGTCTTTTTAAATCTTTGTGCCACAAAAAGTAGGACACATATAAATGGACGGAGGGATTATGTTTTTTAGTGGTGGGTCCACTCAGTTCTTAATAGCCCTTTTGGGGAAATTAATGTTGTATAATTTATGTATCTTATGTATAGGTGGATGGATTAATGTGCTGCTAAGTTTCTAATATGTGCTTCTGCAGTAGGGACACATCGAGGCAGGTGGGGGGAAAGGTAATAAGCAAGGATGACGGTTAGTGTGTCTTATGCAAAAGTTTTATTAGAGTGCCTTTGCAGTAAATCCAGTATTAGGAATTATATACAGGTATGAATTGGATTCCTGCTAACATTCCTTGCACTGATTTATGACTTTTTAATAATTGGTGCTATTGTACTTAGTTTAAATTTATTCATAAATCAGGCTGCCACTTCAGGAAGACAACATAAAAGCACTAAATGAAGTCTACAATAATTGCAAAGGACGAAACCCCTAAGTTGAAACTCAATAACTAACACGATAATCTAACTTATCAACAAAACTTTGATAATAAAGTTCAACTTATATCTATGCATAAAGCGCATGAAATTCTCGCAGTCATTCACAAACAAAAAATTATATTCACGTCTTATCATAAACTTCAGTAAAAGCATGAATATATCGTCATTCTCCAAAGTCCAAACTTGAATAAATGAACTAATCAGATAAAAATCCCAATAAAATAATAAAAATTAGTAGTAGATTATTTTGAGGCATGCTAGTTTTTCACCATGTAAGTCCCCGCATCATATCTCAAAGCCAAGCAGCTCTTTTGCAAGTCCAAACAACAAATCACTCATAAAACATCAAATAGTGTTTCCATTAAGACTAAATAACATCGTTATATTATATATTTGCCTCCTTTCTAAAATAAATTAATGCCAGAAATAGTAGGAAAATTCAATTAAAAATACAACTGAAAGGGCAATACAACTTTATTGCAATCATGCCCCAAGGAAAAACTGAATGAATGAATGAATCTGATCGTATAAAAATACTAGTAATTTGATACTATCTCTTTATATTTCTCTTCTGCTCCATGGAGCTTATTCATACAGGATGATACTGTTTCCAAGTAAATTTATTGATCAATCACTGATATAAACATTTTTAAAGAGCAAAAATCATTATTATATTAATATACTGTAGTACCTGGCGAGCCAGTTTGCGATAAGAGGCTTTGATTTCCTGTAAAGCAGCATTCTTAGTGACATTAAGGGCGGAGTAGCACATTGTTAATCTCCCAGCTCCCTCAAGTGCCACCTGTTCTCTCAACAATCCTGCTCCATTACAATAGCACCAGCATGACATTTTCACAACCACCTTATATGCAAAGCAAAATACAATACAAAACCTTAGAAAAAGATAATTAACAGAAATCTAGCAGCAGTGCCCTGGCGTAGAGGAGCTACTGTGGAGGACTGAAATGTAGAATTGGCCGGCGAGATCATTTACTGAGTCGACTTTTGAGCTTGGAGGGGAATTAAGATGTGGTTAGTATTCAGGCTTGCGTTTGGGTTTGGGTTGGGCTTTGATGGTGCTAATGTGATATCGAATCCGATTGAGGGAGATACATCAGAGTAACCTAAGGCGGAGATTTCCACCGGAGCTATACAAGAGCTACAGTAGACAGCGACGCTAGAATTGTTTTAGCGAATCGAAATTAGGGCTCTGAGAGGGCGTTGGGGAAAGAGTGAGTTTTTCATGGCGTGGCGTGTGCGGTGTGGGATTGAGGAGGGAGTACTTTTTCGATGAGATTCGCCGATGAGGCTCCCCAGTGAGGTGTCCGACTGAGTGTTGAGGTTATTTGTGCCGATGAGTGGTGAAGTATCGAAATTTGAGAGAGAGAGTTAGGAAGAAGGAGAGAGATATTAGTGTCGTATTTTCTGTTTTTCTATTTCTATTAGCCTATATGTATACTAAGGGCATTTTTGATATTTTTTAATTTTTTAAGTAACGAAATGATCTTAACCGTTGGATGTAACATATTTTTTCCTTAAAATTAATCCCGGACCTTCTTTATACCCCCTTAGAGATATATATATATAGATATATAAAACATCTATAATATTTTAGCAACTCGATTTTATATATTTGGTAACTATCCATTGTGAAATTCCATAGCATAAATGATTAGTCAATTAGTTTTTTTTTTGTATATATTTTATTTCATTATAGATATACGCATAGCAGGACAATTATAAGATTTAAGATTTAACGAATGAATAATATAATTTCAAATAATACATAAATTATACGTAGATTATAGAAGAATATTTAGTATATCAAATATTCTTAATTAGTAAAAAGTTAAATATCAATCACCAATATATAGTAATTCAAAATTTATTAAAATTTAATTTAATGCTAATTTTTAATTTTCTATTAATAACTCAAATCATATAACTTTAAAGTTATTTTTAAAAAAATAATCAAACAAAAGTCTCTTTTATATAATTTTGAATTTTTTAATTATGTAACAGATAATGTTATCGGTCACTCTTATTATCAAACCCTAACACGCGCCACCATATATATTGGTCTCTTTTGCCGTCAAACCCCTATAATCATACTTATGATAGTCTCTTTTTTGTATATATTTTATTTCATTATAGATGTACGCATAGTACGAAAATTATGAGATTTAAGATTTAACGAATAAAAAATATAATTTCAAATATAATTTCAAATATAATTTTAAATATAATTTCAAATAATACATAAATTATACGTAGATTATAGAAAAATATTTAGTATATCAAATATTCTTAATTAGTAAAAAGTTTAAATATCAATCAACAATATATAGTAATTCAAAATTTTTTAAAATTTAATGTTAATTTCTAATTTTATATTATTAACTCAAATCATATAACTTTAAAATTATTTAAAAAAAAAGGTCTTATTAATATAATTTCAATTTTTTTAATTATGTAACAGATAATGTTATCGGTCAACTCACTGTGTTTATCAAAACCCTAACATGTTTCACCATATATAATGGTCTCTTTAGCTGTCAAAACCCTAAAGTCATCCTTCACATATATTTCACACACAATAATATAGGAATATATTAGGTAGCCTATATATTCTACCCATTCCTCTTATTCAATCCCCACCTAATCATTATTTTACTATAGCAATAATTTTCTTATCTTTTTTGTGTATTATGTATTGTCCCAATATCCACAGTCAAGTAATAAATTCAATATTCAATCTATAGATCGTTGTTCATTATCATTTCAAATCAAGAGTCATATAAATAAGACTCATAAAAGGTTAGATTATTGATATTTTTTAATAATTCAATTACTTCGTAGTTCTTCCTTTGATAATACCCTTTTGTATCTTCCATTATATGACATATGCTCTTATTAATTAAATATCTAAATTTTAATTGTGTTTTTTTGCGTCATGTTGTTAGTTATGGTAAATTTACATCAATATTTGATTTGATCAATGTAGAAGATTATATAACATTAAAGTAGAGAGTACATAGTTAATACACGAGTAAATGGTATTGTAAACATATACTCAAATTATAATTAGAAATTAGAAGTTAATTCAACATTGTTTCATAATATACTACTTTAATTGGTGCAAAAATAATATTAATTTTTACTTGTGATTTATATATAGTTAGAAGTTGGGTTTTTGTGGATTTTTCTGTATTTTTTCCATAGTGTAGGTGTTTAATTTAGAAGTATTCAATTATCTTGGGTTAACGATTCCTGAGGGATAAATTGTCATTTTTATATACTGTATTAATAAAAGTAGTTTTCGAAGCTAAATCTTGCAATTGTGATACTTGTTTTCAAGTCAAAATTATAGTTAAGGAAATGAACCTTTAGCTTTAATAATCTTTTTTATTTTGTTTACCTATATTGTATATTTTACATACTTTAGACAATATATTAATTAATTCTACAGAAGTTTGAAGTAGACATTAAGATGCACGTGGTAGTTAAAAAATTTCTAGTCAAAGTAATGCGTTTGTTTCTCGAGAGTAAATGATACAAAACATTTCTAATTACATTATTTGTTTGTGTTTTTGTAGGTGCTATCATGTGTATGAATAATTTTTAGGGTTTTTCACAACAATAACCTAATACAGAAAACAAAACAAATAGATTTTTCTAAGACCATTAATGCGAGCGTCTGAACGAGGATGTTTAGAAGTTGTACAATGGTTTGTTAACGAGGTTGTAGAGATGAGAAGCTTTGTTTAGCTTTAACTGCCGCTACTTCAAGTTGTCAACTTAAAATTGCAGCCTATTTATTATCAAACTTACCTCATCATGTTATAGCAGCTTTAAGTATCGAGATATTAAATGCAGTTGGTGAACAAAGAGGTGGGTCTCTTGAAGGTGTCGCGTTTTTGCTTAGTTCGGATTTTTTAGGGGACCCAATCGCGACGATATTAATTTTCTACATTCTGGATGTCATTGAATCTAACTTTCCATATTACTTTGAGTACATAGCACATAGCGTCTGTGTGAGCACTATATGCAAATAAGAAACATATATGGTGATAGAGTATCACATTGTCTCAATCCTTGGGTCCTACGGAAATATCCATGAAGACTTCATTTGGTAAAAATTGAGTAGTCATACATATCTTAATTCAATAAACAAATTTTATAGGAAACCTCATTGCTATTAATATTTTGATACTGAATTCCCAACAAAGTGAATCATAAAGCCTTTACTATATCTTATGTAACAAGTATATTCTTAAATATGCTTTTTCCATGAATAAAAACTTATTAATTATTTGAGATAAAGAGATTGTAGCACCAAATAATTTATATTAATTTGATCCTACCAGTATTCTTAAACAAATAATACTTATTGTTTAACATCTCAGTTTCCACTCACTCGGTAAGGATGTCAATTTTGAGGTATACGAGGCAACCCTATTCCTTTTTACAGAAATAATGGGTTTCACATTTTTTGAGTGTCTCTCTCAATAAACCTCCATGATCTATAAAGTTTAAATCTATTTCCATGGTGATATATTTATCGAACGTATATATCATATCATATATTCTTCAATTACTTTTGATCTATAATGTGTACACTGTAGTTTCTAAAAAAATATGTTTTCTGGCTATTTGAAAAAACACCAACACCATATTCGCCCTTAAATGAACTTGTAATCTCCCATATTTTTTTGACTTATAGTACATCAATTGCAAATTTAGTCTTAATTTCAATTAACCATCTAATTTGGCATAATAGATGAATTCGAAATTATAAAGCAAGACATGGGTCTCAGATGGATCGCACAGTTCAAAGCCAAATTTATTTTTACTTGAATGACATGAATCATCATTAAGATTTTACAAGAATCAAGTGTATCCGTCTACAACAATTACTTAATAGTATAATAATTTAGCCATTGCTGAAGATCTTCCTATTCATTACATTGTTCAGACAACCATACATGATGACCGTAGATAACTAGATACTCACCTGGCATAATGATAAACACTTATATGTTTATATAACCTTTTATTTTCAATTATCTTGAATATGTTATACGACTGATAGGCAAAAGGTCTCACCTTGAGAACTTTTCTTCATCACCATGAGGAATCCTTTCCAAAATTACTTCCTTTTAAGTAAGATTTCACCCAACCAGTTAGATTAAATTGATTTTTTTGAGAAGCAACAGACCCAACATTTTTTGAAAATGACTTTGTTTTTTTTGAAAATATATCCCAAGCCTCATTTATGTTTGGTAATCATACATAATCCGTTGCTATTTATTCATCCCCTTTTAGTTGTTTGTACCCTTCCACACGAAATCTCTTATTCTACTTGTTAACATTTTGATCACACTTTGTGAAAGAGAGAAAAATTCACACTAATAAAATATTAATCTACTTATAGGATATTGAATTAAATGTAGCTTATCACCAAAAGTCACCCATTTGGAAGTCCAACTTCACATTCTAGATGTCAATTTGCTGAGAAGTGGGGCACAATCCTTGAATCGTAATATTATGTTATATGATTAAATCTTAAGTATTTATTAGGTAAATCAAAATCTTTTATGTTAAAGATTCTCACTATATTATGTTTTACCCTTGAGTTCCATTCTCCATGAAAAGATATTTCTTTTAGCATCATCAAAATTCATACCAGACACCTTTATGAACATCTTTGAACTCTTTTGAATATGCGTATCTGATTGATCTTAATTTTCCTATATTTTGGAAGTCATTGAAACTTAATTTGAGTACTTATAATATGTGTGAGCATTGATATGAAAATAACAAACATTTATTTTAATAGAGTATCACATTGTCTCAATCCTTAGGTCCCAAGGAAATTTCTATGATGACTTACATTTGATGAAAATTGAGTTTGATTGGTAGTTATACATATCTTAATTCAATAAATAAATTATTTAGGAAAATTCATTGTTATTAGTGTTTCGGTAACAGAATCCAAGTTAAGTGATTCATAAATCCTTCATATATTTAGTTTTAGTATCCACCTATAAGATATTCTTAATCTTCTGTAACCCTTTACTATATCTTGTGCAACAAGTATTTTCTTAAATATGCTTCTTCCATGAAAAAAACCTTATTAACTATTCGAGATAAGAGATTGAAGCACCCTCTTTAATTTGTTTGCAAATATATTTGTGATTATCTGGTATCTCTCTTTACAACAAATAATTGGTTCATAATCTTTGGCCAATAATGGGTTTTTCATCTTTGGAACCAACGTAATATCAAACACATTTAACTCTTCGAGAGAAGTACTATCAATAAATAAACTCGTTATAGCTTCATTTATGTCATGTCCCATAATGTTCTAGGAGTGTTTCAACGACTCACTAGGTAACCTATTTTACAGAACCAACATTTATTTTGTGCAATAACTGAGAATAATCGTTACAACTAAACCACATGCAAAAAATTAATTACTAAGTGATATTAAAGACAATTTAAATATTCAAATTAATTTCTCTATTGCTATTAACACCATCTATCTTTAAGACATTATTCTAACAATTAATCTTGAACAACCGATGACGCTAGGCGACTACCCATAATGAAACCTTTTATGATAAACCAACTTCAGACTAATCATTTGCCGATGCGAGCCCCCAACAATGCCATAACAAAATCCTTTATGATAAACAACGATGGGCATTTCCCACATTGTCAAATGACTTATACTTGGCACGGATAACTTTCACCCTTCCACCAACATAAAATCCTAGCTCCTCCTATGTCCATTGTGGTATCATTTGATTTTTTTTATTCTTGCAATCGAATCGTACTAGCTCAAAAAAACAGAATAAACCCTCAAAATACTATTTGTTTGTGTTTTTGTAGGTTCTATCATGTGTATAAATAATTTTTTAGGGTTTTTCACAACAATAACCGAATACAGAAAACAAAACAAATGGATATGGTGGCACGTGATGATCTTGAAGGCGGTGGAGGTGATGTAGATGATGATCAGAAGTGGAGGTGTAAAGAAAGGAAAAGCAATTGGAGATGCAAAGAGAAATCCATGAATGGTTTTCCTCGATGTGAGAAGCATTCTTTAGCTAGAAAGCTTTATTACGAAAGGTCTAAGAAGAGGAAGATGGAAACTTAGAAGGTCAACTTTTACACATAGCTATCTCGGGGGCTTCTGGTGGTGGAATTTCTGCAATTACAGAGTCTCTGAGTAATTAATCAACATTTCCCACTTCTATTGCCTTCCGTGGTGTAATTGCCGGCTAACATCAAGCATCATATACCATTTTTGCTTATGAAGGTAACGGTTAGGAGAACATAATTGCTGTTGAAAAGCGAATGTATGGTGAAAAGGTAAATACTAAGAATAGAATAAAGAGAGGTCGATTAAGTAGTGGAGAAGAAGTTAGTAATGTGAATGTAATTGTAAATCAAAGGTAAATATTATAGTGAATCTATATTTTGTTTGTAGGTGATTTATCTTCTATTTATGTAGATGGAAAACCTTTGAGGGAAAACGATGTCAATTCCTTTCAATAACCTAAAAAAATTGTAATGAATAATCTAATTTAGAGAGAAATAAAACAATAAAATAAAAAATAAAAACTTTAAAGACCAAAATAAAACTTCATCGGTTGATTCCTACTTTTTTCATGTACATGAATTAATTATAGATGTATAGAATAACTGTTATAGATAGTAACAGTTGTATTCTATTAACTTAATATATATTAACTAATTATTCTTAAATGTTAATTCTATCCTTCATAACATTGCCTCCTTCTTTAAATTAAATAGTGTCCTCAAGGTTCTAAACATGATAAATCTGTATCATACAAAACTAGAATATATATCTGGAGGTACGTCTATAGCCATCGAAGTAGAGTAATTATTATCATTTTCTGAAGAGAAACAGTTGAGGCCTTTATTTACAACGATACCCAACCACAGCCATCGAAGTAGAGTAATTATTATCACTTTCTGAATCTAAGAGAAACAGTTGAGGCCTTTATTTACAACGATACCCAACCACGTACCGTTAAAAAATTGTAGCATAGAATTTTTTCACTTTGTACTTGCATTTAAATTAAAGATAAACGAAGAATGTTATACGGAACAGTGTGTTTCATTTATGGAGACTGAGTTAGTTGGTGGACCTAGGAACCCGACCAAAGAGAGTTGTATTTCATCAGTTTCATCAATTTTGACTCTTGGACTCATGTTTTGAAACCAAGGATGCACTTTACAATCCATATGAAATGAACATATGAGAAGACGTTGATCACTAGAAATCCACTGGTAATCAAACAAACGTTTTGCTTTGAAAATCCAACCAGATGGCTACTACCTTCGCAATACATAAATTATAGCAATAGGAGGAGGATTAACTTGCAGCGAATCAGAAGGCCTAATAAAGCGATCCAGTTTGTTCTAAAGTTTTCTTACAATTAATCTGGAACCAATGATGACGCTAGTTGACTTCCCATAATGTAACTTTGTATGATAAACCAATTTAAGACTAATCATTTGCCGACGCAAACCCCCCTGAAAATGTCATAAACAAACCCTTTATGATAAACAACAATGGGCATTTTCCGCATTATCAAATGACTTTAACTTGGCACGAATAACTTGCACCCTTCCACCAACATAAAATCCTAAATCCACCCTTGTCCACAGTGGTATCATTTGATTTTTTATTCTTGCAATCGAACCCTACTAGCTCAAAAAAAAATCAAACCTAATAAGACTTTGTTTGTTTTGGAAAATTTATAATTTATGTGTGTTTATCAAATTTGTGATGATATTTTTTTCTTCAAACAACTACCTCGACATGGTCTATGGCAATGTATTTTAACAAGGATGGTCGGGAGATGACATTAAATAACATTATTATTTAATTTTGACAAAAAAATTATTTACTAGCATCACTAATAATGACAACTCTATAGATAAATATATATATATATATATATATATATATATGTCAAACATCTACAAAATTTTAGCAACTTGATTTTATATTTTTGGTAACTATCCATTTGTGAAATTCCATAGCATAAATTATTAGTCAATTAGTTCTTTTGTGTATATTTTATTTCATTACAGATATATGCATAGTAGGACAATTATGAGATTTAAGATTTAACGAATAAATAGTATAATTTCAAATAATACATAAATTATACATAGATTATTGAAGAATATTTGGTATATCAAATATTCTTAATTAGTAAAAAGGTTAAATATCAATCACCAATATATACAAATTCAACATTTATTAAAAATTTAATTTAATGTTAATTTTTAATTTTCTATTAATAACTCAAATCATATATCTTTAAAGTTATTTTAAAAAATCAAAAAAAAGTCTAATTTATATAGTATTGAATTTTGTAATTATTTAACAGATAATGTTATATGTCACTCTTATCATCAAAACTCTTATCAAAACTCTAACACGCGCCCCCTGAAAATGCCAAAACAAAACCCTTTATGATAAACAACGATGGGCATTTTCCGCATTATCAAATGACTTATACTTGGCACGAATAACTTGCACCCTTCCACCAACATAAAATCCTAAATCCACCCATGTCCACAGTGGTATCATTTGATTTTTTATTCTTGCAATCGAACCCTACTAGCTCAAAAAAAAATCAAACCCTCATAAAACTTTGTTTGTTCTGGAAAATTTATAATTTATGTGTGTTTATCAAATTTGTGATGATATTTTTTTCTTCAAACAACTACCTTGACATGGTCTATGGCAATGTATTTTAACAAGGATGGTCGGGAGATGACATTAAATAACATTATTATTTAATTTTGACAAAAAAAATCATTTACTAGCATGACTAATAATGACCACCCTATATATAAATATATATATATATATATATATATATATATATATATATATATATATATATATGTCAAACATCTACAAAATTTTAGCAACTTGATTTTATATTTTTGGTAACTATCCATTTGTGAAATTCCATAGCATAAATTATTAGTCAATTAGTTCTTTTCTATATATTTTATTTCATTATAGATATATGCAT
This sequence comes from Nemophila menziesii, assembly GCA_029959085.1. Lineage (NCBI taxonomy): Eukaryota > Viridiplantae > Streptophyta > Magnoliopsida > Boraginales > Hydrophyllaceae > Nemophila > Nemophila menziesii. The sequence goes on along the minus strand of JARWIR010000009.1, from coordinate 17,498,065 downwards.
AGTAGGACAATTATGAGATTTAAGATTTAACGAATAAATAGTATAATTTCAAATAATACATAAATTATACATAGATTATCGAAGAATATTCTTAATTAATAAAAAGGTTAAATATCAATCACCAATATATACAAATTCAACATTTATTAAAAATTTAATTTAATGTTAATTTTTAATTTTATATTAATAACTCAAATCATATATCTTTAAAGTTATTTAATAAAAAATCAAAAAATAAGTCTAATTTATATAGTATTGAATTTTGTAATTATTTAACAGATAATGTTATCTGTCACTCTTATTATCAAAACTCTTATCAAAACTCTAACACGCGCCACCATATATATATACTGGTCTCTTTTGTTGTCAAAACCCTAAAATCATCCTTCACATATATTTCACACACAATAATATAGAAATATATTAGCCCGCCTATACATTCAACTCACTCCTATTGTTCAGCCCCATCTAATCATTATTTCACTATATATAGCCATAATCTTCTCATCTTTTTTGTGTATAATGTATTGTCCCAATATCCACTGTCAAGTATTATATTCAATATTCAATCTATAGATTGTTGGTCATTACATTTCAAATCAAGAGTCATATAAATAAGACTCACAAAAGGTTAGATTGCTGATATTTTTGAATAATTCAATTACTTCTTAGTTCTTCCTTGTCATAGTATTGATAATGCCCTTTTGTTATCTTCCATTATATAACATTTTCTTTTATTAAATATCTAAAATTTTATTGTGCTATTTTTTTGCATATTGTTTAGTTATGGTCAATTCACATCAATATTTGATTTGATCAATGTAGAATATTATATAACATTAAAGTAGGGAGTATATAGTTAACACATGAGTAAATGTTTACTATAAACATATACTCAAATTATTAATTATAAATTAGAAGTGTAAACATATACTCAAATTATTAATTATAAATTAGAAGTTAATTCAGTTTAATTATATACTACTTTAATTGGTGCAAATATAATATTGATTTTTACTTGTAATTTGTTTATAGTTAGAAGTTGGGTATTTGTGGATTTTTCTGTATTTTTTCATAATGGAGGTGTTTATTTTAGTAGTATTCAATTTCTTGGGTTAACAATTCCTGAGGGATAAATAGTCATTTTAATAATCATTTGTTTGTACTAATAAAAGTAGTTTTCCAAGCTAAATTGTGCAATTGTAATACTTGTTTTCAATTCAAAATTACAGTTAAGGAAATAAACCTTTACTTTAACAATCTTTTTTATTTTGTTTACCTATATTATATATTTTACATACTTGAGACAATATATTAATTAATTTTGCAGAGGTTTGACGTAGACATTGAGATGCATGTGGTAGTTAAAAATTATCTAGTCATAATAATGAGTTTGTTTATCAAGTGTAAATGATACAAACCATTTCAAACTACATTATTCGTTTGTGTTTTTGTAGGCGCTATCATGTGTATAAAATATTGTTTAGGGTTTCTCACAACAATAACCCATTACATAAACCAAAACAAATGGATATGGTTGCCTGTGATGATTTTGAAGGCGGTGGAGGTGATGGCTATGTAAAGAAAGGAGGACTAATTGGAGAAGCAAAAAGAAAGCCATGAATGGTTTCCCTCAATTTGAAAATCATTCTTTAGCTAGAAATATGTATTACGAAAGGTCTAGGAAGAGGAATCTGGAAACTTCGAATGTCAAACTTCACACCTAGCTATCTCGGTGGCTTCTGGTGGTCGAATTTCTACAATTACAGAGTCCCCGTGTAATTAATCAACATTTCCTACTTCGGTCGCCTTCGGTGGTGTAATTTCCGGCTAAAATCAATCATCATCTACCATTTTTGCTTATGAAGATTTCAGTTACGGCTGGGAGAACAAAACAAATCGCAGGTAAAAAGCAAAAGCGGATGTATTGTGAAAAGGTAAATAATAGGAATAGAATAAAGAGAGGTAGATTAAGTAATGGAGAATAATGTAGCAATGTGAATGTAATTGTAAATCAAAGATAAATATTATAGAAAATTCAACCTTGTTGGCAGGTGAATTATCTTCTATACATGTAAATGGAAAACCTTTTAAGTGAAAATGATGTCAATTCCTTTCAATAATCTAAACAAATTGTAATGAATAATCTAATTTAGAGAGAAATAAAACAATAAATTAAAAAACAAAAACTTTAACGACAAAAATAAAATAAAACTTCATTGGTTGATTCCTATTTTTTTCATGTACATGAATTACTTATAGATGTATAGAATAATTGTTATAGATAATCATAGTTGTATTCTATTTACTTAATATATATTTACTAATTATTCTTAAATATTAATTCTAGCATTCATAACATTGTCTCCCTCTTGAAATTAAACATTGTCCTCGAGGTTCTAAATTTGATAAATTAAAGATAAACGAAGAATGTTATATGGAACAATGTGTTTCACCTATGGAGAAGGCGTAATGGGTTCTGTGGTGGACCTGGGAACCAGACCAAAGAGAGTTGTCTTTCATTAGTTTCATCAATTATTACTCTTGGACTCATTTTTTGAAACCAATGATGCACTTTACCATCCATATGAAATGAACATATGAGAAGACGCTGATCACTAGAAATCCTTTGTTAATCAAACAAACATTTTGTTTTGAAAATCCAACCAGATGGACCACTACCTTCGAAATGCATTAAATATAAACGCATCCGGCTTGAATGGACATCCATTGGAGACAGTTTAGAGAATCTAGGTAGCTTTGGTGGTGGAACCGCCAATAAGAGGAGGATTTACTTGCGGCGAATCAGAAGGCCCAATAATTCGATCCAATTTTAGTGACACCCCCTTGTAGTTGCTTGTGCGGCGAATCAGAAGGCCCAATAATTCGATCCAATTTTAGTGACACCCCCTTGTAGTTGCTAGTGCCCTTCCAGAAGAAAGCTCTTGTTCTATTTGTTACAATTATAATAACACTTTGTGGAAAAGAGAAACCTCCACACCAATAAACAGTAAAACTACTCAAAACATATCTGATGAATCGTAACCTATCACCAAAATAAAACCATTTAGAAGTCCAACTTCATATTTTAGATGACCATTCATTGAGAAGTGGGGAAAAATCCTTGAAATTTAATCTTATTTTGTATGCTTCAATCTTACGTACGTTTTATATTATGAATTCTCACTATATTATGTTTTACCCTTGAGTTGCATTCTCCATGAAAAATATTTCGTTTAGCATCACCAGAATTCAGACTAGACATCTTTATGAATATATTTAGACTCTTTTGAATGTGCATGCATATAGATAATCATAAAGTAACTGATCTTAATTTTCTACATTTTGGATGTCATTGAAACTAACTGTCCATATTACATTGAGTACATAGCATCTATGTGAGCACTACTATGCAAATAACAAACATATGTGGTGTTAGAGTATCATATTGTCTCAATCCTTGGGTGCCAGGGAATATCCATGAAGAATTCATTTGATCAAAATTGAGTGTGATTGGTAGTTATACACATCTTAATTCAATAAACAAATTATATAAGAAACCTCATTGCTATTAATGTTTTGATACTGAATTCCTAACCAAGTGAATCATAAAGCCTACATAATATCAAATTTTAGTATCCATCTATGAGACATTCTTAGTATTCTGTAACCCTTTACTATATCTTCTATAACAAGTATATTCTTTTATATGCTTTTTCCATGAACAAAAACTTATTAATTATTTGAGATATAGCGATTGTAGCATCAAATAATTTATATCAATTTGATCCTACCAATATTTTTAAACAAATAATACTTATTGTTTAACACCACGGTTTTCTACTCACTCGGTAAGGATATCGATTTTGAGATATTCGAGGCAACCTCATTCCTTTTTAAAGAAATAATGGTTTTCACATTTTTTTGAGTGTTTATGTCAATGAACCTCCATGATCTCTGAAGTTTAAATCTATTTCATAGTGATATATTTATCAAACTTATATATCATACCATATATTCTTCAATTACTTTTGATCCATAATGTGTACACTGCATTTTCTAAAAAATATATTTTCTGGCTATTTGAAATAACACCAACACAATATTCGCCCTTAAACGAACTTGTACTCTCCCATATCATATTATCTTGACTTATAGTACAAGAATTGCAATTTTAGTCTCAATTTTCAATTAACCATCTCATATGGCACAACTGATAAATTCAAAATTATAAAGCAAGACATGGGTCCTCAAATGGATCGCACAGCTCAAGGCGAAATTTATTTTTATTTGAAAGACATAAATCATCATTAAGCTTTTACCAGTGTACCCGTCTTCAACAATTACTTAATAGTATAACAATTTAGCCCTTGTCGATGACTAGATACCCACCGGCATAATGATAAACACTTATATGTTTATACCTTCATGTAACCTTTTATTTCCATTATCTTGAAAATGTTATATGAATTGATAGGCAAAAGGTCTCACCTTGAGAACTTTTCTTCATCTCCATTAGGAATCCTTTCCAAAATTTCTTCCTTCAAAGTAAGATTTCATCCAACCACTTAAATTAAATTGATTTTCTTGAGATATAACAGGCTCAACATTTTTCCAAAATGACTTTGTTTTTTTGAAAATATATACCAAGCCTCCTTTAATATTTGGTAATCATACATAATCCGGTGCTATTTATTCATCCCCTTTTAGTTGTTTGTACCCTTCCACAAGAAATATCTTATTCTACTTGTTAACATTTTGATCACACTTTGTGAAAGAGAGAAAACTTCACACTAGTAAACTATTAAACCACTTATAGCATATTAAATTAAATGTAGATTATCACCAAAGTCAACCATTTGGAAGTCCAACTTCACATTCTAGAAGTCAATTTGTTGAGAAGTTAGGCATAATCCTTGAAGCGTAATCTTATGTTATATGATTAAATTTTGTACTTATTTGGTAAATCCAAATCTTTTATGTTTAAATTTCTCACTATATTATGTTTTATCCTTGAGTTGCATTCTACATAAAAATATTCTTTTAGCATTACCAAAATTCATACCAGACACCTTTATGAACATCTTTGAACTCTTTTGAATATACGTATCTGATTGATCTTAATTTTCCTATATTTTGGAAGTCATTGAAACTTAATTGGAGTACGTAGAATATGTGTGAGCATTGATATGTAAATAACAAACATTTTTGGTAATAGAGTATCACATCGTCTCAATCCTTGGGTCCCAAGGAAATATCCACGATGAATTACATTTGATCAAATGAGTGTGATTGGTAGTCATACACATCTTAATTCAATAAATAAATTGTTTAGAAAACCTCATTGCTATTAGTGTTTCGGTAACAGATTCTATTTAAGGGAATCATAAAGCCTTCTGAATATTAATTTCAGTATCCACCTATGAGATATTCTTAATCTTCTGTAACCCTTTACTAAATATTGTGCAACAAGTATATTCTTAAATATGCTTCTTCCATGAAAAAACCTTATTAACTATTTTGAGATAAGAGAATGTAGCACCCTCTTTAATTTGTTTTTATATATATTTGTGATTATCTGGTATATCTCATTACAACAAATAACTAGTTCATAGTTTTTGGCCAATATTGGGGTTTTCATTTTTGGAACCAACGTAATATCAACCACATTTAACTCTTCGAAAAAAGTACTATCAGTAAATAAACTCATTATAGCTTCATTTATGGCATGTCCCATAATGTTCCAGAGTGTTTCAACGACACAATAGGTAACCAATTTCCAAATTCATTTTTTGCAACAACCGAGCATAATCATTACAACTAAACCACATACTATAAATTTATTACTAAGTGATATTAATGACAAGTTAAATATTCAAATTAGTTTCTCTTATGCTTAGAAACACCATCTATCTTTAGGACTTTTTTCTAACAATTAATCTGGAACCAATGATGACGCTAGGCGACTACCCATAATGAAACCTTTTATGATAAACTAATTTCGGACTAATCATATACTGATGCGAACCCCCGACAATGTCATAGCAAAACCCTTTATAATAAACAACGATTGGAATTTTCCGCATTATCAAATGACTTATACTTGGCACGGATAACTTGCACCTTTCTACCAACATAAAATCCTAGCTCACCCATGTCCACCGTGGTATCATTTGATTTTTTATTCTTGCAATCGAACCCTACTAGCTCAAAAAAACAGAAGAAACCCTCATAAAACTATGTGTGTTTTGGCAAATTTATAGGTTATGCGTGTTTATCAAATTTTTGAGGATTTTTTTTTGGTTCAATGAACCAACGTGACATAGTCTATAACAATGTATTTTAGCAAAGAAGGTCGGGAGATGACATTAAATAAATTATTATTTAATCTTGACAAAAAAAAGTCATTAACTAGCACCACTAATAATGACAACCCTATATATATCTAACATCTATAATATTTTAGCAACTCGATTTTATATTTTTGGTAATTGTGAAATTCCGAAGCATAAATTATTAGTCAATTAGTTTTTTTGTATATATTTAATTTCCTTATAGATATATGCATAGTAGGACAATTATGAGATTTAAGTTTTAACGAAAAAATAATATAATTCTAAATAATACATAAATTATAGGTAGATTATAGAAGAATATTTAGTATATCAAATATTCTTAATTACTAAAAAGTTTAAATATCAATCACCAATATATATTAATTCAAAATTTATTAAAACTCAATTTAATTGAATTTTTAATTTTCTATTAATAACTAAAATCATATAATCATATAGGAATATATAGCCAGCCTATATATTCTAGTCACTCCTCTTGTTCAATCCCCACCTAATCATTAATTCACTATAGCCATCATCTTTTCTTCTTTTTGGTGTATTATGCATTGACCCAATATCCACGGTCAAGTAATATATTCAATATTCAGTCTATAGATTTTTAGTAATTACATTTTAAATCAAGATTCATATAAATAAGACTCACAAAAGATTAGATTATTGAGATTTTTAATAATTCAATTACTACGTAGTTCTTCCGATAGTTTTGATTATGCCCTTTTGTATCTTCCATTATATGAAATTTGCTCTTATCAAAACCCTAACATGCGCCACTATATAATGGTTTCTTTTGTTGTCAAAACTCTAAAATCATTCTTCACATATATTCCACACACAATAATATAGGAATATATTAGTCTGCCTATATATTCTAATCATTCCTCTTGTCCAGTCCCCACCTAATCATTATTTCACTATAACCATAATCTTCTCTTCTTTTTTGTGTATTATGTATTGTCCTAATATCCACGGTCAAGTAATATATTAAATATTCAATCTATAGATGTTGGTCATTACACTTAAAATCAAGAGTCATATAAATAAGACTCACAAAAGGTTATAATTATATTACTTCTTCTCCATGAGTAATACTGAGATTAATACTTTCCAAAATTACTTCCTTTTCAGTAAGATTTCATCCAACCATTTGGATTAAATTGATTTTCGTGAAAAGCAACAAGCCCAAAATTTTTCCAAAATGACTTTGTTATTTTGAAAATATATCACAAGCCTCCTTTATTATGTAGTAATCATTCAATATCCTATGTTATTTTTTCATCTTTTTGTAGTTCTGTGTACCCTTTTACAAGAAAGATATTATTCAGATTGTTACCATTTCTATCACAGTTTGTGAAAGAGATTAAAATCCATACTTTTAAACTATTAAACTGCTTATAACATGTTTAATTAATTGTAGATTAGCACCAAAACTCAACCATTTGGAAGTCCAACTTCATATTCTAAATGTCCATTTGTTGAGAAGTGGGGCAATCCTTAAAGCAATATCTTAAGTTATATGATAAATTCTTAAGTATTTCATAGTTAAAGCTAAATGTTTTTCATTAAAAATTCTCACTATGTTATGTTTTACCCTTGGGTTGCATTCTCCATAAAAAATATTTCTTTTAGCATCGCCAAAATTCACACCATACACCTTTAAAAACATCTTTGAACTCTTTTGAATATGCATGTCAATAATCATAAGGTAATTGATCTTAATTTTCCTACATTTTGGAAGTCATTGACACTTAGTTTGAGTACCTAGGACATGTGCGAGAAATGATTTGAAAATAACAAAAATTTATGGTAATAGAGTATCACGTTGTCTCAATCCTTGGGTCTCAAGGAAATATCCATGATGACTTACATTGGATCAAAATAGAGTGTGATTGGTAGTCAAACACATATTGGTTCAATAAATAAAGTGTTTAGGAAACCTCATTGCTATTAGTGTTTTGATATATAAAAGATTCCCAACTAATTAAGTGAATCGTAAAGCCTTCATAATATTATGTTTCAGTATCCATCTATAAGATATTCTTAATCTTCTGTAGCCTTTTACTATATCTTGTGCAACGAGTATATTCATAAATATGCTTCTTCCATGAACAAAAACTTATTAATTATTTGAGATAAGAGATTGCAGCACCCTCTTTAATTTGTTTGCAAATATATTTGATATTATCTATTATATCTCATTACAACAAATAATAGGTTCGAAGTCTTTGGCAAATATTGGTTTTTTTTGAACCAATGTAATTTCAAAAACATTTACTCTTCGAGAATATTAGTATAAGTAAATAAACTCATTATAGCTTCATTTATGCCATGTCCCATTATGTTCTATGAATGTTTCAAAGACATACTAGGTAACCCATTTTACAGAACTCATATTCATTTTAGGGTTAATGTTCAATAAACCCATGCAGTCTTGTCCACTATCCTGTAAACCCCTATCTTTTTTCCCATCCTAAGATATCTTGAGTTTGCTCCCAAAACTTGAAATTTGAGTTCAAATTTTTTTTCCATAGCTCAATAAGTATTGGGAAGCTTTCCATAACTCAACATCTGAGTTTTGCGAATTTTCCCATAACTCAAAATTTGAGTTTTGGGGGTTTATGGGCAAATAAATGATGGTTGGGTGAGGGAGAATTAATTCTAACTAGAGGGGTTCTTGGGCATTAGTCCTTCATTTTATGCAATAACTGAGCATAAAACTTTATTACAACATAACTACATGCTATAAATTAATTACTACGTGATATTAATTAATGATAAGGTAAATAATTAAATTGGTTGCTCTAATGCTAGAAACACCATCTATCTTTAAGCTATTTTTCTAACAATTAAGCTGGAACAAACGATGATGCTAGGCGACTACCACATAATGAAACCTTTTATGATAAACCAATTGCAGACTAATCACTTACCGATGCGAACCCCCAGACAACGCCATAACGAAACACTTTATGATAAACCATGCTGGGCATTTTCCACATTATCAAATGACTTATACTTGGCACAGATAACTTGCACCCCTCCATTACATAAAATCCTAGCTCCACCAAAGTCCATAGTGGTATCATTTGATATTTTTTCTTGCAATCGAACCTTACAAGCTCAAAAAAACTGAATAAACCCTAATAAAACTATGTGTGTTCTAGCAAATTTATAACATATGTGTGTTTATCAAATTTGGGAGGATATTTTTTTTGTTGAATCAACTACCGTGACAACGTCATTGACAATGTATTTTAGTAAAGAATTCAGGAGATGACATTAAATAACATGATATATAATTATGACAAACAAAATCATTAACTAGCATCATTAATAATAATAACTCTAATATATATGTTGTAAAACAAGAAGAAAAAGTATAAAGATAATGGAGAACTTTTATTCATCTTATGGAACCAAAAAGTGTGTTAAGAACAATGATCAACTAGCCTTTATATAGGGAATACAAGACCCTTGGACTAGCCTACTAACTACACCATTATATAGGATTAAATGTGAGAGTTACAAAGATGAAACTAGAGAAGTTACAAAGCCTCTCCACTATTCTAGAATAATACATACTAATATAATATTTCATAAAACTCCCCCTTGGGTATTATTTCAAATACGCATATGATGTTGCCTCGTTACAAACCTTGCTAATAAAACCCAGTGGGAAAAAACTAGTCAAGAAAAAAAGAGTGCAACTCGTATGCATCTCTCCTTGAATGTGTGGAATAAGTATCTTGATCATTAGCATTATTGACTTGTCTCATGAAGTGGAAGTATCTTTGCATAAAATTCTGAAGTGCAACCAACAAATTATATTGATATGATCTTAATCTTGAACTTTGCATCTTGGACTTTTCTTGTGAACTTTAATTTGACCAAGTCGAGTTGAATATCCACAATTTTTTTAATGATATGCCTACCTTACTAGGAAAACCCTTTGGTATAAAAACCTAGTGAAGGAAAAAGATTACACAATCCTTATCAATAAGCTTTTAATTTTCCTCGTTGAAAATTTGTCAGGAAATTCATGTGGGAAAAAACCTTGACGAAGGAATAAAGAGTGACATACGTGTTCTCCCCCTCATGTAACAGTATATGTGAAGATCTTCAGTTTCAAATATAATCTCGATATTCAGTATCTTACACATTTTTATAATAGTAACTATAATTCAAACCAAATAATATATGAAGTCATATCGTCATATAACATTGGAATGATCCACAAAACACAATCATGTGCAATTTAGAGTAATAAATATTCATGCACATAATCATAAATAAACACACATACTACTTATGAAATATAAAACAAATATATGGTAGATTATAGACAATAAATAAGACAATTAAAGATTGTTAAATACAACAAAAATAATACGAATATCATTCTAATATATCCCAGGATTTATGTATACGCGTTTTTAGTCTTCTAAAGACTTTCATGTGATTTTTCGTATAACACGGTAAATATTGGTAAATTTATTTGATCATAAGACGCACATGAAGTCCTATATGAAACTTTTAGGCAAATATTTTCCACCAAAAAAGTACTTCATATATTCACATTGACTGTGTGAGTATGAATCACTACTAGAAACAGCGTCTTTAGGGACGAAAAATTACCGACGACCCGCGTTTCGTCGGTAAGTTTGTAAACTTACCGACGAGTTTCTTTTACCGACAACAAAAACGGCGTGGGAAACTGGCGACGACAAGAATTCGTCGATAATGGTCTGCATTTTGTCGGTAATATTTTTTTTTTAAATTTTTATTTGGCCTCCGAATTGTCGTCGCTATATTGTCCATATTACCGACGACGCTTTTGAATTTAAAGACGAAATACGGGTCGTCGGTAACTGAAAAAACCTATTTAATGAAGACAACAAGTTTTTTAACTCAAAAACCTCCCAAAAACCCAAACAAATTTCTCTGATTTTCTCTAAAAAACACAACCAATTTTTTATTTCTAATTGATTCTACAATTCATCTTGCACCATTCCTGAGTTCATAATAAAGGTGGGGCATTATCAATATTCAATTTATCACACAATTTAAGGTAATTTCATGAAAAATCTTTTTTTTAGTTTCTAATTGTGTTTTATTGTTGCTATATGATTTGAATAGGTGAATTACTACATTTTCATGGTGGGGCATGATCATCAATCTTCATTTGTAATAACTATTTGATTGTAATAATTTATTTAATTATTTAGTTTGTAATAATTTATTTATTTATTCAATTTGTAATAATTTAGTATTTAATTCGTAAAGAATGTAATATTTTTTTTAATTCCTTTATATCATAGATGACAGATGTACTGTCCTGTGGCCATGACGGAGATGGGAGCGGGAACGATCCTCCGAGGGATCCTAATCATCCATTAGCTGATTGTGCCCAACCATCGGGAATTAAAAAATAACTGAGTCGTGCCTCCTTGCTACAAATCATGGTCAGATGTCCCCATCCATTCTAAATGGGTTATTCTCGACGAGTGCACGAGTTTTTTTGCCTTGAGGAGTGGAGGCGACGAGTAGATTGGGGAGAAATCCTAGAGAGATTAAACACGATGATAGCTACGTGCTACAGGCGATGGAAGTCGGATCTAAAAATTGACTACTACAACACAAATACTACACCCCCAGATGTTCTTCCGGAATTTTGGGAAAGAGCGAAGAAGATGTGGGATGACGAGAATGTAAAGGTACAAAAGTTTAATTTTTTCTTAGCTAAAATAGTATTTTATAAGTCTTTATTTATTAATTTTATAACTCTTTATTTATTAATTGTAACAGAGTCAGGCGGAGATTAATAAGAAAAATCGAGAGTTGCAGACAGTTTTGAGCAAGACGGGGTCTAGGAACTTATCCCAGACTCGGGAGGTTATCATAGAGGTATAATTTCTAATAATAAAAATATAATTTAGTATTTTATTAATTTAATTTTTAATTAATTATTATTTGTTTTTATATACTGTATAGGGGAAGCTGAAGACCGTGACGAAGGAGCCGTTGACTTTCTTTGACGGTGAAACCCAGGAGGAGATTGAGCTTCCTCCTTTAAGCGGCTATTTGGATCACCTTTCTTACGATCCGATTACAAATACCTGAGTGACCAACGTTTAGAACGAGTTAGCGTAAGTTTTTTTTAATTTCGTTATATTAAATATTTATCTTAAACTTTACTTTTTTATTAATCTAATTTATTTTTAAATTGAAATCTAATTACAAGGTGTTTTTGGGAGAAGATAAAAAAGAAGGTTGTGGAGGCCGGAGCCGAGGCTGCTGATGTTTCTATCCAAGAACAAATAGATGCCATGCTGGAAACTATCATGGAGGTCAACGCCCCACCCAAAACAAAATATTGGGTGCCAACCATTAGTCCGGTCCGAAAAAGAGCTCGAACTCCTACACAGCAGGACTCTTCGGATAGGCAGAACGAGGAGCTACTCAAGGCGATGTTGGCAGGTATGAACGAGCTTTGCGTGGCTCAAGGACTTGACCCTATACCGGATCCCGCCTCCACATCGACCGGGCCCACAGCTTCTTCGAGTCAGCCGAGTCAGTAGCAGAGCATGGTGGACACGCTCCTCGAAGAGTTGAACGGCCTGAAACTCGCCCAAGGTCTTCCCTCGATCACCGCCCCCGAGCCCCCATCCACTAGTCAGGAGAGAGGAAATGAAGAAAGAAAAGATGAAAATGATTTGGATGATCCTTGATTATTTTTGTTTTTTTGTGTTGGTGTGTAATTTGACTTTACATTGGTTTTTTGTTACTTTTATTATCTGATGTAGATTAGTTTGACTTTTAGTTTAACTCGATTTTAATTTTTAATTACGGTATTTTCCATAAATTTTTGGATTATTATTTATTTATGAATTTTATTTTCATTATATTTATATAAAAAAAATTGAATCAAAACAAAAAAAAATTTAAAAAATATACAAAAATACAATTAAAAATTATATTAAAAAAAAGTTAGCGACGAACGAACTCGTCGCTAATAAATTAATCATTTATGCTGGATAAAAAAAAAGAAAGAAAAGTTATATACTTACCGACGAAAAGACCGTCGCTAAGTTTCGACGGTAAAATAATAAAAAAAGAAAAATCAATAATATACGAATAAAAAAAAGAAAAATTAATTACTTAATTACCGACTATATTTGTCGTCGCTAAAGTATAAACATAGTGACGACACTTGTTGTCGTTAAGCTTCTGAGCAATTAGGGACGAAAGCAACACTTTTCGTCGGTAATTGGTCTTTTACCGACGGATTTCTAGGGACGAAAGATTACTGACGAAATGTCGTCGGTAATCCATAATACCGACGAATTATGGGTTTTTACTGACAAATTTTTTCGTCGGTAAACAGGCAGAATGTTGTAGTGATAAGCCTGACTAAGTCTTTTTATATTTGGTCAATTAATTTTTCTAGACGACATTATAGAATGGATTTCGATTCAAGATCCTCCTTGTCATTTAGTAACTTTTGCATGATCATTTGCACATATTGTTCGATAATGATCAATTTGTTTTTTGATTCCATATATTCATGTAGTAATATAATTGAATGAGATTCTTTTATCTCAATTTCTCAATATTGAGAAAAAATTCAGGTACTTGGTACTATTTTTAGAGTACTATTATTTAGTTATATTATCTACATTGTTTCGTGATAATTTTAGAAGTGCCAACTAGTTCATACTGCTCAAGTTTATGATACTTTTGAACCGGCAGGTCGACCACGCTTTACGCGTTCTAATGTATATTTTTGTTTTCAAAGGATATTAATTTGAGTAGGATCTTTTCAAGCTGAATACGTGACTTAGTCACTTATGAATGCATCTTATTTTTACATTGAGCTCATAACTTATTTTCGAGGATGAGGATGCATCTTATAAAATATTTTCCAGCTCCCTCTCTTATCATGAGAATCTTGCATAGTATTTCAGTATACATATTTTTCATGTGGCAAACCCAATATACATATCCATCATTCTAGACTGAAAATAGATACTCATATTTGTGCGTGATCTCATCTTTGTGCATAATGATGGAATATTTATATTTTATGTTGCACAAGTAACAGTGGATGGATACTTTTTGTCTTTGACCAATGAGGGTATTCATGATTGCGAGTTTGACTTTTTTCGATTTGACCATATATATGTATAAAATTGTATGTCGATAAGTCACACTAGGCGAATATACAACCAATTGTCTAGCGATTTTCTATTGTAAGAAACTATATATTCTGCTAGATCATATATTTCTCCCCCTAAATTTGACTATTAACTTTAAATAGTACAAACAAAAAAGAGATAGCCTAGTAAATATTTATTTTAGGATTTAAACAATATTGGATATATCAAAATGACATTCACCATACAATAACTATGTCAAATAATTTTGTCAAATAATATTGTCCAATAATTTTGTACAATTATGACATGATAACCGATTGGTCTAAGGCACCATATTCAAGAAACCTTATTTGCAAGAGGGTGGTAGTTCAAATCTCACTTCTAACATTTGATTATCTTGTTAGTAAAATATTAATCTTGATCTTATAAGCATTCATTTGAGAATTTATTTCAACCTTTGTTTTTATGATTTAATAATCATGATAAATGAAAATCTAACATTTCATAGATATTTTTGCAATTTCAACTCACAATTTTTTTTCATGATAACGTGTTCTTTTCAGAAATACGTAATTATTTCTCCAACCCCTATGATTTTCAAAGTCAGTGACTAACATAATGTATAATTTTTCATTAATTAATGATAATTATATAAATCATGGGATTAGACTTTAAGCCTTGTTGGAGATAATATTGAAGAAATGTTATTTTTTCTTATCCAATCTTTCTTAGATGCGTTACTTTCTTCTCAAATGATTTTTTTCACTATCATTTGTGACATTCATTTGGATTCAAGTTCATGTCAAACGAACATTTTAACATTCAATGTTTCATAGAAATGATAATAGAATGTTTTTTTTTCATGTCATCAAGATGTATTTGAGAATTCAAGAGAATTCATCTCAATACTTATTTGCATGATTCAATAAATCATTTTTTTCTATAAAATAATGAGACTTTAACTCTATAATTAACGATATTATGATAAATGAATTTCATAATCTTTCACGGATGCTTTCGCAATTTCAGTCATCCATTTTTTTTATCGTGGTGTATTTGGATTACATATCCAATTTTTTCCTATAAGCCTTATTTTCTCACTTGATTTCAGATTCAAGATATATGACAATAATATTGCTCAATATATGAATGAAAAATTATTTGGTTAGACTAATTTTCATGAATCATACTTTTGTAACAAGTAGGCTTAAATAATTTTTTTTTATAAACAACTCGTAAGTTGTAATTTATTTCATAAACAAGACGAGTTTCATATTGCTTTTAAGCAATCATAATTTATAAATTGAAGCAAACATTAAGTTTCTTATTCTCGCCATTTTTTTAAATGATTGTAATTGCTTTTCTTGAATTAAACTTGTACAATATCAAGTTGAATCTTCTCTTTTAAAATTGTAGATTCGAAAAGGTAAATAGTTGTTGATGAATCTTTACTCTTTTGGAATATATTTTGTAAATAGAGTTGAAGTAATCAATTATATTATAATATAGCATAAACATTTAAAAAATAGATCTTACCTCAAGAATTACTTACCTTTATTTAACAATAAAATAAAAATTACGAAGAGTCTCAAATCATATTGGCTCGGTTGGTAAAGTCGTGCTGATAACATGTTGTAAAATAAGAAGAAATAGTATAAAGATAATAGAGGAGCTTTATTCATCTTATGGAACCAAAAAGTGTGGTAGGAACAATGATTAACTAGTCTTCATATATGGAATACAAGACCATCAGACTAGCCTACTAACTACACCATTATATATGATGTCGCCTAGGGTGTGATACAATAATAGAATAAAAGATAGATAAATGATGCACGAATCACCGTAGACTTAACACAGTGGTGCAAGTATTACAGGACGTATGCAAGTTTTAATGATAAGAAGATTCGTTCCTCAGGGACTTAAATGTGTTAACAGCTGGGTGAATAAATCAGAGTAGCAATTAATAGTTAAAAGATAGAAAATAAATATGATTGATTGAGAGTTGAGATTAAAAACTAAATAAATTAAAAGACAAGTAATTAAATATGAGATAATATAACTTAGGTTTTGCTAGTTGCACTAATCCTTCTAGTCTTTATATCAGTTCAGTTTATAAGGGAGATAATAGCTCTAAGATAAGTAGTTAGGATTCTAAATTACCCCTATCCCCACAGAGCGAACTAGGGTGGCGACCTCACAATCACGAGGGGTCTCAAATCATCACAAATAGGGAGATATCAATATAGGATTAAATATGAGACTTACAAAGAATAAACTAGAGAAGTTACAAAGTCTCACCACTACTCTTGAATAATACACACTAATATAATATTTCATAACAATATATATCAAACATCTACAATATTTTAGCAACTCGATTTTATATTTTTAGTAACTATCCATTTGTGAAATTTCGTAGCATAAATTATTAGTCAATTAATTTTTTTTGTATATATTTTACTTCATTATAAATGTAAGCAAATTAGGACAATTTTGAGATTTAATATATAATTAATAAATGATATAAATTCAAATAAGACATAAATTCTACGTAGATTATAGAAGAATATTTAATATATCAAATATTTTTAATTAGTTAAAATATTAAATATCAATCATCAATATATAGTATTTACAAATTTAATAAAATATAATTTAACGTTGATTTTTAATTTTCTATTAATAAGCCAAATCATATAACTTTAGATTTATTTTTTTTAAATCTCATCTATATAGTTTTTTCAATCCTGTAACAAATAATATTATCGGTTACTTTTATTATCAAAACCTTAACAAACGCCACCACATATATCGATCTCTTTTGCTGTCCAAACAGCACATTATCATCCTTCACATTTATTTCACACACAATAATATAGAAATATATTACTCAGCCTATATATTCTACCCACTCCTCTTGTTCAATTCTCACCTAATCATTTTTTCACTATAACCTTAATACTCTCTTCTTTTTATGTAATATGTATTGTCTCAATATCCTCTGTCAAGTAATATATTCAATATTCAATTTATAGATTGGTGGTCATTCCATTTCAATGCAAGATTCATATAAATAAGACTCGCAAAAGGTTAGATTATTGAGATTTTTTAATTATTCAACCACTTTTTAGTTCCTCTGTGTTGATAGTTTTGATAATTCATTTTTTGAATTATCTATTATATGACAATTTCTCTTATATCTATAATATTATTATGTTGTTTTTTTGGTTTGCATTTGTTTAGTTATGGTTAATTCACATCAATATTTGATTTGATCAATGTAGAAGATTATATAACATTAAAGTAGAGAGTGCATATAACAAATAAGTAAATGTTTATTGTAAACATATACTCAAATTATTAATTATAAATTATACAAACTTGAGGTAGGAGAATAGAATCTTAAAAATTTATTTATTCATGGAATTCAATTAAAGATATTTAGAATTTGGTCTTTATTACTTATTAAAAGCCAATATGAATTCTTTATTAAAAAATTAATATGTTTTCACTTAATAAATACGTATTTACTTTTCAATTAATAATTTAATAAATTTATTTATTCAAGGAATTCAATTAAAGATATCTAGAAATTGGTCTTTATTACGTATTAAAAGCCAATATGAATTATTTATGAAAAAATTAATATGCTTTCACTTAATAAATACGTATTTACTTTTCAATTAAAAATTTAATAATTTATTATTATTTTTAATTCATCTTTTAATTCGAACTAATTTATTGAATCAAAACAGGGAATATTACAAATGTAGCACATTAGAAAAGTGCTTAGCCCACATGTGGAGATAAATAAAGACGGCCCGACAACATCAATTGTGACGTATATAGTTGCGCACAATCACTCTGTGCCAACCTGCCATAACTCACTGTAATTCCTCTCAATAATCTGATAATACCCCGGATGATAAAAAATGATGTCCAACTCATTCGCTAATTGATGTAGAATATCATTCTTATGCTGGAAGATATCAAAGGCGACGAGGAGGAAAATGTGGATACGTTTAAAAATGAGGCAATTGATGATGTTGATGAAGATATATTTGAAGGATTGGATGATAAATTGGTAGGACCTAGCCAAGTCAGCGACAGGTGTTCTGCAGATTACTTCCCGGAACCAAATGTGTTGTTATGGAATTCAGTGTTGCCCTCCGCTAAGTGTGATGTGATTTTCTTAGTTAATTAGTTTTCATTATTTTACTATTTTAATTAGCGCAAATATACTATTAATTTTTACTTTTGATTTGTGTATACAGTAAAAACTATATATATTAATACAAATAGGACCATCAAAATTTATTAATTAAAAGAGTTATTAATTTATCAATAAATTAATAATTATTAATTTGTATATATATATATATATATATATTTTATTAATTTATAATGAAATACCTAATTTACAAATACCATTCAAACTTTCACTTAATTATTATACAATGCATATACAAACATGTATCAAATGAATGGTCTAATTTGAAAAAACTCTTCAATCTCTTGCTTTAAATGCTTATAGAGTTTTTTGAATATAAATGGCCCCAATTTAAAGTGAGAGATACATTAAAGATAATAATTCACTTTATGGTGCTTGTATATGCATTTGAGAATATAAATTATCCTTCATTTATTCTTAACATAATTTATATTTATTGAAGATAATAATTCTTGACCGTATCACTTTAAAATACATGGGATATGGTCATAAAGTGATACGGTCACTTTAATGAATTGTTAAAGTGAGAGATACATTAATGATAATAACCTTTGATCATATTACTTTATGGACATTAATAAATATAAGAGTAATGATATTTGTCACCCTTTTTGTATCACCTTTTTATCACCTCCTACGTGTATGCTTACATGTACCAATGAATTGATTTCTCTATCCTATTTAATTTTTCTCTATCTTCTATTCAAGGAAATCAAAACATATATTTAGAAAGGTGATAAAAGAGTGACATGAAAATGGGTGACATATATCATTACTCTAAATATAAATTAAAAAAACAAAAGACAATTAAGTCATTTTTCAAAAAACCTTCTAAAATATTCCATATAATATGTAGTATATAAGGAATTATTAATTTATATTTAAATTGGGGGTCTACAGGAATCATAAAAAATGTATTATCTTATAATTTTAGCGAATTATTACTTTATCACCCTATCCCCGAGTCGGGACCGGCAAACAATATTATCTTAGAGAGTTTATTAAATAATTGAGTATTAATTTATCTAGTTTTTACTGTAGTTAGAAGTTGTGGTACATAGTTTTGTGGATTTTTCTGTATTTATCATAGTGGAGGTGTTTACTTTAGTAGTATTCTACATTTGTGTGTACTAATAAAAGTAGTTTTCCAAACTAAAATGTGCAATTGTGATACTTGTTTTCAATCGAAATTACAGTTAAGGAAATGAAATTTTAGCTTTAACAATATCTTTTATTTGGTTTACCTATACTATATTTTACATACTTGAGAATATATTAATTATACAGTGGTTTGAAGTAGACATTGAGATGCACGTGGTAGTTAAAAATTATCTAGTTATAATAATATGTTTGTTTCTCGAGCGTAAATAATACAAAACGTTTCTAATTACAATATTCATTTGTGTTTTTGTAGGTGCTATCATGTGTATGCTAAGAGATGTTGAACGATTTTTTAGGGTTTTCACAACAATAACCCATATCATAAAATAATTAACAAATGGATATGGTGGTGCACAGGTATTTTGAGGGCGAAGGAGGTGATGGAGATGATGATCAGAAGTGGAGGTGTAAAGAAAGGAGAAATAATTGGAGATGCAAAGAGAAAGCTATAAATGGTTGCCTTTGGTGTGAGAAGCATAATTTAGCTAGAAATCTCTATTACAAAATGTCTAAGAAGAGGAAGCTGGAAACTTAGAAGATCAAACTTCACACTTAGCTATCTTGGTGGCTTCTGGTGGTGGAATAACTACAATTATAGAGTCTATGAGTAATCAATTAAGATTCCCCACTTATATTGCCTTCGGTGGTTGGTGTCGCCTAGGGTGTGATAAAATTAATACAAATAAAGGTCACAAAAACTACGCACTCTCACCCTAGACAGGCACAGTACTATAAGTATTACAAGACGTATGCAAGTTTTAGATAGTAAGTTGAGTTCGTTCCCAGGGACTTAAGTGTGTTAATCACGTGAGTAGGAATAACGAGTAACAGTAAATAATTAAAGACAGAAAATAAAGGCAATAGGAATTCGAAATTAATGATTAAAATTAGGAAAATAAAGACAATAAAATAAATAACTAAGAATATAAGATGAGAGATATAGCTTAGGTTTTGCTAGTATGCACTAATCCTTCTTATTCTATCTATAGATCTAGTTAATGAGGGAAAATTTTTAGCTCTTGGTATACTTAGTCAGGATTCTAGATTCCCATACCTTAGACCTTGAGAACGACTAAGGGGGCTACGGCACAACCAAGACGTGGTTTCAAATAGGGTTATCAAGCGCTACCAAGGCCCTAAGTAAACGCAACAATCAATTGGTGATATGGTGATTAAAACAAACCCTAATGACTATCTAGTTAGAATCATGTTTTGTCAGAACTAATATCGACACTAGACGTTATGTGGTGGTTCAATAGTTAAACACCCAGCTAAGGTGATCATCTAACTACTATTAAGGTAATCCTATACTCGTGCACTAGCAAGAAAAACATACATTAAATCAAAACACATAATCAAATATAAAGGTAAGTAGCTAATATCAAATTAAAACATATAATTCCCAAAGAAACTTAGATAGAAGAATTAGAATTCATAGATTATACATGATACAAAACCCAAGCTATGGGAGGTTTAGTTCATACCTGATGGAAATAAACTAAAAGAAATTACAAAAGACATCTTGCTCTCTACAATAAACTGGAAGAATAAAACCGTAAGAACTAATTACTATGAGGCAAGGATTATTTACAAGTGATATAAGGGTGTATTTATAGGTGTTTAGAAGACCTAATTCGTTTTCTTGAGGAAGAGTTAAAGTACTGGACTCCTAGCCCAACTCAAATTCGTATGAAAATAAAGATAAACACTGCTGGACCGTTTTGAGCATATCTTCTTCGTTATTAGTCGGATTTTTCTCCATAAGATACCAAAAGAATCTTCACTGAATTATCTACGTCTCTATGAGAGGAAATTACCAAAATCGGCTTCCTTGTAGGAGTAATCGCCACTTCTTTAGGCGTGTGCTGCAGAATTCAGATTTAGGCAGCTTTTCCTTTTCCATATTTTTAGCTTTTGTTTCCTTATCTCCAATTACCATGCAAATCACTTTCCATAAGTTGTAGTCTTTGACTTGGACTCTAATTAATCTCCATAATTATCTTTAAAGCTTCACAATAAAATAAACAATTAAACCCAATATGCTCTAAAAATATTATTTCACTAAATCAAGACTAAAATAGGAAAGTGCACTAATTCTCAAGAAAATCGACTATTATGACTTCTAAATCACTAAAAATGATGCCTCATCCTAACATAAATCTATCACAAATGAGGAGACATCAAGATCCCAAACTCAAAGTTGTATCGTCCCGATATAATAAAGATAAAAACAAAGGGAAGTCTATAAATACACACTTATAAAATTCTCAACACAATGGGAAAAACGTAACAGAATATACAGAATAAACCTAAAGCACATAACTCAGAAAATTTCATGCAATACTATTCATAAACTACATACTTGTACACTTCTCATATCCACAATCAACACGGCTTGAATTCAAGATCAGATTAGGTTCGCAATGTAAGAAGGATTGGGACTTTACTCAGTTCCCCAAGAAAGATATAGATTGTTCATCAAACCTCACTAGTATTCAAAGATCCACTCAACTACTCTCTAATGGATCAATCACTTCTTAATTACATAGCAAAGAATCACAAGGTCTTTAAGGTTGTAATTTAGGCTTAGGGACGATATGATAGTATATTTGGATAATTTGGAGTGAGCTTTTGGCTCTCTCCTCACTAGCCATCAACGAATCGCCCTAGAGCTTGAGTTACTCCCATAAAACGTTTCTCACTCAACCCAATGAATTCCTTGATGCACAATTAGCATCCCCGATAACCCAATTAAAGCATAGGATGTTCACATAGAAATTCCACTTTGCCGGTCCGAATATATATATTTAAATCTTTTCAAATCAATTTTTCCTATAGCTATGACTCTCTTTTAATGTTGAGATATCACGCTATTTTCTTATATATATATTTTTTCTTTTAATGCCCTTGTTGGCAAATTTAGCTCGTAGCTTCTTTTTCATTCACTATTACCCCGGCAAAGGGTTAAAATAAAAATCTGTGAATCATCATCAATATAAAGCACAAAGCACAATTAATAAGCTCAAAAATACCATCCCAATAACAATTCCCATAATGGTGGACCCACCACCCCAAACTCAAGCTCTAAAAGAACTGTCTATGCATCGCGATTCGAGTGCGGGTCATATGAAAAAGTCCTATAATCTAAAGGATATGGCTTATACCGTGTTTCAATAAAAAGCTTTAGAAAGGCTAGAAGAGGCTGAGAAGGATATAGCATAAAAAATCACAAGGTGAGAAGGTATAAAAAGGCTTCAAGGGCTTCAAGTATGCACGAACCGCCTTAATCACTTTCTACACTATGTAATTTCGTTATTTTCTTACCTTTAGCACTTTCATCAAATGGGTTGTCAACTAGCTTGGATCTCACGGCCTACACACTTCTCAAGGTTCCCTGAGATCGAACATACTTTCTGTCGCATTGCTCACTAATCTTTTCTTTAATATCAACGTGTGTTTTCCTGCAAATACTCATGGCATACAAATAAAATAGCTCATAAACATACTACTTACTATCATCAATTCACTGAGCTTATGCTTTCAAGCTATTAAACACACTCTACATCTAATTCCCATGTATCAAAAATTTTAATTTCTACCTAAAAACAGAAAAATGAAGATGAGAGACAACGAATCCCCACACCCCCAATTCAAAAATGAGTCGTGTCCCCACGACTCGAAACAGAAATTAAAATTAGCAGATAAACATATTTACAGAAATGGTAAGGAAGAAAGAGAACACACTCTCGAGGCTTATTGCCTCTCATCATTGATATCCAAGGTTGGAATTGCTGGATTCTTCGTTAATTGCTCAAGGATTTTCATGATGTACACTTGATTAGCGTTGATTTGTGCCACATCATTGACTAAGGAAATTTGAGCTGCTTCAAATTTCGTTAAACGCTCCTCCATCTTCTCTTGCCAATTTTGCTCCTTTTCTTCTTTCGAGACTTGCGTAGAACCCTCTCTTCGAAAGATATCCTTGATCCAAGCATTATCAATATAATTCATCTTAAATTCGAGTTTCTCTTCTTCACCCAATGTAACATTCGCTTCTCGCACAAGACACGTGATCAAAGTTGGAAATTTAACATTATAAACTGATTTATGAGAGACCGAAAATCGCATCACCTCCTCATAGATCAACTGTGCCACATCAACTTCTTACCTCTCAAAATACAATCCAACAGTAGAGCGTTCTTCATAGTCACATCTAAAGTTCGTGTGTTTCCAAAGACATTAGGAATAAGGAAATTGTGCTAAATTATCGCATCCGTTTGAAGATATTTGTAAGGCCAAGGTGCCTTCAATTCTCCCTTATGTGATTGCACTTTCTCCTTGTCTAATACATGCTCAAAAAGTAATTCCTCATCAAATATTTTTCGTTTAGCAACTGCTTCTTCAAATTTGCAACAACCTTTCAATTTCTCAAACTTGAAGTGGTTTCTAATCTCCTCAACTGTGAAAGGAACTAACTTTCCTCTAATCGGAACACAACCTTTACTATCTCGGCTAAAGAGGCCTAAATAGAATTCCAAAACTAACTCATGACATAATTCAGAACGTCTTACCATGAAAGTAGACCAACCCAATTTTTCACCAAGCTCTAAGAATCTCGCGTATTCTCCTTCACCAACTTCTTCCTTGAATGCTTTCTCATAAGCAAAAGGTAGTTCTTTTAATTGTTTCTCTGCAGAAGCCTTCAGGGCCCTTGAAGCTTCCTCTTTCTCCTTGGGTGTAGGACCTTGTGGAAGTTGTGTTTTCACCTTTGCATAAAAGTAAAGCTTTTTACCATTACGATCACACAAAGTTATACCACCATCTTCAACTTTATCTTTACCCTTTGAATTAGAACTAGAACCTTTGCTATTTGATTTCTTCTTGATTGGATCCAACACCTTGCTCTTCTTCATCTCCCTCTTGTTAGCTAATATTGTTGTTCTATTAGTCATCCACAATTAACCCCCAACTCAAAGCTTTAGCAACCCTTGATATTTGAACTTGTGAATTTTTGGTTGAACAAGCTTGATTTGGCTTAGGATAGGTTAATTGATGATGAATCTCTATGTGGGTGAGGTGGATTTATAATGGGTAGGCTTGGATTTGAGAAATTGTAGGATGAATTTGTGAAATTTGAGCTCTTGATTCTTCAGTTTGATGGAATTGGTGAGGATTGGGTGCTTGAATCTCTCTTGTAATGATGTGGAGGAAGATTTGATGTGTTTCTCTTGATGATTGGGTAGTTTTTTAATGATTGGTGAAGGTTTTTATGAGCTTCAATGGAGTTGGGAGAGTTTTGGAGAAGAGAACGAGGCTTAAGGTTTATGAAATTCATTATACCTCTTTATAACCTTGAATCCCGTAATTTTCTCTCTCCAGCTGTGCGGCGCGGACCATAGCTGCGGTACATGGGTACCCCGCAGGGTACACCGTAGCTTCTGTTTCAAAGAATTTTCGCCTCGGCATAAAACGAGAGGTACCCACCCAGTGGCACCGGTTTTAGGCTTGCGGACCATCGGTGCGGACTAGGGGGTACCCCACAGGGGTGCACCGCGGCTTCTGTAGCATCCTTCGTCAAAATACCCGTGGTACCTACCCCGTGGCACGCGTTTTAGACGTGCGGTGCAGGGGTGTGGTGCAGGGGGTAGTCCGCACGGGTCAATTTTTCGTCTCGGTGTAAAACCCGCGGTACCAGCCCGTGGTACGGGTTTTGGCTTGCGGACCATAGGTGCGGTATAGGGGTACACCGCAGGGATACTCCGCACAGGTCTTTTATCCGTTCCGAAAAATTTTGTTTCTTCCCTAACTTGATTTCTCCAATACCTAAACATCAAAAACACTAATACCTTTCTCAAATATGCAATATCAACTAAAAATAACTAAATTAAACATAAATTAAAAACGTAAAAGACATAAAAACTAAAAAAAACTACGGGTTGTCTCCCGTACAGCACTTTTGTTTAACGTCTTTCAAAGTTAGACGTGTTACCTCTATCATGATTTGCGAATATAGCCTCCCCAACAACGAGTTAGTCTATGAACGTCAACTAATCTGCGCTTGACCCCAGTTTTGGGTCGGATTTCTATCACCTTGGCTGAAACAACCTTAGTGACAATGAACGGTCCCATCCACGAGTCTTTGAAACTTCGTGGCCTATTCTCGCGTTTGTGAGCTTTCCATAGAACTTCATGGCCAACCCCAAACTCAATGTTTGGCTCAGTATCCACAAGCTTTAAGTGGATCTTCTCAGGAGGGACTTTGTGATGTGAAAGGCTGTGGATGACAAGAACGGTGGGATCTAACTTCCTTGGTTTCTTACCTAAGACATAGA
This sequence comes from Nemophila menziesii, assembly GCA_029959085.1. Taxonomy (NCBI): domain Eukaryota; kingdom Viridiplantae; phylum Streptophyta; class Magnoliopsida; order Boraginales; family Hydrophyllaceae; genus Nemophila; species Nemophila menziesii. Next base: position 17,471,829 of record JARWIR010000009.1, on the reverse strand, counting down.
AGGTCTCAGATACATTCTTTGCATGAAGGGTGATGGTCCCTTCTTGGAAGTTGATGACACTTTGACTTGTGGCCATGAAAGGTCGTCCAAGTATGATTGGAACCTGTTTATCTGCATCAAACTCAAGAATAACAAAGTCAGTAGGGATGGCGATATTACTTGCACGGACTAAAATGTCCTCCACTGTTCCCCATGTCCTTTTAACTGAGTTATCAGCAAACTGCAACTTCACTGGAGTTTTCTCTGATTTCTGAAGTCCAAGTCTCTCGAACACGGACTTAGGCATAAGATTCAAACCAGAACCCACATCATACATAGCTCTCACCTTGAGCATACCATGTAATTGAATAGGAAGGTTGAAACTTCCTGGATCTTTAAACTTTGTTGGTAGCTCTCGTTCACTTCTTCTTGAAACCCTCAGGTTTTCTCTTGGGATCTCCACATCCGTGTCTTTCTCAGGAATAACTTGTGTAAAAACTTGTTGCGGTGTAAGTCCTTTCTTCGCTATCTCAAGAATTTGGGCGTTAATATTTTCGGGTTGGTACGCCTCTACAAATGTCTTGAGCACAGTGTCATCCTTAGGATTTTTATCAGGATTAGTTGGTGACACTGTTTGAACAATAGGTGGCGCTTCCACCTTTTCCTCTTCTTTCTCTTCTTGCACAGCAGGTGCAACTTCATCTTCTTTCTCTTTCAAACTTAGCTCAGCTTGATAATCCATAACCGATCGAATTTCCTCTTGCATTTTCCTTAGAAGCTGTATAAATTCGGCTTTCTCTTGATCGTCCTTCACATAAACCTCAGAGCAGTCTGATTCCACGGGGCTAGACTTGGTTGGTTCTTCTTCGGTACTCAGAACTTCCACGGCACTAACGGCAGCATGCGGTACTTCCTCTTTTTCTTCAATTTGCAAGCTTCGAACCCAACATTGTTTTCACCTCCTTCGATTGCCTTTACTTCTTTCTATTACATATAATTTGTTAACACTTTGTTTAATTGTTCTACTTGAGTCCTAACATCTGAAGTACGGCATCTTGTCCTCGGACTTTCTCTTCCTGAGCGTTGATAGTCGTGGTCAAACGGTCCAGAGCTTGTGCTATCTGTTGATTATCCATAGATCCTTCTTGAGGATACTGAGGTAAAGCTTTCTGATCTAATGAATCGGTATAGGCATCTTGCACAGGTTGTTGAGGGGGAGCAGGTCTATTCTGATATTGATTTTGGTACTAACCTCTCGGTTGGAAAGAGTTGTTCTGGGGGCACGGTTGATAATGACCAGGATTAGCGGCCCCTTGTGGATTTGAATACTGCATACCCGGATGATTTCGGTTACCCCATTGATAGCCTCCTCGGTTGGATATGAAGTACACAGATTGTGGATTTGATTCGCACTCTTCCCATGTATGATTATTAACCCCACATTGTTGACAACCTTGTGCTTCTTGTACTACGTTTGCAGCGGCTAAATTCTTTTGCATCTCTAACTTCAGCTCCTTGATTTGATTTTCTAATGCGGATATTTGAGCTGAGTTCGCAGTTTCTGCATCTAAACGAAGTGTTCCTCGGGTCTTTGCTACAGAAGCTCGCGTTTGAAGGCCAACTTCTTTCTTGTTCCATAATATTTTCCAGGACCTATGAAGCTTCATTATGATTCATGGACACAAAATTACCCTTTCCAATGTTATCCACCTTCTCTCTACCTTTATCATTAAGTCTTTCATAGAATATAGCAAGTTGTAGAGCAGGGGTATAACCATGGAGCGGACATCTAGCTAATTTTTGTTGAAACCTTGTCCATGACTCTCCTACGGTTTCTCCATCTTCTTGAATAAATCTTGCAAGCTCGGTTTGATCTTTGAGTCTCATGCTCTTCGGATAAAAGCGGTTAAAGAACGCGGCTTGAAGTTCTCACCAAGAATGAATTGTTCCCTGTGGTTGTCTTTCTAGCCATTCGCTAGCTCTACCGGTCAAGAAGAACGAAAACATATGACAATACAGTTGCTCTCGTGTAATGCCAAGAGTAATGTAGGCATCACAAATCTGCATGAACTTCTGAATCGATCTTACCGGATCTTGAATTTTTGTACCATTGTAGAGTCCAAAACTTTGAAACTGACTAAGCATACCCGGATCGGGTCTAAATTTGATATTCTGGATCTCTGGAAGGCGGTAACCAATTGGTTGAACATGAAACGGTACATGAAGACCAGGGAGATCTTGCTGTACTCGATTATGTTGATTGAAATTATTCTGCCCATTACCTCCTCCTAAAGGATGTTGTACACCAGGTGGAATAAATGCTGGAGGTCCTCCTGGTGCAAAGTAAACTAACTCCGGATCATTATCTTGCATGTCTGCCATAGCTCTTCTCAAGGCTCTTTCCTCACAAATTCGTTTATTATAGGATCTGAAGCTCTTCTCTGGCTCCGGTAACGGAGGCCAAGAATTAAACACTGTGAATCCTGAAAAAGACTAAAGCAAACCACAAGCGTAAATCCGGAAAAATAAAAATTAAATACTGAAAAATAAAAACTAATTAAAAACTACTACTCGAAATTGATAACTCACACGCTAACGAGACACAAGTCCCCGGCAGCGGCGCCAAAAACTTGGTGTCGCCTAGGGTTTGATAAAATTAATATAAATAAAGGTCAAGAAAAATACGCACTCTCACCTTAGATAGGCACAGTACTGCAAGTATTACAGGACGTATGCATGTTTTAGATAGTAAGTTGAGTTCGTTCTCAAGGACTTAAGTGTGTTAATCACGTGAGTATGAATAACGAGTAACAATAAATAATTAAAGACAGAAAATAAAGGCAATAGGAATTCGAAATTAATGATTAAAATTAGGAAAATAAAGACAATAAAATAAGTAACTAAGAATATGAGATGAGAGATATAGCTTAGGTTTTGCTAGTATGCACTAATCCTTCTAATTCTATCTATAGATCTAGTTAATAAGGGAGAATATTAGCTCTTGGTATACTTAGTCAGGATTCTAAATTCCCATACCTTAGACCTTGAGAGCGACTAAGGGGACTACGGCACAACCAAGACGTGGTTTCAAATAGGGTTATCAAGCGCTACCAAGGCCCTAAGCAAACGCAACAATCAATTGGTGATATGGTATTAAAACAAACCCTAATGACTATCTAGTTAGAATCATGTTTTGTCAGAACTAATATCGACACTAGACGGTATGTGGTGGTTCAATAGTTAAACACCCAGCTAAGGTGATCATCTAACTACTATTAAGGTAATCCTATACTCGTGCACTAGGAAGGAAAACATACATTAAATCAAAACACATAATCAAATATAAAGGTAAGTAGCTAATATCAGATTAAAACATATAATTCCCAAAGAAACTTAGATAGAAGAATTAGAATTCATAGATTATACATGATGCAAAACCCAAGCTATGGGAGGTTTAGTTCATACCTGATGGAAATAAACTAAAAGAAATTACAAAAGACATCATCTTGCTCTCTACAATAAACTGGAAGAATAAAACCTTAAGAGCTAATTACTATGAGGCAAGGATTATTTACAAGTGATATAAGGGTGTATTTATAGGTGTTTAGAAGACCTAATTCGTTTTCTTGAGAAAGAGTTAAAGTATTGGACTCCTAGTCCAACTCAAATTCGTATGGTAATAAAGATAAACACTATTGGACCGTTTTGAGCATATCATCTTCGTTATTGGTCGGTTTTTTCTCCATAAGATACCAAAAGAATCCTCACAGAATTATCTACGTCCCTATGAGAGGAAATTACCAAAATCGCCTTCCTTGTAGGAGTAATCGGCACTTCTTTAGGCGTGTGCTTCAGAATTTAGATTTAGGCAGCTTTTCCTTTTCCATATTTTTAGCTTTTGTTTCCTTATCTCCAATTACCATGCAAATCTTTTTCCATAAGTTGTAGTCTTTGACTTGGACTCTAATTAATCTCCATAAATATCTTTAAAGCTTCACACTAAAATAAACAATTAAACCCAATATGCTCTAAAAATATTATTTCACTAAATCAAGACTAAAAATAGGAAAGTGCACTAATTCTCAAGAAAATCGACTAATATGACTTCTAAATCACTAAAAATGATGTCTCGTCCTAACATAAATCTATCACAAATGAGGAGACATCAGTGGTGTAATTGCCGGCTAAAATCAAGCATCAACTATCATTTTCTCTTATGAAGATTCTAGTAACGGTTGGGAGAACATAATTACAGGTGAGAAGCAGATGTATGGTGAAAAGGTAAATACTTAGAATAAAATAAAGAACGGTAGATTAAGTAATGGAGAAGAAGTTAGAAATGTGAATGTAATTGTAAAGCAAAGGTATATATTATAGTAAATCTATACCTTGTTTGCAGGAGATTTATCTTCTATTTATGTAGATGCAAAACATTTGAGTGAAAATGATGTCAATTCCTTTCAATAACCTAAACAAATTGTAATGAATAATATTTTTAGTCAAATGTAAATAACATTAACATAAATCATTGTTGGTTACAAAATATTAACAAATTTTGTGTATTTCAAAGTCACCCTTAAGTAGATTAGCTGATTGGCAAGGTGGATTATTCATCCAAAGGCCAAGAAAATTGTCTTTTATCATTTGTTTGGCTACCCAATCAGCCACTCAATTTCTAGTTATTCTCACATTTAAGAACTTGATCTTGTACTTAGTTTTACAAATTAAAATACACCTAACCAAAACACTGGTACAGCTAGATAATCTAACAACTATATAATTTGCTTGGTTAATAACAGGAAGGTTATCATTCTCGAGTTCCATAGATTCAGGAGGAAGTCTTGAAGCCATCTCACATCATAAAATGATTACTCTTTATTTTGCTTCAACCACTGAGTTTGTTTGTACCTTCGTAGCAAAACCATCTAGCATTGTACCTATTGAATCCCTCAAAACACAAGAAACAACAACAAAATTAGTTTTTATTTCATAAGCAGCATCACAATTAAGATTATAGTTTCCTTTAATAGGGGGATTCCAACTAGTATAATCCCCACCCTTTGCAATACTTGTACCATAATAAAGAGAAATATTATTGATTTTAGTATTACAAAACCTTGAAGATAGAACATTTGAGCCATTACTATTAAAATTTGTATTTCTAATATAAGTTATTCACCTCAGTAGTAGCTTATTTGCTGCGCAATACTCATCATAGGTCATAACTGATCTTTGAACAATAATTAAAGGGTCAAGACTATATCATTTATATATAAACTCATTCCTTCCTTTTCAAATATGCCAAGCCACAAGAAAAGACAGATCACCCATATTGAAAGATAAGTTACCATTTTCATATGCATACACTCTTATGAAATGAATCTATTTTTTCCCATTAAATAAAGGTTCAGATAAAGAGTTAAAGAACAATGGACTAACCAACCATACAAGAACAACTAAACCGAGAAGATGCTCAATGGTTTTATTTCCAGCTCCACATAGATTGCATTCATGATTATCAATTGATTTAATTTTACATCTATTCACATTGGTAACTAATCCATTATTACAATATATCTGAATAAATTTGTTTACCTTTGGCATAACTTTTAACTGCCAGATAAATTTTCAATCATTTGTATCCATTTGAACTGAGGAATCTCAAATTTTGGTGTTCCTTAACATCTCTTGCCTTTGTTGAGGCCTATATAGCTTGTTATAACATTCATTCCTTGAGATCCCTTGATATAGACTTAGTCCAATAAGGGGTATCATTTCAGTGATAAATTGGAAGGTACATTTGGCTAATGGTTGCTGCAACTTCAGGTGTAAATAAGCAATTTACCAAATCCATATTCCATTTGATGAGTATTAGAGTTTAAGAGCTTAAAAACAAACTCAGTAGTATTGTCAGTTGGCTTAGATATTATAATATTAATAGGGAGACAAGAAATTTCCCAAATATGTAAGGTTTTTCCATCCCCAATGTTCCATTTCAACTTATCTTTTAAAACAATCTATCCCTGTTTCATTGCTCTTCCAACTCCAGGTTCAATTGATACTCAAAGAAGAATTTAAAAAACTAGTGTTATGAAAATATTTTCCTTTAAGCACTTTAAATAAAAGTGGGTTTGAGTTGTTAAAAATTTTCCAAGCATTTGATTCTAATTTTGTGTAGTAAAGTCATTAAAACCCAAACCACCATATTCCTTAGTATTCATGAGAGTTTTCCATTTAACCTAGTGGCATCTCTTTCTCCCTGATTGTTCCAATAAAAATTTAAAACTAGAGAATTTAGAGGACTAGTGAAATTTTTTGGTATTAGTAAAATTGACATATAATTAGGAATTGGTCCTATAATAGCTTTTATTCTATATAACTTTTCTACTTTTAGAAATAATTTTTGTATCCTATCTATCCATCCCTATTTTAAAGACATATTTGCCCCAATCTGAAGGAATACCAAGATCCTCTAACTCCCTCATTCTGAGTTGATTTGAGATCTTATTTCTAATCTCAATAGGAGTTTGTTTGCTAAACTACACATTACTCTTATGAAGATTAATATTCTACCTTTTATCCATTCCATATTTATTAAAGATATTAAGGAATATATCAATATTGTAATCATCAGCTTCCAAGAAAAAAATGTTGTCATTTGCAAACAAAACATGTGTAAGACTACGGGTTGCCTTGGCTATCCTTAATCCTGTTAGGAGACATGTATGAACATAGTATTTAATAAGTGAGGATAAAGCTTGAGTAACAAGACAAAAAAGAATAGGACAATTGGTGTCTCCTAGTGTGTTCTAAATAAACATACCTAAAAAAGCAAGACACGTACCGCAAGTGTATGGGTCATCCAAGTAATATCCGGTAAACGGGATTTCGATCTCAGGGACGGATTAGGTAAGACTAAGGTGTTATGCAATAAATGGAAATAGTTTCTTGAATGAAAATTAAAAGTAAAGGAGATAAATTTTTATTTGGTTTTTTTTGTTTAAGAACTAAAGTGCAAATAAAGTAAAGATTAAACTAAATTAAAACTAATGCAAGAAAATAAAATATGAAGAGACGCAAGGATGAGATAATAGTACTTGGGTCACGCAAGGTTATATCGAAATAAACTTAATTAATGGTTTTTCTAAGGGACAAATCAGTAACTAGTAATAGTCGGGAGTCTAGATTCTCCTAACCCCCTTCAGGGTGGACATATGAGCTATTCTCAGATGTTACAAACCCTGCCAGGGCGATCATAATACACCTTCGAATGTCAGGTTCTCTACCCAATTGGCTATAAGATAACGTAAGTCCGTCAGGATCAATAATTTATATCTTACGTTTATTACCTATGTCTGTAATTAAACCCCCAGTCAAGATGATCACTTTCCCACCAAAGTGAATAGCCGAATTACTCAAACCTATCTCTGATTAACTAATTCATTGATAGTGAAATTAACTTATGATAATAAACAATACTAAATTACTCAATTCGAATTATATTATAAAAATCCCAAATCAGAAAACATCAATTAAATAAATTAAGGTTCAACCCATATAGTGATTCTCAAGCACTTGAGAAGTTTAGCTCATAACGGAAAATAAAAATAAGACAATAAAATTAAAAGACATAATGTTTAACAAAAAGAAAATAAATAAAACCCAATGAAGAGGTTGGGTTTGGCTTCGAATTGGAGAAGATGACTGCTCCAGATCTTAGCTTCTTCCTTCCTGCTTGCTCTGACTTGAATCCTTAAGCCTCTTGGATAATTATATGAAGTGTGTGTAAAATAGGAGGCTAAGGGGTGTATTTATAGGTGTTAGAAATCTCTAGGTCGAATTTACTTGGAGTGGAAGACAAGTTAAGAACTCTTTAATTTGTAACCCTAAAATCTAGGAAAGGTAATATTCTGCTGCTGATTTGTTTTGGTCATATCTCTCTCAATACTTATCCGTTTGACGCGTTCCAGTAGTCGAAACCGCTTTTCTCGGAAAGATATTTCCATTGGTCCAGACCATTCTCCCAAATTCCTAGCAAATCTTAAGTTATAGACTCGTCTTAGAAACGTGGCTGGAATTTTCAGATTCATATGGCAGCTTTATCTTTTCCTTCTTTGCATATATCCTTCCTTAATCTTCTTTTTTTTTTTTTTTTTTGATCGGCAAACCAAACTTTTTCATTATAAACTCAACGTACCCAATCCATTACAACTTTTCAAGCCTACATACTAAGGCCCATTAAAACATTACATTACATTTAGAACAAATAAAAAAGAAAATTACAAAAAGGCCCATTACTAAGGTCCTTTCGCTAACTTTTCTAGGACTCGTTTTGCGTCAGTCCCTTTTAGCTTGAAGCATTGTAATCTAGCATGTATCATCAGTTTAATCTCCTTCTCAATTTGCTCCTCACTACGCATAAGACTCCCGTGACTTCTTCCATTTCGTTCACTCCATATACAATACACAAATGAAGTTAGAATTAAACTGGCTATACTTTGATTCTCTCTACTTTGAATCATCAGAACCACATTGATCAAGGCCTGAAAGTCCAAGACTGTAATTGACAATCCCATCAGCTCCATTACCTTTTTTAAAATTCTCCGCGTAAAAGAGCATGATAGGATTAAGTGATCCCTATCTTCAACTCCATTTAGGCAAAATTCGCATAACGGATTAACTTGTAGCCCCCAACTTATCATTCTATTCTTTGTTGGGAGTCTATCTTGAGCTGCTACCCACGTAATAAACGAGCACCTGGGAATACACAACCTATTCCACACAACTGCACTCCAATTTACTTGCTCTTTGACTTCAGTAATGCCTGACAAAGTTTTCTTAAACGAAAACTTCTGTTTAATGTTGTGTTCCCATATTATCTTGTCAGGATTATTATTTAACCTAACATTCTGAATAATAGGTAAAGCCTTACCTATGCAAGGAGGGAGCCTCCACCTTTCTCTACCATAAAAGTCATTGACAGTCCTGTTACTATTTATATTTTGCTTCCCTAACTCAATATTCAATTTTTGTTGAATACTCTTACCATTGATCCACCTGTCCCATATCATAAAAGTACTTGCACCATTACCTATCTCATGTGTAATAAACTTGTAAGCACTCCCTCTAACCTTCAACATTTGCTTCCAAACCCACGAGTGATATTGTTTATATTCAATACCCCAAATACATTTACCATTTAGAATGTTAATATTGGCCCACAAGCTCCACAAGTTCTCCTTCTGCGAGTACATCCTCCAGAATATAGATAATATACACACTTTATTTAAGTCTTCAAGATTAGGGATATTCAAACCCCCATCTTCTTTCTTAGAACAGATGGATTGCCAAGAGATTCTAGCTCCTTGAGAACCTTCTAAGTTTCCCTTCCACAAAAAACTAGACATTCTTTGATTTAGCCTGTAAATGACTTGCTTTGGAAGCAAGAAAATCCTACACCAGAAAAGCACCTTACTGACTAGGACACACCTTATTAATTCAACCCTGCCTGAGTAAGATAATAATTTGGAAGACCAAACCTCTATATTATCACAAATTTTATTAATTAACTTGTTACCTTCAGAAACACTTAATTTTTTCGAATTGAGTGGGACCCCAAGATACCTAACAGGCAACTCACCAATCTTGATGTTGAGAACTCTAGATATCTCGTCCATGATCTCTCTCTTTGTGCCACCAAAGTAAAGTTCACTCTTATGATAATTGATGTTGAGACCTGAAATTCTAGAAAATAAATTTAAAGCCTCCTTGATTAAACCAGCTGATTTAGTATCTGACTTTAAGAAAATTAATATATCATCTGCGAAACACATATGATTGAGATTTAAGCTCCTACATTTGTGATGAAATTGAAATCTTGAATTCATAGCCAAGTGGTGTAGCAGACCTGTGAAAACCTCCATACATATAGTAAATAGATAAGGTGAGAGAGGGTCCCCTTGTCTGAGCCCTCTCTTACCTTTAAAATAACCACATTGGTCACCATTGATACAAATCGAGTATGAAGTAGTACTTACACACATTCTCATCCAAGTAATGAATTTATCAGGGAACCCAAAGGCTTGAAGAGTATTAAATAAAAAGTTCCAATTTACTGAGTCATAAGCCTTTTGGAGATCCAAGTTAATAGTACAACTTGGATGTGAACTTTTCTTATCATAATCTAGTACAATCTCTTGAGCAACTAGAATATTATCACTAATGAATCTCCCACCAATATAGGCAGCTTGGTTCATAGAAATCAAGCTGTTTAGCACCTTTTTTAGTCTATTAGATAAAGCTCTTGAGATGGTTTTATATATAGTATTGACACAAGAGATAGGCCTAAACTTAGTGACCTTTGATGCATTTTTCTCTTTTGGAATCAATACTATATTAGTAGCATTAACTTGATTTAGTAATTCCCCTGTATGAAAGCATTGTTGTATAGCTGAGATGAAATCAGCCTTAATTATATCCCATGAAGCTTTGTAAAAGGCAGAATTGAATCCATCAGGGCCAGGACTCTTATGTTCATTGATAGAAAAAAGTGCAGCTTTAATTTCCTCCTCAGTGAAAGGAGCAGTTAACATATTTTTGTGTTCATCACTTAACTGTTTCTGAACTATTTTTTTGAGTGTACTGACCTGACAAACCTCTTCATTATCATCCACTTTGCCAAGTAAATTGGTATAGTAATTTACAAATTCTTGTTTGATTGAATTAGGATCAGTGATTACATCCCCTTCATCAGTAATTAACGAGCTAACCTTATTTCTGGCAATTCTGCCTTTAATTAATTTGTAGAAGTACCTAGAATTGCAGTCCATCTCATTGGTGAATGATATTCTTGCCTTCTGCTTAAGAATATTGTATTGTAACATCATAGCCTTCTCGAGATCACAAGATATCAACTTTTCCTCCCTTAAGGTATCCTCATCTGTACTGCCTTGCATAATATTATTTTGTAGGTTTTCAAGACTTAGTTTTAATGCTTCAATATCCATGTTGTTTCGTTTAAAGTATGTATTATTGAATCTTTTGAGAGCTAGTTTCACTCTCCTTTGTTTCATACATAACTTGAACATATTGTTACCCTTAATATCATCCTTCCATTCACTCTGAACCACTTCTAAGAACTTACTGTGAGTAGTCCAGATATTGTAAAATTTGAAAGCACACGGCTTAGGAGATGATTTTTTACCCAAGGTAACCAACAGCGCGCTATGATCAGAAGTAGAGGGAGCTGTGACCACCACACTTGATTCTATCTTGTCTAACCAACTATCATTTATAAATAGTCTGTCAATTTTACTAGCACGTAAATTACCCGTACAATTTTTATTTGTCCAGGTGAAGTAGTGTCCTCCATATTGATGCTCGTATAAATTGGCTTCATCAATACACTCAATAAACTCATATGCTCCTTTATCGAGTACATCACAATTCACTCTGTCTTTAATATTTAAAATTTCGTTAAAATCGCCTATGAAACTGACTTTTTGATCTTTAAATCTGCTACTCAACTCAATCATGTCCTTCCATAACAGTTTCCTATCATCAACATCGTTGCTCGCGTAAATAAAACCCATATAACTCACTGACTTTTCATCCAATAACTCCATTTTTATAAATACGACTTGAAAAGTTTCGTGTACTACTTCTATCTTTATATAATTTTGGTCCCATAGAATCCAAACTCTACCTGTACTATCTTTATTGTAATTATGAGTAAAATTAAACCAATGGAAATGATTCCTTATTATTGCATCAGCATTTGGTTGTTTGACTTTAGTTTCAAGCAAACCAATTAGCCTAACTTTATTTCTGATAACAAAGTCCTTGACATCCAACTGTCTAAGGATGTTATTTAAACCTCTAACGTTCCACGAGGCTATATTCATATGTTTGGGGGTTTGGCAATTTCATTTCCACCCTCATGATTTATGAACATCATGACATCCTTATTGATATCTCCTTGACTCTGTAACCCTCCATAAGAATTTGATATTTTAACAGCACTAGAACTAGCTTCCTTTGGTGTATGGTTTCTTGTGTTAACCATTCTCCACTCCTCAGCTTTACCCTTGCCTTTGTCTGACTTATTATCAGCTAAATTTGGATTCATGTTTTCCTGCTCATTTTGATCCTTGTCTTTTTGAACCCAAACCTTCTGCACATTCTTACACTTACCCTCTATATGTCCAAACTTATTACATTTCTGACACACTATAGGCTTCCAATCATACTCCACATCCACTATGTGCAGTTCCTCTTTTCCAACATCAACTAGAACATTATCTGGTAGCTCCTCTCTAGTATCCACTTCTACACAAACTCTAGCGTAACCAAGTCTGGATTTAGACTCAGTTACAGAGTCCATTTGAATAGGAACTCCCACTCCACTCGCAACATAACCTAGTCCCCTCTGAGTCCATAAGTTCATAGGTACATTGACCAGCTTAACCCATATTGGGATCTTTGTGAGGTCTACTCTTTCAAACTGAATATCTGGAGACCATGGTCTTAACAGAAGAGGCTTACCATTCACGTGCCACAATTGCTCCAAAGCCTTATTATACATCTGTTGATTTTCAAATTTGAATATGTAAACTCCTTTTGAACTTGATTTAACCTCAATCTGACCCAAATTCTTCCACTGAAAGCGAACAAAATTCGTAATAGCGTAAAAGGGGGGAGGACTATCCAGAAATTGACCTACCAAGCAATTTACCCAAAGCTCATTTCCTTCAGTAAAAACATCCTCTGGTGGTTTGATCACTTTCCGACCATTATCTATGTTTGGTGAGTGAAAATCTAACTTGAAAATTTTATCAGCACCTTCTTTGAATAACGCAGACCACGCCTTCGTTTTGTTAACTATAGCAACTGCAGGTGATTTTATTGACTTATCAACAACATCAATCTGAGCCGGAGAAGCAGTCGGAGTAATTATTCCTTCCTCTGCCCTCGATGGTGAACGGACTTCATTGTTTTTAACTTCTTCCTCCTTCTCTTCAGTTTCAATCGGAGTAGGAGAGAAGATTTGCCTCGTTATATCACTGTACTTAGTCTTGATTTTCGGATTAGTGTTACGACTTTGATTCACTTTATTTGAGTTAATCGTTTTGGCCATTTTTGAGATATGAAACACGATGGGTTTAGGTGCGGGTTGGGTGTATTTTGGTGGTGGACGGTTGACTGGGTTGAATGAATGGATAAGATTTTTTTGACCTAATGATTCGATCCCAGAAATTGAGACTGAAACACTAGATCGATGAGAGAGAAAGCAAAAAAAGGTGTAAATCGGCTGAAAAGTGGTAAAAAAGAAAAGAAAATATGTGGAATAACGCTTAGGTGTTATGAATGGCTAGAGAGAAAATTTTTGTGTGTTGACTCTCATTTGACCCTTTTCCTTAATCTTCTTATTTCCATGTAAATCTCTTTCCTTTACTTATCTGACTTGACTTGGTCTCTAATTAATTACCATATATCATTTGAAGCTTCATATTAAATTAATAATTAAATAGCATATGCTTTAAAAATAATAATTCAATAATCCAAGACTAGAAATAGGAAAGTGCACTCTAAAATTAGAAACTCGACTCAAATACTTCCTAACACACTAAAACTAAGCTAATACTCTAATTATCACTTCTCCTCCTTGTATTGAAATTTAAGAACATACTAACTTTGCACTAAAAATAATCAAATTACCGCACAAAAGTTCTAAAAATGCAAATAGTCTAATTCCAAGGGGAGAAAGTGCAATATGACGAAATAAGCATAAAAGTCTAGCTAATAAGTCAATAATTCACCTAAAATGATGTCTCCAGAGGAATAATATTTAGAACAGATAGGGAGACATCAACAATGTATCTCCCTGTATCAACCCTTTTTGGGGTACATCAATATCATGAAGTTCTCCAATTATTTGAACTTTATAGGTAACAAAGGTAATACAGTTTTCAATCCAATTTACCCAATTTGAGAGGAACCCCATTTTTCTCAAAAAATCAAGAAGAATATTCCATTCAATATTCTCATAAGCTTTACTAATATTAGCTTTAACAACTATATTATATATTTTTGTTCTTTTATTCTTAAGAAAATGAATAGACTCCTGGGCTATGATAATATTCTCAAAAATAGATCTTCCTATTTTTTAGAATTAATGTCAATAAACCAAGGTTGAAGATTATTAGTCAAAATTTAGAAATAATCTTTGGTGTCGCCTAAGGTGTGATAAAAATATGATAAATAAAGAGACTAAAAGATGCACTAACACCCTAGACTAAACACGGTACTCAATGCAAGTACCACATGTCGTACACAAGTCTTAATGATAAACAAATATTCGTTCTCAGGGACATAGTGTGTTATAAGAATGGATTCAAAAGAAAAGAGTAGTAATTAATAACCAATAAATTAAAATACAATAAAAATAAATATGATTGTTTGAGAGAATAATGATTAATGAAAACTAAATACAATCAAATAAAAAGATGTAAGAATAGATGAGAGAATATAGCTCAGGTTTTGCTAGTATGCACTAGTCCTTCTATTTCTTCAATAAGTTAATAAGGGTGATTAAAGCTCTTAGATAAGTAGCCAGGATTCAATATTCCTCCTAACCCCCTTCCGGGTGAACTTAGGTGGCGACCTAACAATTACTAGGGGACTTAACTAAGGTGGTCCTACGCCACTAGGTTCTTAGATGAGACGGTCCTGCAAATAATGATCACTGATTAATAACAAAATTTAATGACTATTTAGTTAGGCAAGCGCTTCCGGATCACTACCGCACACTAGATGCTTATGTGATGGTTCAGTAATTAGACACCCCTTCCTGGGGACCATCTAACTACTATTAGCACAACCCTAATTTGATCAGGATTAAGACAGGCAATAAATCAAAGCACATAAATCAAATATATATGGTTAAGAAGCTAGAATCAATTTCAAATAGTTTTCCCAAACAAAATTAGATAGAAGAAAATAGAATTCAAAGATTATACATATGCAAAACCCAATCTATGGGAAAATTAGTTCATACTAGAAAGAATAAAACTAAAATAAAAATACATACTGTCAACTTGCTTCTCTTGAATGACTAAGGATTGAAATAAGGTTTAGACTGAGCAAGGACTAAACAAGGACATGTTTACAATGAATAAAGGGTGTATTTATAGGTGTTAAGGAAGCCGTAGGTCGAAATGTTGGAGTAAGAGGCAAGTAATTGAACTCTTTTCAAAATCAAAATTGTTTCCTAAAATATAGGAGATATGATAAACAGCTGATGTCTTGTTCTAGTCGTAACTTCTTCATTATTGGTCCAATTTTCGTATACTTTATATTGAAACGGTCGGGTCAAAAAGATATACAATTTTCCTTTAGATTGCTCCTCCAAAATCTCAGAATATTTTGAGTTATCTTCACTTTAGTGGACGTGACTGCAAAATTTAGATAAGCTTGGCAACTTTTCATTTCCTATTCTATCTCTGCTTCCTTTTATCTCCAATTTTCATCCATATCTTCTTTCCTTATCTCTTTATAATTTATTTGGCATCTAATAAATTTTTATATATCTTTAAAAATTCACACTAAATAAATAAATTAAACCCAATATGCTCTAAAAAAATCATTAAATCAAGCCAAGAATAGGAAATTATCAAAATATGATTAAAAATATAATATTAATTAACCAAATACACCTACAATGATGTCTCCAACTTAGATTATTATATCACAAATATGGAGACATCAATCTTATACACAAAATTCTTACAACGTATTTGTCTAAATGCACTAATCATATAAGGGTTAGTGTATTTAGGTATAAGGGCAATTATTGTGTTATTGATATCTTAAAGATTAGAATTATTCATAATAAAATCGGAAACAGGTCTAATAAGATCAATATTTATGAGATCCCAATATTTTTTCATAAACCATCAAAACCATGAACGAGGGGCTTTATCACACCATGAGGACCAAATATTATTTTTAAGTGCTTTCTCATCAACATGTTTAACAAAATTTAAATTCATCTCAGGAGATACAATATTATTGACACTATTCAAGATAGGAGGATAGTATCTAGGACCTATAGTTTTACATACCTTATTATCATAAGAGGTGATCTCATGAACAATATCACCTTCCAAATTAATACAATCTCCACTATCAAGTTTGAGTCTACAAAATTTATTTCTATTCCTCTTTTCTTTAGTAATGGAATGTAAATACTTAGAGTTTTTATCCCCTAACTTGAGACAAAAAGGTTCTAGACCTCATTTCTCAATAAAGTTCGCTTTTTTCCAATAATTTTTCAGCACAATAGCCAAATTTTCTAAGAATATTTTATTACAATCAGAGTAAGGGGAATTATTCAATTTTTCCATTTCAAGAAGAGTTTTTTAATAAGAATTTTGTTATTCAAAACTCTTTTATTCGCCCATAAAGAAACACTTTTGTCAACACTTTCCAACTTATGCTCATGTCTTTGAAATTCCTCTCCCCTGAACAAGAGAAAGGGATTTCCAAGTTTCAACAATAATAGAATTACAAGATTCCTAATGTACCATCCTTTTTCAAGGACAAATCTCTTCTTTTTCTTGGTAAGAGTGTAATACTTAATTAATACTGAATTAAATAACAAGAGGCTTACAGAGGAATACCTCTTTCGATCAGAAATCTGATTATCTTGCGGCCGTGGATCTGCTTTACTAGAAGAGAGACCTCTATTTCCACAACCTAAGAGTTCTTATGATTTTTGATAAGTGTATATTTTTTAATTATAGAGAGAATAAGAGTAGTAAAATAGAGGTGTTCATATAAAAAATGTAATCAGTTACTTCTGACCAAACCCTATCTTATATAAAGTAGTGGGTAGTTATCTTAACTTCTACAGTTATTAATTTTAAAATTTAAAATTAATAACCTTTTACTTTATAACTTACTTTTGGAGAACTAACAAAATAATAAATAATTATACATAATTATTTTTTTATTTTTTATTTTTTTTTACATTCTATCACTCACCCATAATTAAGTTATATCAACTTGTGGTACCAACATCCCACTATCTTCTCATATACACACTTGCACCAAAGTATCATCATACTTTGCAAATTGGTCATGCGACCGGCAAGCATACAAGCATGTGTTACTAATAACCTGTTTGGGTACATAGTTGCTCAAATAATTCTCATTCGTTACGTATCCTGCAGTTTCCAGACTAATAATTTATTGTATCATATTTTAGTAACTCTGGCCCCTTTAAATTTATATCACATCATTTATGTGATCAAAATAGTTCACTGACATAACTTCATGTGTCTCACTATCATGTTATAGTCCAAATTGACTTACATGATCGGTATACCTGCAAACACACACTTTGATACACAATTTTAGTCTTTCTTTTACACTTAGATCCTTTTACGTTGATTAGGTTTCTTTCCCAAACATACCCCATTAGACCGAATCATTCATGATCATTGCTAATATGTTTAAAGTAGCATACACCTAATCAAAATATCATGATATAGTCAAAAGTAATAAGGGAAAAATTAAAGGCATCACATAATGAAGAGACAGGGATCGACTCTTCACTTCTTTCTAGTCGAAAGCACACGTGATATGACACATGTGTTATTTATTATTCATATAGCTCCAATTGTATGTCACAATTTTATAAATACCATACAAATATATAATTAGACAAGTCTCGTTGTCTAAGATGAGTTATTTGATCGATCAACCCTTCTAAGAAATCAATCAAGCAACTCATATCTGGCTATTATGCACTAAGTAGACAGTGCGATTCTACTTCGATCAAAAAAGCCTAAGCTTAAAATGTATCATCCATGTTTATGATCTCATCTTAACAATTAGTTAAGGCGACTATTTTAACTCAAGTTCTCTCAAGGGTTCTTCACTACTATGAATTAGTTCATCTTTGAGCACTTCTTGTGACAAAGGCGTTTGCCCGTGTGATAGGTCCAATCTCAGTCTATAGGACATACATACTTCCAAAAAAACACGCATTATAATATATCGAAAATCATATTATTAAAAAAATAGTTAAATAAGCATACTAATGAAAATATATACATGAATGCACATAAACTTGCAATATTCATACATTATATCTTGCTTAGTCATATAGATCTAACATATCCATAAATATATCCCTTGGGATATCCTTTGTGAATGGATCAGCAAGCATATTGCGTGTTGTACGTATTGCCAACCAACATCCTTTTGTGCAATAATACCTAACAAAGTTATACTTTATATCAATGTGTTTGGTCTTAGTATGATACTTAGGAGCTTTCACACAAGCCTTTTCAGCTTGACTATCACAATTTGTAGTAACAGGACTCCCACTATCGCTTGAGAGTCCTAAATGTTCAAAGAACCTTTTTAACCAAACAGCTTTTTGAACCGCAGTTGAGTATACTACAAACTCAACTTCCATTGTGGACAAAATTATAAAGGTTTGTTTCTTGCTACTTCAAGAAATTGCGCAGTTATTCAACAAGAATACATGACCTGAGGTAGATATACGCACATATATATCACTAGCCCAAACGGCATAATACATCCTTCTAGGTGTAATCTATTTCCTCGAAAGCATAAGACATGATCCATAATGCCTTTTAGATATCTCAATATCCTTTTCACAGCTTTCAAATTTTCTTGTCCCAGGTTCGATTGAAAATTGACTAACTAAACCTACCACATAACATGTGTCTGGCCTATTTCGTATCATAACATATATAAGACTATCTATGTCACTAGAATATGGCACTGTATACATTTTATGTTTCTATTCTTGAGTACTAGGACACATTTCGGGAGTTAAGTTTATTCCCTTTGCTACAGGAGTGTCAATGGCATTGCATTTAGTCATACTAAAACGGTTTCGAGTATATTCATGATGTAAGGTTCTTGAGATAAAGATAATAGTCTTCTAGACCTATTTCTGTGAATCTGCACCAAGAATATAATTTGCTTCTCCTATATCTTTCATATCAAATTAAGAAGCTAGTCACACCTTATTAGCTTGAATAAACTCTTTATCATTCCCAGCTAATAGGATATCATCCACATATAGAGATAAAATTACGTAAATTTTATTGGGACGTTCAATATATACATAGTGGTCTTCACTTATCATCTCAAATCCATTTGGTGAAATGACTTCATGAAATCTCAAAATCCAATGTCTCGAGGTAAGCTTAAGACCATAGATTTATTTTAACAATCTACATATTATATTCTCTTAATATTTTGCAATAGAACTCGAGGGTTGTTCCATGAAAATAACCTCTTCTAAATCTCCATTTACAAATGTTGTTTTGACATCCATTTTGGTCTTACATTCCTTTTCTCCATTCATTCTTGGCAAGACGTGAAAGTGTTTAATTTATTATTTGAGGTTCTTCCTTGGCTTGTGGAGCTATCATAAAGACTTCTACTTCGATTTCAAATTGATGACGAGGAACTAAACCTCTAGCACTTCTCTTAGGTTGAGAATCTTGAGAAATAGGACGATTAGATGATGTAATGGTTTCAACTGTCTCAAGTTAGAGGATTGCCATTCTTTACTTCTTGAGTATGTGTTACCTCGTCACATTTCACATATATTTGTATAGTATTTACCCGATTCTCATTATATGCACATAGAATAGAATTTATATCAACCTCACCTCTAGTAAGAAAATCATTCTCTAAGAATGTAACATCTTGTGATTCAGTTTTAGTAAGACCTCCATCGTTGTGTTATCCAATAAACACATATCCTTTAGAGTGATTTGGGTGCCTCTTAGACCTAATTTTCCTATATTTATAAGATACATCATGAACATAACCTGCCGACCCCAGGATCGCAAGTAGTTCATAAGGAGTTGATGGAATAGTCTTTGTGGGTACTCGGTTAAGTATATAACTAGCAGTAAGCAAGGCATCTTCCCAATAATATATTGAAATATTATCGTGTGTCATCATAGACTTGAACATTTCTAGGATAGTTCTCCCTCTTTCATCACACATTTCCTCCATCCGTCTCAATAGATATTCACATCCATGATTAAGGTTTAAGGTTTTTCACCTTCCTCTCAAACTGATTTTCTCCTTCATCGAAATATATCATAAGAAAATTTCAATGCTCATATTTTATGAAAAATCATGTAGACTTAACCAAACTTAGTGATATCATCTATGAAAATGATGAAATAATGTTCCACACGTCTATTTTGAACATTTATTGGGTCACAAATGACAGAATGAATTACTTGCAATGGGTACTCGACTCGTTTAACCTTTCTAAATGGTTTTCATTTTGCTTTACATTCTAGACAATTTTCACTAGTTGGCAAGCTGACTTTAGTCAATGACTCAAAAGGTTCACCTTAGCCAACAAATTAATACGGTCTTGTCCAATATGACCTAATCTAGCATGACATACACTTTCTTCTACGTTAAAATTACTAGAATAAGTATTAGTAGAAAAACAACCACATATATAATAACTATTAAACGGGTTATCATCATCTAGTACACTTAAACCAGGAGAAATAAAACCAGAACCATAATACTTAGCATCATAATATATATATCCACTTGTATGTTACGAAAATGCATATTAAAACGTAATCCTAGAAAACAATGACTAAGACCAACTTCCGTTGAATATCAGGTGCGTAAAGTACATTAAGCATGACAAGGTATGACCTCTTCATAAGTTCAACTTGCAAGTGTCAACTCCTTTCTCTACAAACTTGTTGTTGTCTCCTACATAAATCCATCTCGTTCCCTCTGGAATTAGACGATATTCTACATATGCCTCTCGGTCTTTGGCTACATATTTTGTCGCTCTTGAATCCACAGTCCACAAAGGATTAGAATCAGCTAGCAATATAGTAGTAGTAACATAAGTAAAGTTACAATAAGTAAATGACATTGCTATCTTTCGTTGCACTTGCGAGCGAAGTGACCAATCTTATCACAATTATAGCATTTCACTTTACTCTCGTCTTTCTTCTTACGAAAAAACATTCTCTATTATCGTTACCACCATTCTTGTTCTTCTTGGAAGCATGCTCATTTTTGTTTCTCTTCCTATTGTTCTTGCACTTAATACCCTTGATTCGCGACGTCAATGATAGTAAACAAGCACAAGAATATAGTCAATGTAAATTTAGAACTAAATCAATTAAATACTAAAATCCCAGATTCAAATTAAAACGGAAAAACAATAATCAATGGTTCATATAATTACAATCCTAAAGAGAAATTATGCATAATAAATCTCTTCAATAAATAACTTAGAAATATCTCATAGACAAAATAGATCTAATACTAATTTACCTAAAGAATAGAGATGGAGAAATGTAGAACTGATGTAGTTAAGCTCTAGCTCTTGCTTCTTCCTCCTCTAGATCCTCCTAATTGCTTTTATAATATTTTGTGTATGTATATTAAGCTAATGCATCCAAGGGATGATTTTCTAAGGTTATGATCTGATATATATAGGTGTTAGATCAAAATCTTGGAGTAGTGACCAAGTAAAAGAGTCCAAGCCCAACTCAATTCGTAACGATAATGATAATTACTGCTGTTTTTTCCATATCTCCATCGTTAATGGGCTGTTTTTAACCCGTAAGATATCAAAAGAATCCACACATAAATGATATATCTAACTACTAAATGGCTCTTCCAAAATCGTCGCCGATTTAGAGTTATCGTCACTTCTTTGGACGTAGCTGCAGAAATTCAGATTTATTTGACAGCTTTTCTTTTCCTAATTGAACTTTGTTTCCTTTTATCTCCTGATTTTTTCAATATCTTCTTTCCTTATCATCTTAGAATTTATTTGGCATCTAATTTATTTCCATATTTCTTTAAACCTTCACATTAACACACAAATTAAACCAAATATGTTCTAAAAATAATAAATCTCCAAATCGGAATAAGAAACTGGAATATGACGAAATAAGCAAAAAAATATATCTAATAAGTCCATTTTCTACCTAAAATGATGTCACCAAAGGGATTATATTTAGAACAAAAAGGGAGACATCACATGGTTATGGCCTTAAGTAATTCACAAGGTCTTATTAAATTGATAGTTGCAAATGTTATTGATGTTGTTCTAAATAAGGGAATGCCAAGAAGAAGCTTTGGTGAGAATCTGGTAGGGTTATTAATGTTGAGAGTCGAGGAAGGTATAAGTCAAGTGGTGAAAGCAAAAAGGGTCCAGGGTTTGCACGAGATAAATCAAAATATCGTAGGACTAATTCCAAATATCGTCAAATGGAGATGGTGACAAAAAAGATGAAGGTTGCTTGCACTGTGGCAAGATGGGACATAACAAGCGAAATTGTTTTTCCTTTAAAAAATAAGGAAACAATCAAGGTGAGAAAGTTAATGCCTTCAATATTAATGAAAATTACAGGATGCATTAGTTTTATCATCCAATACACACAACGAGTATTGGGTTTTATATTTTGGTGAATCGTTTCATACAACTGGTGAAAAAAAGATTCCATCAAACTTTATACAACGAGATATTGGAAAGGTATACTTAGGTGATGATACGAGTTTCAGCATTATCGACAAAGGGGACATACAAATAAAGTTGTTAAATGGGTCAACATTCCAATTGAAAGATGTTATATTTGTCTCTAATATGAGAAGAAACATGATTTTAGTCGAACAACTAGCGGATGATCGATATTCCACATCATTCACTGCAGATTCGTGTAATAACACTAAAAAAATCTCTATTATTAACTCGGGGAAAGAAAGAAGGCAACTTATATCTTACACCCATAAAGAAAGATTACATTTTCGGTGGCATCAAATTTCAGTCGAGTGAAGAAGGTCCTATAACAGTTGAAGACAATAACTATATGTCTAAAGTCCCGTATACTTCATACATAGAATTTGATGTATGCTATGGTTTGCACGAAATCTGACATCACACACGCAGTGGGAGTAGTCAGCAGATTTATGAGTAATCTAGGGAAAGCTCATTGGCAAGCAGTCAAGTGGATATTCAGAACACTAAAAGCTACATTAGATTGGGAACTATGCTATTGAGGACTAGAATGTTGTCTTCACGGTTATGTTGATTCATATTTGCCTGGGGACTTAGATGGAAGAAGGAGAACTACCAGATATGTGTTTACCCTTAGTAGTGAAACAATCAGCTGGATTTCTCAGTTAAAAAATGTACATATCATGGTATGCACATATCAAACATTTGACTATATAGAAACAAACTACTACAATCTTATGTTTTTCGGTATTTGATCATTTATTTGTGTATAATTTGACAAATTAGTCCCTTTTTTTCCCAAACATAATGTTTTGAATTCCTTATCTTATACTTGTGTGACAACATTAGTCTAGAATGTATAAAAGCATTAGATATATCACTTTTTTATAAAATATATTTTATCACTTTTTTTTCTTTTTCACATTCTTTTTTATTCATATATTGGGTTATTTTGAATGCAACTTTGTGGCGTAGAGGTTCGGTATATCCTCTTAGCGAGTGTTGTCGTCGATATTCTCATATTTCAAAAACCCTTAAGTTACAATGAATAACAAGTAGTTTTCTAGTGTTGTGGTGTCGGAATAAAGTTATATCCCTGTAGCATCAATTTTTGTCAGATTAGGAGTTGACTTAAATAACAAACAATTGAGTTCCTAGTATATATGAGGATTCATTTTCTAAGGATTACCAAATGATAGAAGGAATGTTGAGTCCATCATCATGAGTAAACATCAAACGTCAAGCATCCTCAAGCATCCTTGTTCATGAATTTGATATCCTTATCGTTCATAGGATAGTTTAAAGATATATAAACAATCTCAAACTATTCACACTGTTTCTTGCTTGTTATCATGGTGTAATACACTTTACAGAGGGTATTCTCCTAACAATTCAAAATATAACTTTCACACAGAAAGTCAGCATACTTCCAAGAAGTTGTTTTGTGAGAAACTTTCTTGTTACCATGCCAACCCAGCATAGTGGTTGTAGATGTAAGAATATCCACCAACACCTTGTAAACGTAAGTCAAGTAATAAAAGATAAATATTATGTATACTATAATAATCAAACTTAATATATACTAATGAGAATCACATGATATATAATTAAAAATTCAGTCTCATCATTGCTACAACAGTGTAAGCCTCCATAAATTGACTCCTACTTATTAATAGATTCTTATCTTCGTCAATTAAGATAAGCTAACATATATTTTTTATTGGATTTATTCATAAATCTAGTCTTTCTTACTCTTTGTAATCTATTCTCTTAATTCGAAAATAGCATATAAGAAACCAATGATTTTCGATTTTGGAATATAGATTATAACTTCATAATAAGCAAATTTAGAAACCTGTTAGCACATGGTTAACGAATATTTGATGCAAGAGGTAGTTATTACTAAATAGTTAGCAATGCTTTCAAACTATGTGTTTTTCCAACGAATATAAAAAAATATGATTTCAAACGACACAATAACATAATTTTTCATTTTTAGTTTGCTTAGCCAGTTTACTATTAATATTTCAACATCCAAAAACATTAATACTTACAAGGTATAACATATCGAGCCATCCTAGATAAACAAAATAAGAAAACAACTTATGTCCTAAATAATATATCTCACTTTGACCCTACCAGTATTGTAAACGAATAATATTTGTTTAACGCAATATCAATTTTGAGGTATACCAATCAACCTCGTTCCTTTTTCAAGAAAAAACGTTTTTCTTCTTTTTTGAGCTTTTCTCTCAACAAACCTACATAATTTCTGGAAGAGATAAAACTCCACACTAATTTGTTGGTAAAAATTAAAGCGCTATTGTAATAGTATTTAAAAAGGTGTGAAAATAAGCTTTAACTACTAATTACGAAAAGAAATAATAAAGACAGAAGTGTTAAAAAAATGAAAGTAAATGACGAACCTGATTAGTGAAGATGATAACTGAACTGTAGTGTCGTGGAGGAGCCACTTCCTTAAGAAAGAATTCCGGGACAGCCGTGGAGGAGCTACACTGTATTTCGAACGTTCCCCAAGGTTTAAACACTACTACCTACTCTCGTGTGCATTCTCAAACGAAGGTTTGGAATTTGTATATGTTTCACTCAAGAACAGAAGTGAAGAAGAAGAATATTCTTGCTGGTGGTTTATTTTGTAAAGTTGTGTGTAAAATGAAGAAGAACAACACTATTTATAGAAGAAAAACTAGCCAGTGGGTAAAAAGTGTTGGCCAGCGTGGTGGTATTAAAAGTAAAAATAAAACTAGTCTATTTTTATATTCCCCTGGACAATATTTTGAAAATGTAAATTCCCAAACCTCCTTTATTATGTGGTAAACATATATTATCTCGTGATATTTTTTCACCCCATTATAGTTGATTATACCCTTACACGAGAAAACTCTTGTTCTACTAGTTACCATTTTAATCACCCTTTGTGGAAGAGATAAAACTCCACACTAATAATAAACTTCAAAACTACTCATAATATATTTCATTAATTCTAGTCTATCACCGAAACAAAATAATTTAGAAGTCCAACTTTAAATTCTAAAAGTCAATTTATTGAGAAGTGGGGAACAAACCTTGAAACTTAATCTTATTTTCAAAAACAATAATATATAAATGTGTATGTTATATTATTTTGAAATAAAATGGTAACAAAAAGGGAAAAGTATTCCATCCAATATTGGATAATCCTACACCAATTATATTTACACACATACCCATGTTTGAATCTTCCAAAAGTAAATAATTTATCAATCTAATGACATGTGTTTTGTTATAATAATCAACGACAATTATGTAAATATTGGACCATCCGGATGGAAGTCTTACCCAAAAAAAAGGTTATGTTTTGATGAGGCGGACAGATACATTGCACATGGCACGAGATCAACCCTCCTTGATGTCTCTTATAAATAATATCTTTTGCTTCAACATTATTCAATCGTTCCTACACAAAATCCTAGCCTCTTCCTCTTCCTCTCTACACCTCCACCTCCTTCTATTTTTATTTATCACATAGTAATTCAATTACCCTATCTCTTTTTTCTTAGAACCAATGTATTTTTAATGATAACTTATCCGCTTCTTCTCTCTATAAATTTTCATCCTCCCCCAGATCTTCAATACAAGTGGTATTTTCAATTTGTTTGTATATCAGATCGTTGGCCATTACATTTCAACTAAAGTGAGTTTTTTTGTTCTTTTAGAAAAAATTAATTTATTGTTGTCATTTTCAATCGTTCTCATTGATTTTTAATAATATGTTATGTCAGTGATGGTTAAAAATAAAAATTATGGGTCAACTGGAAAATTATACAGAAATCAATATCTTATTATTTTCAAATTCTTAATTGTGTAGTTTTTATTAGGAATGTTCTATTTTCAATGCTTAGTTTTAGTAACAATAATAACTTTAAAGATTTGTTATTTTCCATGATAGTTGATAGATGAATAAATAGGATGTCTATAGTAACCATTGATGTGGTACATAGGTTGAGTTCATTTAAAAATAAAACTATGATTTATATTTCATATAAAAATGCTGCATTCATACGGATAGAAGTCTATAAAGAATAGTATAAGTATGATACATAATTATAACTATTTATTATACTAGAAGTCGTGATATTAACATTTAAATACTTTTTAATATGAAATTTAAAAACTTATCTAATAATAGGGTACACCATTTCCATGTAAAATGTGTACAGTCGTGTATAGTAAGCTATCAGGATGTATACAATAAGTAGATTATATTGATTAAGATATTGGAACATGATTAATAGGTTATTGTTAATCAGAAATATTTAAAGAAGTGTTAGATTAGAGAAATGCAAAGTCAATGTTAGAACTAACTAATTAATTATTGTTTTCCTTTCCCCGTTAGAAAGTTTCAAAATACAAAATAACTTTCTATGAACTTAATTACTGCTTCGACTATGGTATAAAATATTTGAAAATTCCGTATATATGGCATACATGTAGATCTTGTTGTACATGATATGTAACATATATCATTTGTATGTATATTGTAATTTATATTCTCATCTTCGTAGTTTCTTTTTTTCTGAGTTTTTGTTGGGATAACACACCCCTTTTATTACTTTCTTGTAATTGTCTTTAATTCTCATCTACCTATTCCACCGACTCATCCCATTTTTTCTTTTCACATGTTAAATAATCTGCTACACACTAAAGCGTATATGGTATTCAATATATATAACAAAAAGGTGTTGAAGCCTCTTGGGATCTAAGGATGATCGAAGCCCCAACCGATCATGTAAGTAAATTTGTACAATTTCAATATTTATGTTTTTAATTTTGGTTAATTATTAGTTGATTTAGATTTATATTGATGATATGTGCTAATTATTGGTCAATATTTGGATTGATGATTTAGGTTAGGTTGCTCTAGCGCACACAATTGATTTTCTTTTGTTATTCTTTTTCTATCGATGTTCAATATGGTACAATATTTGCATATATAGGTACTTAAAGTACAATTTTTGAAAACTAAATAATGAAATTAGTTTAGGAATCGTCCATACTTAACTTATCATTGCAAATATGTATCATTTGAAAATATAGAATCTGTAGTTTGAATTTTGCATAATAAAGGGACTTAATTTGCGCTTAATATAGGGATCTCGAGTGCAATTTTTGCAGAATCAATTACGAAAAGAGTTTATTATTATGTATCATTTTACTTTCATAGTTAATATGGAAAGTCAAACTTCGAGAATATAGAACCTCTTTACGATCAAATCATGGAGAATTTCGAAAAGCAAGGATATGAAAAATTCTAATTTACTATATAATATTAAATTTTGCATTTAGATCCCCCACAACTTTTTATATTTACATGTTTATTGAGCAGATATTGCTTACAAAATGACTAAACATGTAAAACTAATATGCAAAAATTAAGTTTGGTGTTTAATTTTGAATTTTTGGGCTTGTGAAAGATTAATTTTTATATATATTTAGAGAGTTGAGAATGAAATCTTGCTTTGGGAGCCAACGATTAGTACGGAGATTGCTGGAGCAGTGTGAAAAACTTTATTGAAACTTCATTTTTCTGAATTATAATTTCTTAGCTTATAAATATTAAATAGTCATATGTATGAATTCAAGTATCCTATCCTGGATCGTGATATATGGTACATCAATATTCACTCAATTTTCATTGCAAAACATTAGCTATAGGTATAAAATTCTACTTGAGGTTTATCACTCTTTATGTTATCTTATATGTCACACTTAGTTAGAAATCCAAGAGTGAAAATTAAAGGCCTAAGCTTTGGGATGTTTCTTTACCAGGGAGGTAGGAGTAGTTTTTTATTTCGGATTTGCGATCCAACCCTCCTATTCTCATTACAAGGTTTGCTTGATTTTGTTTAACCTCCACATCCTTATGTTTATTCTTATTCTTATGATACCTTTGTAATTTTCTTAAGGTTGTCTCATGCTAATTTAAGGACCCCAACTAGGCAGACGGCTATGTCCTATGATGGAAGGTAAAAAATTTAATGAATTTATAAACGGTAAAGTTATGCATATCTATCATGTAATGGTTGCTTTTATGTTCTGTTTTGTAGCACCATTCTTTGTTGTTGTGACAATCGGACCATATGATGTTGGGATGAGATCCCAAATTATTTGGAGAAAAATGTTGATAAATATGTGGTTAGTGATAGAGTAGAGATGGGACTAATGTGAAAAGAATCCAACTATTTAAGATGTCTAGATTTGAGATGAGATAGTACTTTTGTGAGCATGATAGCTTTCACTTTTGAAGTGATTTGTGTTTATGTAATATGTAATAATTAATCTATTAGAAGAAGGCATGAAAATAAACAATGTATTAAAAACATGTCTTTTATAAATATTTAAAAAATGTATTTTCCAAGTATTAACGAAATGTTATTAATTACTTCATAAATAACAATATAGGTATACAACCAAACTGGAACCTTGGAGCGGAAACGGTCCGAACTGGTAACACGGGTTCCTCTAACCGGTTCGGTTTTCATACTTCGCAAAGAACGGACCGGACCGGTAAGAATAGGACCAATGGACCAGACCGAAACGTTAAGCCCATCGGTCCGGACCATTAGCCAGGCTAAACCGAAACCGAAACGGAAGGGGGTTATGTTTAGGAATTAATTTCACTTAATACGGAAAAAATAAATAAAATAATAATGCTCAAATCATGGTCTTTAGTATTTTAAATTGGTACATATATTATCCGATAATCAAACTATTTTATCAACTATGCAACATATAGTAAATGTTGACACTCATAATGTGTTGGTCACCCCTTATGTGTAGGTTCCTTCATTTTATCATTATTACTTCATTGCCTTTTATGTGTTTTATTAAGTCATAGCTAATTAATTGTGTTGATAAAATTCATTTGTTCAAATAAGAGAAAACTTAGAAGCTTTGAAAATATCATTGATTAAACTTTGACATTATGTAACTATGTTTACTTGTGTATTTTTCGGTGCCATATGGTTCATTTCTGGTCTTGAGGTTTGTTGGGATTGCTATTGGATAAGAAAGAGAAGTTAGCGTGCCAAAAAAATTGCATGTTCCTCCCTGAGCTATTTAACTAACTCACTCATCCTCTCATTTTCATTCTTGATCAACAAGTTTCCAAAGTATAGCCTCTCATTCTCTCTTCATCCTTTCATTTTCTCTCTCCATCACTCTTTCTTCCTCTTCCGAGACAATATGTAATTTTTGCTTTTTTAGACTAATACATACCTTTCTATTCATATTCCTAGATTTCTTATCTCATCTCTTTCAAATGCTCTAGACCACAAGATGAATAAATGAGGAAGGCGATCCATCTATATATACTAGTTGATAGACATCGAACATAAAAATGGAATGGTATAAACCATTTGCTTAACAACCGGGACATATTCCTTTAATCACACTAGACATGGCATTAACGTTGACAAGACGAGTTCTAGAAAAGACGAGTTCTAGAAAGCTGGAAGGGAACACACCCCATTGTTACTTTGGGAGCTCAATTTAACCGGTTCAAGTGGTCGAAATGACAGAGATGGGTTTTATAAATCCCGGTTCAATTATGGTGATATGTAGTAATTAGGTTGTATTCATATTATATTATCAATTTATTGTAATAAATAATTAGGTTTTAATAAAATGTATGTTGTCTATTTTAAAATTAGTTAGAATCAATCGCATTATCGGAGCGTGAACCAACAAAAACATTTGTGGATGTGGATCTCCTTAAATTAAAGGAATGAACGATTAACTTAAATGAAACTCACTTGAACTAAAAATGTTTCCTTTTAATGGATTCGCATGGTAATGGACATTATTGTGTGTTCAAGAGTTGTTTAGTCCATAGCATACTAAACATATGTCAACTTTATTTATGCATTATAAGGTTTTTTATCCTTCTCAGATCAGATCTCTTCGTTGTTTGATCACCTTTGGTATGTGATAAATTTATTTCTCCATTAGATTCATACATCTTCAATATTCCATCTGCATAATCGTTTCTCAACTAATCTTTGTGTTTCTTCAACCCATGGTAAGAACACATTACCCTTTACAACAACTTCCCGAACTTGAAGCAAGACACATGTGCTATGACAAACACAAGGAACCAAGTATACTACCTATACTCACGATACTTCCTTAATATATTACAGGGCCATAATTTAGAGAAATACAGTTGTTTTTAGTGGTGATACAACTTTTAGACTAACTCCTAAAGAATGGATAGAACAATTTAGCTTGTAGTGAGTAGATATGACTTTAAATTCTCTTGAAACCTTATTAAATGATCAAAATAAAAGCTCTTAAGGTTGGTAGATGGGAGGTGTAAGTGCTAACTTGAATGAGCTCCATTATATGGCTAAAAATAACCCCCAACGATCATAGGCCATGTGTATAACGAATATAAATAAAATCCAGCGTGTTAAGCAAAACAACGTCCTCTACGGTCTATCGCAACTCCTGTGGTGTATTGAAATTATGTTTTACTGTGGGGTAGTATTTCATATTGCGGGGTATAAATCATGTGTGTACCACGTGCGGTATACCGTGATTATCTACGGTTCACCGTACCCTTGTTTTTGACATACTAAAAATTGTTTCTTGTTGTATGAACTAAAATATGATATAAAACGTGGTATGTGTAAAATATAAGTTAGAAAACGTGAGTTAAGTATGAAACTAATACGAATAATAAACCCAACAATAATTTTAGTTTAAAAGTGTTTTGCCGAATATTTAAATAAGATTAAAACAAATGTTAGACCAACAATATGTATCTACATTTCTTTTCCACACATTTAGGACCTTTATTGTAAAAACAATTCAATAATGAACTATTTAGAATGAAATCAAAGTTTTATGTTGGAACAATATTGTATTAGATTATTAAATAAAATTTATTGATTTTTTATTTTATATAAGACTTGAACTTTTATTTGGACCCTAATTAGTAAATGTATTATGTATTATCAAAATAAAATAAATGATAATAAATTATTTAAGTTACTTTAGTTTATTTATATTAAATCTGTTTAATCCTAGAATTGTTTAAATAGAAAAGAAATAATCAATTTTTTAGTATTTCAAATAATTTAATAATTTTTTTATGATTTCTAAAATAAGTATTCAAAAGTTGATCTCAAAAGATAACTAAATTCCTCAAAATAAATGTCATGTTCACTATTTTGTTTATATTATTCATTGTATTATTCACCTATTTTGGTATGCAAAACATTAATATTCATATCAAAATTATAATTACTATTTAATTAGATATCCAATATAAAATTTGTAAGGATCGTAAGACTAAAAAAAAATTAATGCTGAATCTTGAATATATTATGTATTAGAATTTTTTTTAGAACAAGAAGAATTTAAAAAAAAAAGTTTAACATATTACTCAGATATGTTCATATAGTTTGCATTTGGTTATTTGACTCCATTTCTCCATCTCTTGCTAATAGTGTTCACAAAATATCGTTTTTACGAACTAAAATCCATTATATTGTACTATCTCAATTAATTTTCAAATTTGAGCGTTATTCACAAAAGTACAGTCTCTCAAGTCGAAAGTCTTACTGTTAAAATTGAATTTGTCTCTACGTATGTATTTAATTGTTTTCTCTTCTAACAGAAGACATGAAATTAAAACATGATCTAGTCAAGAGATTATTACATAAAATTAAACCTAATTTTTTTTCTTCTACAATTTCATGCATTTGATATAAAAACGGCAGCACAGTTTGGATTTAAAATGATAAAATTCAATTAAAATAATATTTTATTTTTAAATATTTTTTAATCAATTAAATAAATTCTTTAATTAATTACTTTCTATTTCTTTTTAAAATAAGTTCATTTTTTATTAATGTATTATATTTTTCATTTTTTAAATAACTATTTTTTTTCTAACCTTTTTTCTAATTATATATATTCAAAAAGTGTATAAGGCTAACTTCAATAACTCCTCAATTGTAACAAAAAGATAAAATCTGGTGTTGAATCTTGTAAAAAATGTTTCCAATGGGTCAAAAATAAAAAACGATATACTATCTCATTCATATTATATTAAAAAAAACCTAATACAAATTTCCTAATATTATTCAACTAATTAGTGTATAAAGACAATAACACATTTATCATTTACTTTCTAGAGTATTAATTCCTTATATATAGTGCCCGTTTGGGATTGATTATTTTGGAACTAAAAGCGCTTTTTGATTAAAATTAAAATATTTGTAAAAAATATTAAAAAATATTTTGACATTTAAAATCACTTTAAGTGATAATCTAGTGCTTTTTCTAAAAGTGTTTTTTAGAGTCTAAAATATTTCTATGGATCTAAAATCACTTTAAGTGATTATTTTAAAAAGCAATCCCAAACAGGCACATACTCTTCATATCTTATCTTTCTTTTTATTTTGTTATTTGTCATTATTTTCTTCTTTCTCTCTCTTCTGTTTTTTCTTTTCCGCTCTCTCTTTCTCTTAAACTTTGTTCTTCTTCAATTGTTGTGATAAAGATACAACAAATATTCTCTTTGTTTCTCAATTTATTATAAAACACACACCTCATCCCATCAAAACAATCACATCTAAGGATTTTATGGTGAATTTCAAGGCGTTGCAGGTTCAAATAATCAATTTTTAAAGGTAATAAATCTTCAAAATTATTTATAGTATGGATCTAAATTTGGGAGATATAGATCTATATTGTATGTATAAATTTATATTTAGTCGTGGGTATAGATCTCTATTTTTGTAACAGTAAATTTGATTTTTATGCCATTGATCTGTAATTTTTTTGTGTATGGATCTTTATTCATGGGCATAAATCTATATTTTCAAGAGTAAGAACTCTTATTAATTATTTTTAGTATGGATCTACATTTGAAAAATATAGATCTATATTTTTATGGGCAAGAATTCTTATTAATTTTTATTAAATTTTGTCCTGGATTTGCATATTGTGGATATATTCTATTGGTGACGGATCCTAAATTCTTATTTATAAATTTGGAACTAATTTTTAATGTTCCAATTTTTTCGAAAAACATAACAATGTATAAATTTCTAAAATATCTAGTTTTCCGTTTTGATTTTTGTTTACTATTTATATTTTTGATTTTTTTTTTCAACTTTAGATTCTACTTATTAAATAAATAATAAAATTTATAATTATAAAAAAGATATACAATTGGAAACATTTTCATTATGTTGGAAGAAATAAAAAACTATGAAACATGATAATCCTGAAACTCATTTCTTCACACTTCCATAGGTACAATATTTTTTTTTTATGTTATATTGTATTTTATTTTGCTTTGATTATCCATTTGATCTTGTAATCCTGATAAAATAAATGATAAATTTTAAGATAAATAACTTTTTAATTTCTAATTTTTAACCACTAATTTTGTGATTTCTGAAATTCCAAATTTTAAATTTTTTTAGAACTGAAAAATCTATTTTAAAAAAATGAAATTTTCCTAAAGAACTTTTTTCTTTGTTACTTCCTATTTCCACCCCTAATATATTACACCATTTTTTTTGAATTACAATGCTTGGGTGGTGTGTTGACTTTACATAAATTATTTAACTGATGATGGTTTTACATGGTATATCTTATTGGTGGTCTTATAGTGATGAGTATGATGTGTTGTATTTTGTTATTTTTAATTAATGATCTTATTCTTGTGAAGAAAATTAAACCAAAGAACATATATTTCCATGTGATATGCTCAAGAAAAGATTTATCTTGAAACAGATGGTTACCCATCGAATTATTGCAGAGACATAAAAAATTAAAAATAGTGGATATAATTATAAGGACCTACAATATAATTAAAAAATCTTAACTATGGGTATACCCATTACAAAAATATACTAGTACCCACCCCCGGCGGCGAGAGTGTAAGATGAGGTGTTTTAATCAATATTTGGGGTAATTTGAAATCATCCATAAATTAAACTAGGAATCATAGTAGAACAAAAAACTAACCAGAAGATTCATCGTATCCAATATCTCGTCACCCAATTTATTACAAATTTTAGCTATATCTAGCTATCCCAAATACAATTAGTAATATTTTTTATATTTTAGTTTAAATATATTGTATCCATAACTTATTAATGTGGTAATGAGTAAGTGTTTAATTATATGGATTTGTTACTTATACTAGAATTTTTCTTAGAACAAGAAATTTTTTGAAAATATAGTTTAATACAATACTCAGACATGTTCATATAGTTTGCATTTGGTTATTTGACTCCATTCCTCCATCTCTTGCTAATAGTGTTCACAAAATATCGGTTTTACGACCTAAAAAGGCCCATTATATTGTATTATCTCAATTATTTTTCAGATTTGAGCCTTATTCACGAAATTACCGTCCTCAAGTCTAAAATCTTACTGTTAAAACTGAATTTGTCTCTATGTATCTATTTAATTGTTTTCTCTTCTAATAGCAGTCATGAAATTAAAAGAATATCTAGTCAAGAGATTATTACATCAAATTAAACCTAATTTTGTTTCTTCTACAATTTCATGCATTTGAAATAAAAAACTTCACAGATCTTGGATTTAGAATGATAAATTCAATTAAAATAATAATTTATTTTTTAATATTTTTTAATCAATTAAATAAATTCTTTAATTAAATACTTTCTATTTTTTTTTTAAAATAAGTTCATTTTATTCTTATTAATGTATTATATTTTTCATTTTTTAAATAACTATTTCTAACCTTTTTTTACATTATCTAAATAAAAAAGTATATCTAACTTCAATAACTCCTCAATTGTAACAAAAAGATGAAATTGGGTGTTAAATCTTTTAAGAAATGTTTCCAATGGTTCAAAAACATAAAATCTAAGATCTCATTCATAATTTATTAAAAAAACCTAATACAAATTTCTTAATATTATCCAACTAATTAGTGTATAAAGACAATAACACATTTATCAATTACTTTCCAGTGTATTGATTCCTCATATATCCTCTTCATATCTTATCTTTCTTTTCATTTTGTTATTTGTCATTATTTTCTTCTTTCTCTCTCTTCGGTTTTTTCTCTTTCGCTCTCTCTTTCTCTGTTCTTCCATTGTTGTGATAAAGGTAAAACAAATATTCTCTTTGTTTCTCAATTTCATATAAAACACACACCTCATCCCATCAAAAGAAACACATCGAAGGATTTTATGGTGAATTTCAAGGTGTTGCAGGTTCAAATAATCAATTTTTAAAGGTAATAAATCTTAAAAATTATTTATAGTATGGATCTAACTTTGGTATGTATAAATTTATATTTTTTTCGTGTTGTAGATCTCAATTTTTGTAACGAAAAATTTGATTTTCATGCAATGGATCTGGAATTTTTTTGTGTATAGATCTTCATTCATGGGCATAAATCTATATTTTCAAGAGAAAGAACTCTTATTAATCATTTTTTTGTATGGATCTACATTTTAAAAATATAGATCTATATTTTTATGGGTAAGAATTCTTATTAATTCTTATTAACTTTTGTCCTGGATTTACATATCGTGGGTATATAGATCCTAAATTCTTATCTATAGATTCGGGACAAATTTTTTATGTTTTAATTTTTTCAAAAACAGAACAACATATAATTTTCTAAAATATCTAGTTTTCTTATCTGATTTTTGTTTCCAATTTATATTTTTTATTTTTAATTTTAGATTCTACATATTAAATAAATAATAAAATTTATAATTATAAAAAAGATATATAATTGGAAATATTTTCATTATGTTAGAAGAAATAAAAAACTCTGAAACATGATAAAATCTTAAACCCGTTTCTTCACACTTCTATAGGTACAATTTTTTTTGGTGTTATATTGTATTATTTTTCTTTGATTATCCATTTGATCTTATAATCCAAAAAACTAAAATTTTCCTTAAAGAACTTTTTTCTCTATTCCATCCTATTTCCACCCCTAATATATATACACCACAACACAACGACTTTAACGTATTTTTTTGGTCTTACAATGCTTGGGTTGTGTGTTGATTTTACATAAATTATTTTATTGATGGTTTTACAGGGTATATCTTATTGGTGGTCTTATAGTGATGAGTATGATGTGTTGTATTTTGTTATTTTTAATTAATGATTTTATTCTTCTGAAAAAAATTAAACCAATGAATATATATTTCTATGTGATATGGTCAAGAAATGTTTTATACGCACCACCGTGAGAGTGGAAGATGAGATGTTTTAATCAATATTTGGGGTAATTTGAAATCATCCTATATCTAGCTATCCCAAATACAATTAGTTATATTTTTTATATTTTAGTTTAAATATATTTTATCCATAACTTATTAATGTGATAATAGTAAGTGTTTAATTATATAGATTTTTTACTTATTATGATGTAGTGTAAGAGGTCACTAATTGTATAAAACATAAATATAAATTAATGATAATATTTACGACTGTGTGTTTAACATACATATATAGTAACATTATTTTATTTTTTTCCAGATGGATATAAATATACAATAAATAAGATGATCGTTGACCATATCATTTCAATAACCTCCTGAAATTGAATGTAACGAAGAGAGTGGAGTGCCATAGATGCAATCACTCTTCATATAATCAACATCTTCATGCACTTCCTGCTTCATCCACACTTGTGGATGAATCTCGCCCGTGGAAATGGAGAGTACACACAACAGGTGAATTATTTGATATCCTTATATTTATTATGTAATATTGATTTAGTTTAGAGTTGATAATTTAAATATTTTAGCACACTTAGATTTTTATCTCAATCTTAAATTTTTAACAGGGAGCACATGCCGAGACTAACTTATTTCTCGTGCAAAAAGTATTAAAACAAAGCGATGTTGGTTATCTTGAAAGAATTGTCAATGGCGAGAAAATCATTAAGTAGAAAAAAATCCCTATAAATAGAAAAGTTGTAACATAGAATGTTTGTAATCATAAGTTTCATTAACACCAAAATATAGTGAAATAGATATCATTTTACTCTTCTTTATCCTTTCAGGACTAAATTTAAGACTTTTAACCCCCAAAACTAGAAATTAACCACAAAAAAATTATTGGGGCGCTATCTTTACTTTTCAATTAATAATTTAATAAATTTATTTATTCAAGGAATTCAATTAAAGATTTTTAGAATTTTGTCTTTATTACGTATTAAAAGCCAATATGAATTATTTATTAAAAATTTAATATGCTTTCACTTAATAAATACGTATTTACTTTTCAATTAAAAATTTAATAATTTATTATTATTTTTAGTTATTTTTTTATTTTTAATTAATTTTTTAATTCGAACTAATATTTTTAATTCGAACTAATTTATTGAATCAAAACAGGGAATATTACAAATGTAGCACATTAGAAAAGTGCTTAGCCCACAGGTGGAGATAAATAAAGACGGCCCGACAACATCAATTGTGACGTATATAGTTGCGCACAATCACTCTGTGCCAACCTGCCATAACTCCCTGTAATTCCTCTCAATAATCTTATAATACCTCGGATGATAAAAAATGATGTCCAACTCATTCCCTAATTGATGGAGAATATCATTCTTATGCTGGAAGATATCAAAGGTGAGGAGGAGGAAAATGTGGATACGTTTGAAAATGAGGCAATTGATGATGTTGATGAAGATATATTTGAAGGATTGGATGATAAATTGGTAAGACCTAGCCAAGTCAGCGACAGGTGTTTGGCAGATTACTTCCCGGAACCAAATGTGTTGTTATGGAATTCAGTCTGTAGTGTTGCCCTCCGCTGAGTGTGATGTGATATTCTTAGTTAATTGTTAATTTTTACTTGTGATTTGTGTATACAGTAAAACTCTATATATTAATACAGTTCGGACCATCAAAATTTATTAATTAAAAGAGTTATTGATTAATCAATAAATTAATAATTATTAATTTATATATATATATAAATAGATATATATTAATATTTTATTAATTTATAATGAAATACCTAATTTACAAATACCATTCAAACTTTCACTTAAATATTATACAATGCATATACAAACATGTATGAAATGAATTGTCTAATTTGAAAAAACTCTTCAATCTCTCGCTTTAAATGCTTATACAGTTTTTTTTAATATAAATGGCCCCAATTTAAAGTGAGAGATACATTGAAGATAATAATTCACTTTATGGTGCTTGTATATGCATTGTCTTGAGAATATAAATTATCCTTTATTTATTCTTAACATATTTTATATTTATTGAAGATAATAATTCTTGACCGTATCACTTTAAAATACATGGGATATGGCCATAAAGTGATACGGTCACTTTAATGAATTGTTAAAGTGAGAGATACATTAAAGATAATAACCTTTGACCGTATTACTTTATGGACATTAATAAATATAAATTTTAAAAAAAAAAGACAATTAAGTCATTTTTCAAAAAACCTTCTAAAATATTCCATAAAATATGTAGTATATAAGGAATTATTAATTTATATTTAAATTGGGGCTCTACAGGAATCGTCAAAAATGTATTATCTTATAATTTTAGCGAATTATTACTTTATCACCCTATCCCTGAGTCGGGACCGGTAAAAAATATTATTTTAGAGAGTTTACTAAATAATTGAGTATTAATTTATCAAGTTTTTACTGTAGTTAGAAGTTGTGGTACATAGTTTTGTGGATTTTTCTGTATTTTTCATAGTGGAGGTGTTTACTTTAGTAGTATTCTACCTTTGTGTGTACTAATAAAAGTAGTTTTCCAAACTAAAATGTGCAATTGTGATACTTGTTTTCAATCGAAATTACAGATAAGGAAATGAAATTTTAGCTTTAACAATATCTTTTATTTTGTTTACCTATACTATATTTTACATACTTGAGAATATATTAATTATATAGAGGTTTGAAGTAGACACTGAGATGCACGTGGTAGTTAAAAATTATCTAGTTATAATAATATGTTTGTTTCTCGAGCGTAAATAATACAAAACGTTTCTAATTACATTATTCATTTGTGTTTTTGTATGTGCTATCATGTATATGCTAAGAGATGTTGAACGATTTTTTTGGGTTTTCACAACAATAACCCATTACATAAAATAATTAACAAATGGATATGGTGGTGCATTGGTATTTTGAAGGCGAAGGAGGTGATGGAGATGATGATCAGAAGTGGAGGTGTAAAGAAAGGAGAAATAATTGGAGATGCAAAGAGAAAGCTATAAATGGTTGCCTTTGGTGTGAGAAGCATGCTTTCGCTAGAAATATCTATTACAAAATGTCTAAGAAGAGGAAGCTGGAAACTTAGAAGATTAAACTTCACACTTAGCTATCTTGGTGGCTTCTGGTGGTGGAATAACTACAATTATAGAGTCTATGAGTAATCAATCAAGATTCCCCACTTCTATCGCTTTCGGTGGTGTAATTGCCGGCTAAAATCAAGCATCATCTATCATTTTCTCTTACGAAGATTCTAGTAACGGTTGGGAGAACATAATTACAGGCGAGAAGCAGATGTATGGTGCAAAGGTAAATATTTAGAATAAAATAAAGAACGGTAGATTAAGTAATGGAGAAGAAGTTAGAAATGTGAATGTAATTGTAAAGCAAAGGTATATATTATAGTAAATCTATACCTTGTTTGCAGGGGATTTATCTTCTATTTATGTAGATGCAAAACATTTGAGTGAAAATGATGTCAATTCCTTTCAATAACCTAAACAAATTGTAATGAATAATCTTTTTTAGTCAAATGTAAATAACATTAACATAAATCAATGTTGGTTACAAAATATTAACAAATTTTGTGTATTTCAAAGTCACCCTTAAGTAGATTAGCTGATTAGCAAGGTGGATTATTCATCCAAAGGCCAAGAAAATTGTCTTTTATCTTTTGTTTGGCCACCCAATCAGCTACTCAATTTCTAGTCATTCTCACATTTAAGAACTTGATCTTGTACTTAGTTTTACAAATTAAAATACACCTAACCAAAACACTGGTACAGCTAGACAATCTAACAACTATATAATTTGCTTGGTTAATAACAGTAAGGTTATCATTCTCGAGTTCCATAGATCTAAGAGAAAGTCTTGAAGCCATCTCACATCATAAAATGATTACCCTTTATTCAGCTTCAACAACTGAGTTTGTTTGTACCTTCATAGCAAAACCATCTACATTGTACCTATTGATTCCCTCAAAACACAAGAAACAACAACTAAATTAGTTTTTATTTAATAAGCAGCATCATAATTAAGTTTATAGTTTCCTTTAATAGGGGGATTCCAACTAGTATAATCCCCACCCTTTGCAATACTTGTACCATAATAAAGAGAAATATTATTGATTTTAGTATCACAAAACCTTGAAGATAGAACATTTGAGCCATTACTATTAAAATTTGTATTTCTAATATAAGTTATTTACCTCAGTAGTAGCTTATTTGCTGCGCAATACTCACCATAGGTCATAATTGATCTTTGAACAATAATTAAAGGGTCAAGACTATATCATTTATATATAAACTCATTCCTTCCTTTCCAAATATGCCAAGCCACAAGAAAAGACAGATCACCCATATTGAAAGATAAGTCACCATTTTCATAGGCATACACTCTTATGAAATGAATCTATTTTTTCCCATTAAATGAAGGTTCAGATAAAGAGTTAAAGAACAATGGACTAACCAACCATACAAGAACAACGAAACTGAGAAGATGCTCAATGGTTTTATTTTCAGCTCCACATAGATTGCATTAATGATTATCAATTGATTTAATTTTACATCTATTCACATTGGTAACTAATCCATTATTACAATATATCCGAATAATTTTTTTTACCTTTGGCATAACTTTTAACTGCCAGATAAATTTTCAATCATTTGTATCTATTTGAACCGAGGAATCTCAAATTTGGTGTTCCTTAACATCTCTTGCATTTGTTGAGGCCTATATATCTTGTTATAACATTCATTCCTTTAGATCCCTGATATAGACTTAGTCCAATAAGGGGTATCATTTCAGTGATAAATTGGAATGTACATTTGGCTAATGGTTGCTGCAACTTTAGGTGTAAATAAGCAATTTACCAAATCCATATTCCATTTGATGAGTATTAGAGTTTAAGAGCTGAAAAACAAACTCAATAGTATAGTTAGCTGGCTTAGATATTATAATATTAATAGGGAGACAATAAATTTCTCAAATATGTAAGTTTTTACCATCCCAAATGTTCCATTTCAACTTATCTTTTAAAACAATCTATCCCTG
The DNA here is from genome assembly GCA_029959085.1 of Nemophila menziesii. Lineage (NCBI taxonomy): Eukaryota > Viridiplantae > Streptophyta > Magnoliopsida > Boraginales > Hydrophyllaceae > Nemophila > Nemophila menziesii. Next base: position 17,429,944 of record JARWIR010000009.1, on the reverse strand, counting down.
TTTCAATGCTCTTCCAACTCCAGGAGCAATTGATACTCAAAGAAGAATTTTAAAAACTAGTGTTATGAAAATATTTTCCTTTAAGCACTTTAAATAAAAGCGGGTTTGAGTTGTTAAAGTTTTTCCAAGCATTTGATGCTAATTTTGTGTAGTAAAATCATTAAAACACAAACCACCATATTACTTAGTATTCATGAGAGTTTTCCATTTAACCCAGTGGCATCTCTTTCACCCTGATTGTTCCAATAAAAATTTAAACTAGAGGATTCAGAGGACTAGTGAAATTTTTTGGTATTAGTAAAATTGACATATAATTAGGAATTGCTCCTATAAATGATTTTATCGAGATATATTTTCAACTTTTAGAAAGAATTTTTGTATCCTATCCATCCATCCCCATTTTAAAGACGTAAATTTAGATTTGCCCCAATCTGAAGGAATACCAAGGTCCTCTAACTTCCTCATTCTGAGTTGATTTGAGATCTTATTTCTAATCTCAATAGGAGTTTGTTTGCTAAACAACACACTACTCTTATTAAGATTAATATTCTATCTTTTATCCATTCCATATTTATTAAAGATAAGGAATATATCAATATTGTAATCATCAGCTTCCTAGAAAAAAATGTTGTCATTTGCAAACAAAACATGTGTAAGACTAGGGGTTGCCTTGGCTATCCTCAATCATGTTAGGAGACATGTATGAACATAATATTTAATAAGTGAGGATAAAGCTTGAGTAACAAGACAAAAAATAATAGGACAATTGGTGTCTCCTAGTGTGTTCTAAATAAACACACCCAAAAAAGCAAGACACGTACCGCAAGTGTACGGGTCGTCCAAGTAATATCCGGTAAACGGGATTTCGATCTCAGGGACATATTAGGTAAGACTAAGGTGTTATGCAATAAATGCAAATAGTTTCTTGAATGAAAATTAAAAGTAAAAGAGATAGATTTTTGTTTGGTTTTTTTGTTTAAGAACTAAAGTGCAAATAAAGTAAAGATTAAACTAAATTAAAACTAATGCAAGAAAATAAAATATGAAGAGACGCAAGGATGAGAGAATAGTACTTGAGTCACGCTAGGTTTCACCGAAATAAACTTAATTAATGGTTCATCTAACGGACAAATCAGTAATAGTAATAGTCGGGAGTCTAGATTCTCCTAACCCCCGTCAGGGTGGACTTAGGAGCTATTCTCAGATGTTACAAACCCTGGCAGGGCGATCATAATCCACATTCGAATGTCAGGTTCTCTATCCAATTGGCTATAAGATTAACTAAGTCCATCAGGATCAATAATTTCTATCTTACGTTTATTACCTATGTCTGTAATTAAACCCCCGTCAAGATGATCACTTCCCCACCAAAGTGAATAGCCTAATTACTCAAACCTATCTCTGATTAGCTAATTCATTGATAGTGAAATTAACTTATGATAATAAACAATACTAAATTACTCAATTTGAGTTAAATTATAAAAATCCCAAATCAGAAAACATCAATTAAATAAATTAAGGTGCAACCCATATAGTGATTCTCAAGCACTTAAGAAGTTTTGCTCATAATGGAAAATAAAAATAAGACAATAAAATTAAAAGACATAATGTTTAACAGAAAGAAAATAAATAAAACCCAATGAAGAGGTTGGGTTTGGCTTCGAATTGGAGAAGATGACTGCTCTAGATCTTAGCTTCTTCCTTCCTGCTTGATCTGACTTGAATCCTTAAACCTCTTTGATAATTATATGAAGTGTGTGTAAAAGAGGAGGCTAAGGGGTGTATTTATAGGTGTTAGAAATCCCTAGGTCGAATTTACTTGGAGTGGAAGACAAGTTAAGAGCTCTTTAATTCGTAACCCTAAAATCTTGGAAAGGTAAGATTCTGCTGCTGATTTGTTTTGGTCATATCTCTCTCAATACTTATCCGTTTGACGCGTTCCAATAGTCGAAACCACTTGTCTCGTAAAGATCTTTCCATTGGTCTAGACCATTCTCCCAAATTCCTAGCCAATCTTAAGTTATAGACTCGTCTTTGAAACGTGGATGGAATTTCAGATTCATATGGCAGCTTTATCTTTTCCTTCTTTGCATATATCCTTCCTTAATCTTCTTATTTCCATGTAAGTCTCTTTCTTTTACTTCTTTGACTTGACTTGGTCTCTAATTAATTACCATATATCTTTTAAAGCTTCACATTAAATAAATAATTAAACTGCATATGCTTTAAAAATAATAATTCAATAATCCAAGACTTGAAATAGGAAAGTGCACTCTAAAATTAGAAACTCGACTCAAATACTTCCTAACACACTAAAAATAAGCTAAGACTCTAATTCTCACTTCTCCTCCTTGTATTGAAATTTAAGAACATACTAACTTTACACTAAAAATAATCAAATTAATGCACAAAAGTTCTAAAAATGCAAATAGTCTAATTTCAAGGGGAGAAAGTGCAATATGACGAAATAAGCATAAAAGTCTAGCTAATAAGTCAATAATTCACCTAAAATGATGTCTCCAGAGGGCTAATATTTAGAACAAATAGGGAGACATCAATAATGTATCTCCCTGTCTCAACCCTTTTTGTGGTACATCAATATCATGAAGTTCTCCAATTATTTGAACTTTATAGGTAACAAAGGTAATACAGTTTTCAATCCAATTTATCCAATTTGAGAGGAACCCCATTTTTCTCAAAAAATAAAGAAGAATATTCCATTCAATATTCTCATAAGCTTTACTAATATTAGCTTTAACAATTATATTATATATTTTTGTTGTTCTTTTATTCTTAAGAAAATGACTAGACTCCTGGGCTATGATAATATTCTCAAAAATAGATCTTCCTGGCATAAAGGCAGTCTGTTTTTTAGAATTAATGTCAATAAACCAAGGTTGAAGATTATTAGTCAAAATTTAGAAATAATCTTTGGTGTCGCCTAAGGTGTGATAAAAATATGATAAATAAAGAGACTAAAAGATTCACTAACACCCTAGACTAAACACGGTACTCAATGCAAGTACCACATGTCGTACACAAGTCTTAATGATAAATATATATTCGTTCTCAGGGACTTAGTGTGTTATACGAATGGATTCAAAAGAAAAGAGTAGTAATTAATAGCTAATAAATTAGAAGACAATGAAAATAAATATGATTGATTTAGAGAATATTAATGAAAACTAAATACAATCAAATAAAAAGATGTAAGAATAGATGAGAGAATATAGCTCAGGTTTTGCTAGTATGCACTAATCCTTCTATTTCTTCATTAAGTTAATAGGGGTGATTAAAGCTCTTAGATAAGTAGTCAGGATTCAAAATTCCTCCTAACCCCCTTCCGGGTGAACTTAGGTGGCGACCTAACAATTACCAGGGGACTTAACTAAGGTGGTCCTACGCCACTAGGTTCTTAGATGAGACGGTCCTACAAATAATGATCAGTGATTAATAACAAACTTTAATGACTATTTAGTTAGGCAAGCCCTTCCGGATCACTACCGCACACTAGATGCTTATGCGATGGTTCAGTAATTAGACACCCCTTCCAGGTGACCATCTAACTACTATTAGCACAACCCTAATTTGATCAGGATTAAGATAGACAATAAATCAAAGCACATAAATCAAATATATGGTTAAGAAGCTAGAATCAATTTAAAATAGTTTTCCCAAACAAACTTAGATAGAAGAAAATAGAATTCAAAGATTATACATATGCAGAACCCAATCTATGGGAAAATTAGTTCATACTAGAAAGAATAATACTAAAATAAAGATACATACTGTCAACTTGCTTCTCATGAATGACTAAGGATTGAAATAAAGTTTAGATTGAGCAAGGACTAAACAAGGACATGTTTACAATGAATAAAGGGTCTATTTATAGGTGTTAAGGAAGTCCTAGGTCGAAATGTTGGAGTAAGAGGCAAGTAATTGAACTCTTTTCCAAATCAAAATTGTTTCCTAAAATATAGAAGATATGATAAACAGCTGATGTCTTATTCTAGTCGTAAATTCTTCTTTATTGGTCCGATTTTCGTATACTTTATATTGAAACGATCGGGTAAAAAAGATATACAATTTTCCTTTAGATTGCTGGTGGTCCTTTGTGTCTTCTAAAAATGCTGCAATAAATAATCGAACCACAACCGCAAGTGTACGGTTGTCCCAAGTAATATAGTTGATAAAACAGATTCGTTCCAAGGACGGGATAGTTGACTACAATGCTTATCTATTAATGATTGATTGCACTTATGAAAGCAAATAAAAGTAATATGATTTATTGTTTGTTTTGTATTAATCCTATGTATGAAAGACTAATGCGAAAATGTAAATAAATAACTAAAATAAAAGTAAAACGCAAGTATGAGCAGGTAGTACTTGAGAGACGCAAGGGTTTTCCTAACTATCATTCATTTCATACATTATTTAAGGGGAAAATTGGTAAATTTGTATTGGTCGGGATTCTATATTCTCCTTACCCCCGTCAGGGTGGACTAAGGAGCAACTTTCAAATGCTACAAACCCCGTCAGGGTGATTATAGTCCACTCTCAAGTGATTAAGTCTAAATTACCCAATAGGCCATAGGTTTAATTAAGCTCGTCAGAGTCAAATAATTTCTAACCTACATTCATTAACTAGTTCGGTACCTAAACCCCCCATCAAGATGATCCAATCGCCACTAATTGGAATAGCCTAGATACTAAGTCATATCATTGGTTAATTACGTCAATAATAGTAATTAAAATGAAAATTAAAGAAAAATACGAATTACCCAATTTGATTTAGATAATAAATATCCTAAATTCAAATGTACAGAATGAAATCAAATTGGGATTAACCCATTATGCGTTCTCAAGCACTAATTAGGTTTAGCTCATAATAATTAAAAAGAAAACTAAAGAAACTAATAGGTTCATCATGTTTTACAGAATAAAATAGAAGAACCTAATTACGGAATTGAATTGGCTGAGAAGTGGAGATATAGACCGTCTCCAGCTCTTACTTCTTCTCTTCCTGCCTCTAGCTTCTTCTCTGGTGTCTGACTCTTAAGCGTTTGTTGTATTCTGAAAAAGATCTGTGAAAATAGAAGTCTAAAGTCCTTTTATAATGTTAAAAACGGATTAGGGCTTGGACTTAAGAATAAATCAATAATTAAATGTCCAAGCCCAATTTCTAAGCCCAAAATCCCGTAACTGCTGATACACCTTCACTAAAACGGCTTTTCCCGCTTCGTTATGACTCCGATTGACCTAATTCCAGTTGCTAAAGTTCCGTAACTCGATAAAGAATGTTTTCTCTTCAAAGGTCAGTAGCTAAATCATCTCTTAAGTACCTCGGAATCAGAAATCTATGGCCTGGAAAACAGATTTTCAGCTCTAAAAAATAATATCTTCGGGATTTATCTTCAAGTCTTGACTCTATATCACGATCTTTGACTTTCTCTTTGGATTCCTCTTCTAGCTAACATCTAAAACCTGTAAACTTTACACTAAAAATACCAATATTACGCGCAAAAGCTTAATAAATTAAAAATGCTAGAAATAAAATGGAAATTTCGGATTATTGCATATTAGCACCAAAAGTATATCTAAATAGTCAAATAAACACAAAAAATGATGTCTCCCAAAGGTATTAAATTAGAACATTTAGGGAGACATCAAGACCCCCAACTCAAACCTTTGTCATCCCGACAAAGCAAAACTAAAAACAAGGGGAATGAAGTAGATGCAAGAGAAAATAGAAGCTAGCAAATAAACCCTAAAGCAATGCTAAAGATAAATCTCATATAGCAAACATTAAGAACTAACATCTACATACACTAATCATGCAACATCAAACACAAATAACTTCAATCATAAAATTAACTTTGCAATGCTAGAAGGTTACACTTGTACTCATATTTGTATGATGACTATAGGGTGGTAATTAATCCTAACTCGCTTTGAACGCTCCACCTAGTGTATTCTCTATCAACAGAATCATAAATTCACTATGTACTTAGGAATCACGATGTCTTTACGGTTTTAATAATGGGTTAAGGACGGTATGGATGTATATTTGGTAAATTTGAAGTGAGATTTTGGCTCTCTCCTCACTTACCATCAACAATGTCCTCGAGCTTGAGTTTACGCTAAAAAATGTTCTCACTCACCCATTTGACTAATTAATGTTGCGTCCCCATGTCAACCCAAATAAAACTAAGATAATTTCCAAAAAATTTCCACTTTGCCGATTTATTCTTTTTATTTTATTTTTATTTTCTTTTTCATCTCTTTTTTTGTACAAGATACCCATGACCATCATTTTGATGTGAAAAGTCATGTCTCTTATAATTTTCTTTTTCTTTTTCAAATTTCGGCAAAGGGTTACATAATAATGTCATCTTTTATTTATTTTTTTTATTTTTTTTTTGTGCCTCAATACAAACACATATAATCCCTTCCCAATGTAATTTCCCAAATGTGGACCCTCCACCCCAAACTCAAGCTCGAGACAAGTCTCAGGGTTGTGATTCAAGTGCGGGTCATTTGGTCATGCCTAAAAATCTAAAGGATAATGGGCTTATATCGTGGCTACAAAAGAAAAGGCTTAAGGCTCAAACTTGGGCTAAGACGGATAAAATTATAATAAGGGATAGCAAGCTAAAAGGCTTCAAATGGCTAACAAAGAACTGCCCCTATCATTTTCCTAAGTACATAGCTTGTCTTTAGTTCATATTTAGGTGGGTTCTCTACTAATTAGGATTTCACGTTCTACACACCAAACATACTCCTTAAGTACAAGCTTACTTCATTTGCATTGTTCATTAATTTTTCCTATCAATTACCTATGTTAGCATGCAATTGTAAGTGCGTTTTATGTTATTCCCTAAAGTCCACTATCTACTATCATAGATTCATCAAAAGTATGCTTAAAAGGGACATTTAAAATATTCTACAGTCAAACGCAAATCCTAATTATTTTATTGAAAGCAATTAAAAAAAATAAACACATAAAAACTGGGATGAGGCAACGAACCCCACCCCAAACTCAAAAATGAGTCGTGTCCCCACGACTCGAAAAAGACTCAAAGCAATAAAATAATCTACACTAAATGAGAAGGGAAAGAAAACGTATCTTAACCAGCGCGAGGCTGGTGTCGGTGTTGTGTCCAAGTTGAGGTTTTGAATTCTTCTTCATCTGGTTGCGTTTAAAGTGTTCTGCATCACCTCGAACTTCTTCAATTTTCCCACGTTTTCATTTATTACTTGCTCTCTAAGCATCATCTCCTCTATTAAAATCTTTCCTCAATACCCAAATCGCCTTCGTCACCATGTTCTTCGTACGTTTTCCAACCTTCATGGTCATCTCTGATGACCCCAAACTCAAAGCTTCAAGACCCTCAAAAGGTTTGGATAAAATTGTGATTTTAGTGTTCTTGAAGGTTTGGGTTTGAATTATGTATTGTTTAGAGCTGGGTCATGGATATTTCAAGGTTTGGGAAAGGTTTAATGGATAAAATTTAACTTGGTGAAAGAAAACTTCGGATTAAAGTGTGAATCTTTGGTATTTTGGATGATTTATGGTATGATTGTGAGCTTGGATGATGTTTAGAGGAAATGATTGATGGTATAATGTTGTTTTGATGATGATTTTCAGAGTAGTTGGAGGCTACGATTCGTCAATGGAGGCTAGCATGAGGATGAGGCTAAAAATATAGGGTTTTAGCCCTTGAAATCGCCTCTCGTAACAGTTCGCCGGCATGCCGGCGAAAAATAATTTGCAGAATTGAGAATTTTACCCAATTTGACGTAGCCTCCTTGCGTCGTCGCTGACGCAGTGACCAGAGAGTTCGACTTCCTTGGCCAGCTAGCCGGTCATCTGACCGGCGTGCCGGCGGCATGACGCTGACGAATCACGGAACGCAGCGACCCTGCGTCGTCGCTGACGCAGTGGTCAGAAACTTCATCTTCATCGGCCGGCTAGCCGGTCATCTGACCGGCATGCCGGCGAATCCCGCTGGCGCAAATTGTGACGCAGTAGGGCTGCGTCATTGCTGACGCAGTAGGGCTGCGTCATTGCTGACGCAGTGGTCAGAAGGTTTGGGGTCCTCAGCTCGTTCTGGCCGGTATGCCGGCCAGCTCGCCGGCTAGCCGGTCAAGCCTGCTGTTGACTCCATAATTTTTCGTTTTCTCATCGTTTTGACCCCAAACTCATGATCATTATACCCCTTAAATCATCAAAAACAACTACCCTTCCTCATTTCTTAATAATAAACATTAAATTAACGAAAATCAAACTAATTTAAACTACGAAAAATAAAAACTTAAACTAATATACAAGAATTTGCTTTTGTTTAACGTCGTTAAGCTCGACGGGTTACCTCATTCATTACTCATTGACATAAACTCCCCAGCAGTGAGTGAGGTTGTCAATATTTGCAACTCGAAATTTACATCCCTTAGCTTTTATTCCAACTAATTTTTCTGAGATAACCTTCTCAACCACGAACGGTCCTATCCAAGAGTTCTTTGATTCACATGTCTTTGGATGAGGTTTAGGTTTTTTCATAGCAACTTCTTCGCCTACTTTGAACTCCTTTTTCTTTCTTTCTTTCTTAGGTTCCTTTGGAACCTTCGTGACACGTGTTTTCTCTTTCTTCTTCGCATGATTGAGTTGTGGATTGCTCTTAGGATTTGGAGGAACTTCGATCGGTGGTTTCTTTCTTAGTTCTTTTTCCTCCACTCCTAAGGTTTCCACAACTTTAGTTGGATCCTTTGGTACCTGTTCAACTACATCTACACGAAAGCAATCCTCCTGTGCATCTGGGAATTTCATTGGTCTGAACACGTTGAATTTAACTTTCTCGTCTTGGATTCTCATGATCATTTCTCCGTTCTCTACATCAATCAAGGTACGCCCCGTGGCTAGGAATGGTCTTCCCAAAATAATGGGGACATTCCTATCCGCGTCGTAATCAAGTATAACGAAATCAGCGGGGAAAATTAACGTACCTGCCTTAACGAGGACATCTTCGATTCGGCCTTCTGGATGTGCAAGAGATCGATCCGCCATTTGCAAGACCATAGAAGTAGATCTTGCATTTCCTATTTTCAGCTTCTCAAAGATTGATTTGGGCATAAGATTAATACTTGCCCCCAAATAGCATAGCGCTTTTCCTTTCCACTCATTACCAATTGTTATCGGAATTGTAAAACTCCCAGGATCGGTTAGTTTCGGAGGTAATTTATTCAGACATATTGCACTACATTCTTCAGGTAAGCCAATCATTTCATTATCGCAATATGGCCGTTTGTTGGTGAGGGCTCTTTTCAGAAACTTAGCATACTTGGGTACATCTCTAGTAGCTTCTAATAACGGAATATTTATGCTAAGACATCTTACCCTGTTAAATAATTTTTGATACTCAGCCATATCACCCTTCTTTTGAACTCTTGATGGAAATGGTGGAGGAGGACGGCTTATTATAGTATCATCTTTCTTTTTCGGAATTTCACTAGACCTCTCCACTTCTTCCACTTCAACTTCTTTATCTTCATTCACCACCTCTTTTTCTTTTCTAGCAACTTCCTTCTCTTTCATAACAGGAAAAGGAGGTGGAGGAAGGTTTTTACCACTTCTGAGAGAGATGATTTTACAATCTTCGATTTGTATCAGATTTTCAGTATCGCTAGGGAGTTGCCCTTGCGGATGTTGATTCAATTGTTTATTAATTTGATTTATCTGATTCTGTAATAACTTCATGTTTGCATCAGATGCTTGTTGACGTTCCATAGCTTGCGTCTGAAGAGCAATTAAACTTTCTACGGTTTTCTGAAGGGTAACTACTCCTTCTTGTGGATAGGCAGGTAAGGCTTTTTGGTTCATGGTTTCATCGTAGGTGTTTTGAGGCGCTTGTCTCTGAACATAATTTCCCTGATTCTGTCCTCCTTGATAATTATTTTGTGGTCTTGGATTGAAATTGTTACCCTGGGGGTGAGGCTGATATGCATATGTAGGATTGGCTGCCCCATTAGGATTTTGAGTATTGAAACCCAGGATGGTTTCTTTTAGGCTGATATCCATTACCACCCGAATTAAAATTCCCTCTGTTAGAGACAAACATCACGGATTCTTGGTTATTCGGACAATTTTCCCAACTATGATTATTAACACCGCAATACTCACATCCATAACCTTTACCTCACCTCTTTTATTCGAAAAACCTTCTTTCACGGCTAAAGTGAGTTGTCTCAGTTGTTGTTCTAGTGTGGTTTGAATCTTTGTCTCTAAGGAGTTGAACTTTTCTTCAATATTGACATTATTAACTCCTTCTTTAACTGGTGTTCTTACGGTATTCCACCCAACTTCATTCTTTACTGTTCTTTCCAAGATGATTTTTGCATGAACTGGTTGAACTTGAAGAAATCCGCACCACATAGCAAATCCAATTTTTCTCTTGAAGTTCCATCAAGGCCTTTGTAAAATGTTTTTAGTTGTTGTTGTTCTGTAAAGCCATGATTGGGAACCCTTCGTAAACACATCTGAAATCTTGTCCAGCTCCTACCCAAAGTTTCATCATATTCTTGACGGAAATGCGTCAATTCTAATTCAGCATCTAACCTCACGTTACTTTGGTAATACCTGTCAAAGAAAGCAGTCTCTAATTGGTCCCAGTTTGTTATCTTCGTAGGATCTTGTGTATCGTGTCATTCACTCGCTCCATCTATAACGAAAAATCGAAACACAGCATGGTACATCTGTTCTTTTGAAACTCCTTGTGTGATGTAAGAATCACATATCTGTTTGAATTTCTGTACCGCTCGGATAGGATCTTCTCCTGGTCTACCACGAAAGTTTCCAAAATTTTGGAATTGAGCTAACATACCCGGATCTGGACGAAATTTTGGAACATTGATATCTGGAGCACCCACTCCTAGAGCAGGAGCACGGAAAGGAACTTCTTCTGGACCATTAACAAACCATGGATCTTGATTCATCACTATCTGAACTTGTCCGTTATTATTTTGTTGATTCTGAATATTAATGTTCTCCATTCTGTTAATTAATTCTTCTACTTCTAAGGCTTCTTGTTCCTTCCTTCTCTTGTTAGCAAGTCTGATTAATGATTCTGGATTATTAAGGATCGGAGGTGTTGGCTCTAGATCCTTAAAGAGTCTCCTTCGCATACACCAAACCTAAAAACCTGAAAAAGATGAACAAACAAAAGCGTAAAACCAAAAAAAATGAAAATAAAAGTAAATGCAACTATCACTAAAGGATAAACACCGTGGTCACACGCTACCGTCCCCGGCAGCGGCGCCAAAAACTTGGTGGTCCTTTGTGTGTTCTAAAAATGCTGCAACAAATAATCGAACCACAACCGCAAGTGTACTGTTGTCCCAAGTAATATAGTTGATAAAACAGATTCGTTCCAAGGACGGCATGGTTGACTACAATGCTTATTTATTAATGATTGATTGCACTTATGAAAGCAAATAAAAGTAATATGATTGATTGTTTGTTTTGTATTAATCCTAAGTATGAAAGACTAATGCGAAAATGTAAATAAATAACTAAAATAAAAGTAAATCGCAAGTATGAGCAGGTAGTACTTGAGAGACGCAAGAGTTATCCTAACTATCATTCATTTCATACATTGGTTAAGGGGCAAATTGGTAAATTTGTATTGGTCGGGATTCTATATTCTCCTTACCCCCGTCAGGGTGGACTAAGGAGCGACTTTCAAATGCTACAAACCCCGTCAGGGTGATTATAGTCCACTCTCAAGTGATTAAGTCTAAATTACCCAATAGGCCATAGGTTTACTTAAGCTCGTCAGAGTCAATTAATTTCTAACCTACATTCTTTAACTAGTTCGGTACCTAAACCCCCCGTCAAGATGATCCAATCGCCACTAATTGGAATAGCCTAGATTCTAACTCCTATCATTGGTTAATTAAGTCAATAATAGTAATTAAAATGCAAATTAAAGAAAAATACGAATTACCCAATTTGATTTAAATAATAAATATCCCAAATTCAAATGTACATAATGAAATCAAATTGGGATTAACCCATTATGCGTTCTCAAGCACTAATTAGGTTTAGCTCATAATAATTAAAAAGAAAACTAAAGAAACAAATAGGTTCATCATGTTTTACAGAATAAAATAGAAGAACCTAATTACGGAATTGAATTGGCTGAGAAGTGGAGATATAGACCGTCTCCAGCTCTTGCTTCTTCTCTTCTTGCCTCTAGCTTCTTCTCTGGTGTCTGACTCTTAAGCGTTTGTTGTATTCTGAAAAAGATCTGTGAAAATAGAAGTCTAAATCCCTTTTATAATGTTAAAAACGGATTAGGGCTTGGACTTAAGAATAAATCAATAATTAAATGTCCAAGCCCAATTTCTAAGCCAAAATCCCGTAACTGCTGATACACCTTCACTAAAACGGCTTTTCCCGCTTCGTTATGACTCCGATTGACCTAATTCCAGTTGCTAAAGTTCCGTAACTCGATAAAAAATGTTTTCTCTTCAAAGGTCAGCGACTAAATCATCTCTTAAGTACCTCGAAATCGGTAATCTATGGCCTGGAAAACAGATTTTCAGCTCTAAAAATAATATCTTCGGGATTTATCTTCAAGTCTTGACTCTATATCACGATATTTGACTTTCTCTTCGGATTCCTCTTCTAGCTAACATCTAAAACCTGTAAACTTTACACTAAAAATACCAATATTACGCGCAAAAGCTTAATAAATTAAAAATGCTAGAAATAAAATGGAAATTCCAGATTATTGCATATTAGCACCAAAAGTCTATCTAAATAGTCAAATAAACACAAAAAATGATGTCTCCCAAAGGTATAAAATTAGAACATTTAGGGAGACATCAATTGCTCCTCCAAAATCTCAGAATATTTTGAGTTATCTTCACTTTAGTGGACGTGACTGCAGAATTTTAGATAAGCTTGGCAACTTTTCCTTTCCTATTCTATCTCTACTTCCTTTTATCTCCAATTTTAATCCATATCTTCTTTCCTTATCTCTTTATAATTTATTTGGCATCTAATAAGTTTTCATATATCTTTAAAACTTCACACTAAATAAATAAATTAAACCCAACATGCTCTAAAAAAATCATTAAATTAAGCCAAGAAATATGAATTTATCAAAATATGATTAAAAATATAATATTAATTAACCAAATACACGTACAATGATGTCTCCAACTTAGATTATTATATCACAAATATGGAGACATCAATCTTATACACAAAATTCGCACAACGTATTTGTCTAAATGCACTAATCATATAAGGGTTAGTGTATTTAGGTATAAGGGAAATTATTGTGTCATTGATATCATAAAGATTAGAATTATTATAATAAAATCGGAAACATGTCTAATAAGATCAATATTTATGAGATCCCAATATTTTTTTATAAACCATCAAAACCATCAACGAGGGGCTTTATCACACTATAAGGACCAAATATTAATTTTAAGTGCTTTCTCATCAACATGTTTAACAAAATTTAAATTCATCTCAAGAGATACAATCTTATTGACACTATTCAAGATAGGAGCATAGTCTCTAGGACCTATAGTTTTACATACCTTATTATCATAAGAGGTGATCTCATGAACAATATCACCTTCCGAATTAATACAATCTCCACTATCAAGTTTGAGTCTACAAAATTTATTTCTAGTCCTCTTTTCTTTAGTAATGGCATGTAAATACTTATAGTTTTTATCCCCTAACTTGAGACAAAAAGGTTCTAGACCTCATTTCCCAATAAAGTTTCTCTTTTTTCTAATAATTTTTCAGCACAATAGCCAAATTTTCTAAGAATACTTTATTACAATCAGAGTGAGGGGATTTTTTCAATTTTTCAATCTCAAGAAGAGTTTTTTAATAAGAATTATGTTATTCAAAACTCTTTTATTCGCCCATAAAGAAACACTTTTGTTAACTCTTTTCAACTTATGCTCAAGTCTTTGATATTCCACTCCCCTGAACAAGAGAAAGGGATTTCCAAGTTTTAACAATAATAGAATTACAAGATTCCTAATGTACCATCCTTTTTCAAGGTCAAATCTCTTCTTTTTCTTGGTAATAGTGTAATACTTAATTAATACTGAATTAAATAACAAGAGGCTTACAGAGGAATACCTCTTGAAGAGCAGCAAAATTGAATCGATCAGAAATCTGATTATCTTGCGGCCGTGGATCTACTTACTAGAAGAGAGACCTCTATTTCCACAACCTAAGAGTCTTATGATTTTTGATAAGTGTATATTTTTTAATTATAAAGAGAATAAGAATAGTAAAATAGAGGTGTTCATATAAAAAATGAAATCACTTACTTCTTCTGACCAAATAAAGTAGTGGGTAGTTATCTTAACTTCTACAGTTATTAATTTTAAAATTCAAAATTAACAACCTTTTACTTTATAACTTACTTTTGGAGAACTAAGAAAATAATAAATAATTATACATAATTATTTATTTATTTATTTTTTTCTTACATTCTATCAATCACCAATAATTAACTTATATCAACTTGTGGTACCAACATCCCACTATCTTCTCATATACACACTTGCACCAAAGTATCATCATACTTTGCAAATAGGTCGTGCGACCGGCAAGCATACAAGCATGTGTTACTAATAACCTGTTTGGGTACATAGTTGCTCAAATAATTCTCATTCGTTACGTATCCTGCAGTTTACAGACTAATAATTTATTGTATCATATTTTATTAACTCTGGCCCCTTTAAATTTATATCACATCGTTTATGTGATCAAAATAGTTCACTGACATAACTTCATGTGTCTCACTATCATGTTATAGTCTAAATTGACTTACATGATCGGTATACCTGCAAGCACACACTTTGATACACAATTTTAGTCTTCCCTTTACACTTAGATCCTTTTACGTTGATTAGGTTGCTTTCCCAAACATACCCCATTAGACCGAATCATTCATGATCATTGGTAATATGTTTAAAGTAGCATACACCTAATAAAAATATCATGATATAGTCAAAAGTAATAAGGGAAAAATTAAAGACATCACATAATGAAGAGACAGGGATCGACTCTTCACTTACTTCTAGTCGAAAGCACACGTGGTATTACACACGTGTTATGTATTATTCATATAGCTCCAATTGTATGTCCCAATTTTATAAATACCATACAGATATATAATTAGACAAGTCTCGTTGTCTAAGATGAGTTCTTCGATCGATCAACCCTTCTATGAAATCAATCAAGCAACTCATATCTGGCTATTATGCACTAAGTAGACAGTGCGATTCTACTTCGATCATAAAAGACTAAGCTTAAAATGTATCATCCATGTTTATGATCTCATCTTAACACTTAGTTAAGGCGGCTATTTTAACTCAAGTTCTCTCAAGGGTTCTTCACTACTATGAGTTAGCTCATCTTTGAGCACTTCTTGTGACAAAGGTGTTTGCCCGTGTGATACGGCCAATCTCAGTCTATAGGACATACATACTTCCAAAAAAACACGCATTATAATATATATAGAAAATCATATTATTAAAAAAAATAGTTAAATAAGCATACTAATGAAAATATATACATGAATGCACATAAATTTGCAATATTCATACATTATATCTTGCTTAATCATATAGATATAACATATCCATAAATATATCCCTTGGGATATCCTTTGTGAATGGATCAGCAAGCATATTACGTGTTGTACGTATTGCAAACCAACATCCTTTTGTGCAATAATACCTAACAAAGTTATACTTTATATCAATGTGTTTGGTCTTAGTATGATACTTAGAAGCTTTCACACAAGCCTTTTCAGCTTGACTATCACAATTTGTAATAACAGGGCTCCCACTATCGCTTGAGAGTCCTAAATGTTCAAAGAACCTTTTTAACCAAACAGCTTTTTGAACCGCAATTGAGCATACTACAAACTCAACTTCCATTGTGGACAAAATTATAAAGGTTTGTTTCTTGCTACTTCAAGAAATTGCGCAGTTATTCCAGCATACAGATGGCCCCTTACGAAGCTCTCTATGGGAGGAAGTGCAAGACCCCATTGTATTGGGATCTTGGCGAAAGGAAGGTAATAGGTCCACAACTTCTCGAGGAGACTGAGGAAAAAGTTAAACTTATTCGAGCAAGGATTAAGATAGCTCAAGACCGACAAAAGAGTTGGGCGGACTTGAAACGTAAAGCACTGGGATTTAAGGTTGGTGATCACGTGTTTCTTAAGGTATCGCCCACTAGAGGCGTGAGTAGATTTGGGATTCGAGGGAAACTAAATGCCCGATTTATTGGTCCTTTTGAATTCCTGGAACGAATGGGCGAGGTTCCCTATAAGGTTGCTCTACCACCCTCTTTAGCAGGCACCCACAATGTATTCCATATTTCTCAGCTACGCAAATACGTAGCCGATCCGAGTCACATCCTGCAGTACGATCAATTACAGGTACGAGACAACCTGACGTATGAGGAGCACCCGATTGGTATTGTTGATAAAAAGGACCAAGTCCTTCGACGCCGCACTATACCGTATGTAAAGGTTCAATGGAGTTCTAATCGTACTGAGAGAGAGGCCACATGGGAAATGGAGTCGGAGATGCGAGAGAAATATCCAGCCTTATTCGCTTATCAAGGTTAGTAAGTAAGTTTCGGGACGAAACTTTTTAAAGGAGGTGATAATGTGATACCCGGTTATAAGTTTAAATTAAGTGGTAGGCTTTATAAGTAAATAATTAAAGTTTAGGGGTTTATATGAATAAGTTAGAATAATAGAAGGGTTGAATAATTAATTAAAAGTAAAACTATTAGTACAAGTGATGTATCACCATGGAACGTGTAGTCACCTTAGCTGTTAAGGTTACACCGCCTCAGAAAAAGGAAAAGAGCTATATTAATATCTAAAAGGTAGATATAACCCATAGTAAGTAAGAAGACCCAAAAACTAAACAAAAGAAAGGGTTAAGGCACTCGGCAGCCGTAAGAAAGAAAAGAAAACCAAATCTAAAGCTACTCTTCCATTTCTTTGTATATAAAGGTATAAATAATCTATTCATTAATTTTGATAAAATATAAGTTGAAGCTATGGATTATATCTTAGATAACTATATGTATGTAATATTATGTGGGTAAACAGTAGCCTTGCTATATGATATTAGTTACGTGTGTAATATAATTATTTAGGTGGAAAGATAGTAGTAATAATTGTGTTGTGTTAATATTCTAAAATGAACAAGAAGATAAATATTTAGTATTAGTTATTGGATAATTGTTAAGTTCATGTGTTATTATTAGTCAAACAACAAAAAGTAGATAAATGGATCTAAGAAAGAAAAAAGTGACGAAAGTATTAGTAGTCTGTGCTTAGTAAAGTAAAACAAGTAATTGATTTAAATGAATGAATAAATTAAATAAGGTTAAAGGAAATGAATAAAAATAGTAAATAATAATTAGTTTAATTAAAATGGTCCATTTATTATAATTAGTATCTTAAACAAAGACTTAGATCATATTTCTTAATTACCTAGAATTAATCAAAAAGTTATATTTTAGGAGGATCAGAGATTTAACTAAAAGCACGGTTGAGGTAAGTCGGACTCCCCTCCTTATGTTGATTTACGATATTCTGTTATCGGTATTTAATTAAATTGCATATATTGAGATCGCGTGGAACATGATTGTATTTGTGAAATGCATATAGTTGTGTATAAGACCTACGTGTTATGTGATCATTAGGGCTGCGACACCTATCCGACAGGTGAAATTGTCGAGGTACTTAGGTACTGATTGCGTTGTGCCGTAGGTGGAAAGATCCACTGCGGGTGTGTGGGGTGGGCCTATATGTTGCCCAGGGGGTCGGAGATGGCAGGAGCAGGCATGGTACTGAGGGCCGTGTACCGAGGCACTAGTGAGTGCCGAATATTAGTTATCGCAGCTCTAAGTGGTGTGTGTGCATGATCATTTATATTCGAGGCTAGTGATGGCCGGCTACTGAAATCATATTATGTTATACGTACATTTAATTTATATGTCATTCATTATTATTTGATTAAACTGTAATCATGTAAATCCCCTTCCCGGGAGACGTTTCGACTTACTGAGCTTGTGTAGCTCAATTGTTAATTTTCTGTGCAGAGGGAGGTGGGCAGGAGTCCCAGGGTCAGGACCAAGCTTAGCACCCCGTGTAGATAGCTTTTTGCGTACTGGATTATTGTGCAGTAGAATCCAGATAGACTTTTGTTGTAACAATAGTTTGGTTTGTATTACATAAATGAAATTAACTAAAACACTTTTGACGTGTCATATATAAAAAAAATTACGGTGTTGTGTTTAGGTTATTGCGTTATAGGCCTTGCAGGCTTAGGTTGCTACTTAGGTCTGCGGCATGTCGCGCTCTGAGTTTCGGTGGTGGAAATTCGGGGCGTGAACAAGAATTCATGACCTGAGGTAGATATACGCACATATATATCACTAGCCCAAACGGCATAATATATCCTTCTAGGTGTAATCTATTTCCTCGAAAGCATAAGACATGATCCATAATGCCTTTTAGATATCTCAATATCCTTTTCACAGCTTTCAAATTTTCTTCTCCCAGGTACGATTGAAAATTGACTAACTAAACCTACCACATAACATGTGTCTGGCCTATTTCATATCATAACATGTATAAGACTATCTATGTCACTAGAATATGGCACTGTATACATTTTATGTTTCTATTCTTGAGTACTAGGACACATTTCGAGAGTTAAGTTTATTCCCTTTGCTACAGGAGTGTCAATGGCATTGCATTTAGTCATACTAAAACGGTTTCGAGTATATTCATGATGTAAGGTTCTTGAGATAAAGATAATAGTCTTCTAGACCTATTTCTATGCATCTTCACCGAGAATATAATTTGCTTCTCCTATATCTTTCATATCAAATTAAGAAGCTAGTCACTTCTTATTAGCTTGAATAAACTCTTTATCATTCCCAGCTAATAGGATATCATCCAGATATAGAGATAAAATTACAAAAATTTTATTGGGACATTTAATATATACATAGTGGTCTTCACTTATCATCTCAAATCCATTTGGTGAAATGACTTCATGAAATCTCAAAATCCACTGTCTCGAGGTAAGCTTTAGACCATAGATTGATTTTAACAATCTACATACTTTATTCTCTTAATATTTTGCAATAGAACTCGAGGGTTGTTCTATGAAAATAACCTCTTCTAAATCTCCATTTAAAATGTTGTTTTGACATCCATTTTGGTCTTACATTCCTTTTCTCCATTTATTCTTAGCAAGACGTGAAAGTGTTTAATTTACTATTCGAGGTTCTTCCTTGTCTTGTGGAGCTATCATAAAGACTTCTACTTCGATTTCAAATTGATGACGAGGAACTAAGCCTCTAGCACTTCTCTTAGGTTGAGAATCTTGAGAAATAGGGCGATTAGATGATGTAATGGTTTCAACTGTCTCAAGTTAGAGGATTGTCATTATTTACTTCTTGAGTATGTGTTACCTCATCACATGTCACATTTATTTGTATAGTATCCACCCGATTCTCATTATATGCACATAGAATAGAATTTATATCAACCTCACCTCTACTAAGAAAATCATTCTCTAAGAATGTAACATCTTGTTATTCAATTTTAGTAGGACCTCCATCGTTGTGTTATCCAATAAACACATATCCTTTAGAGTGATTTGGGTGCCTCTTGGACCTAATTTTTCTATATTTATAAGATACATCATGAACATAACCTACCGACCCCAAGATCGCAAGTAGTTCATAAGGAGTTGATGGAATAGTCTGTGTGGGTACTCGGTTAAGTATATAACTAGCAGTAAGCAAGGCATCTTCCCAATAATATATTGAAATATTATCGTGTGTCATCATAGACTTGAACATTTCTAGGAGAGTTCTCCCTCTTTCATCACACAGTTCCTCCATCTGTCTTAATAGATATTCACATCCATGATTAAGGTTTAAGGTTTTTCACCTTCCTCTCAAACTGATTTTCTACTTCATCAAAATATATCATAAGAAAATTTCAATACTCAGATTTTATGAAAAATCATGTAGACTTAACGAAACCTAGTGATATCATCTATGAAATGATGAAATAATGTTCCACACGTCTATTTTGAACATTTATTGGGTCACAGATGTCTGAATGAATTACTTGCAATGGGTACTCGAATCGTTTAGCCTTTCTAAATGGTTTTCATTTTGCTTTACATTCTAGACAATTTTCACAAGTTGGAAAGCTAACTTTAGTCAATGACTCAAAAGGTTCACCTTAGCCAACAAATTAATACGGTCTTGTCCAATATGACCTAGTCTAGCATGACATACACTTTCTTCTACGTTAAAATTACTAGAAGAAGTATTAGTAGAAAAACAACCACTTATATAATAACTATTAAACGGGTTATCATCATCTAGTACACTTAAACTAGGAGAAATAAAACCAGAACCATAATACTTAGCATCATAATATATATCCACTTGTATGTTACGAAAATGCATATTAAAACGTAATCCTAGAAAAACAGTGACTAAGACCAAGTTCCGTCGAATATCATGTGCGTAAAGTACATTAACCATGACAAGGTATGACCTTTTCATAAGTTCAACTTGCAAGTGTCAACTCCTTTGTCTACAAACTTGTTGTTGTCTCCTACATAAATCCATCTCGTTCCCTCTGGAATTAGACGATATTCAACATATGCCTCTCGGTTTTTGGCTACATATTTTGTCGCTCTTGAATCCACAGTCCACAAAGGATTAGAATCAGCTAGCAATATAGTAGTAGTAACATAAGTAAAGTTACAATAAGTAAATGACATTAATATCTTTCTTTGCATTTGCGAGCGAAGTGACCAATCTTATCACAGTTATAGCATTTCACTTTACTCTCGTCTTTCTTCTTACGAAAAAACATTTTCTATTATCGTTACCACCATTCTTGTTCTTCTTGGAAGCATGCTTATTTTTGTTTCTCTTCCTATTGTTCTTGCACTTAATACCCTTGATTCGCGACGTCAATGATAGTAAACAAGCACAAGAATATAGTCAATGTAAATTTAGGACTAAATAAATTAGATACTAAAATCCCAGATTCAAATTAAAACGGAAAAACAATAATCAATGGTTCATATAATTAGAATCCTAAAGAGAAATTATGCATAATAAATCTCTTCAATAAATAACTTAGAAATACCTCATAGACAAAATAGATCTAATACTAATTTACCCAAAGAATAGAGATGGATAAGTGTAGAACTGATGTAGTTAAGCTCTAGCTCTTGCTTCTTCCTCCTCTAGATCCTCCTAATTTATTTTATAATATTTTATGTATGTATATTAAGCTAATGCATTCAAGGGATGATTTTCGAAAGTTAGGAACTGATATATATAGGTGTTAGATCGAAATCTTGGAGTAGTGACCAAGTAAAAGAGTCCAAGCCCAACTCCATTCGTAAGGATAATGATAATTACTGCTGTTTTTTCCATATCTCCTTCGTTAATGGGTTGTTTTTGGCCCGTAAGATATCAAAAGAATCCACACATAAAAGTTCTATCGAACTACTAAATGGCTCTTCCAAAATCGTCGCCGATTTAGAGTTATCGTCACTTCTTTGGACGTAGCTGCAGAAATTCAGATTTATTTGACAGCTTTTCTTTTCCTAATTGAACTTTGTTTCCTTTTATCTCCTGATTTTTTCAATATCTTCTTTCCTTATCATCTTAGAATTTATTTGGCATCTAATTTATTTCCATATATCTTTAAAGCTTCACATTAACACACAAATTAAACCAAATATGTTCTAAAAATAATAAATCTCTAAATCGGAATAAGAAACTGGAATATGACGAAATAAGCAAAAAAATATATCTAACAAGTCCATTTTCTACCTAAAATGATGTCACCGAAGGGATTATATTTAGAACAAAAAGGAAGACATCACATGGTTATGGCCTTAAGTAATTCACAAGGTCTTATTAAACTGAGAGTTGCAAATGTTATTGATGTTGTTCTAAATAAGGAATGCAAAGAAGAAGCTTTGGTGAGAATCTGGTAGGGTAATTAATGTTGTGAGTCGAGGAAGGTATAAGTCAAGTGGTGAAAGCAAAAAGGGTCCAGTGTTTGCACGAGATAAATCAAAATAACGTAGGACTAATTCCAAATTTTGTCAAATGGAGATGGTGACAAAAAAGATGAAGGTTGCTTGCATTGTGGCAAGATGGGACATAACAAGCGAAATTGTTTTGCCTTTAAAAAATAAGGAAACAATCAAGGTGAGAAAGTCAATGCCTTCAATATTAATGAAAATTACAGGACGCATTAGTTTTATCATCTGATACACACAACGATTCTTGGGTTATAGATTTTGGTGATTCGTTTTATGCAACTGGTGAAAAGAAGATTCTATCAAACTTTATACAAGGAGATCTTGGAAAGGTATACTTAGGTGATGATGCGAGTTGCATCATTATCGACAAAGGGGACACACAAATAAAGTTGTTAAATGGGTCAACATTCCAATTGAAAGATGTTATATTTGTGTCTAATATGAGAAGAAACCTGATTTTAGTCGGACAACTAGCGGGTGATGGATATTCCACATCATTCACTGCAGATTCGTGTAATAACACTAAAAAAATCTCTAGTATTAACTCGGGGAAACAAAGAAGGAAACTTATATCTTACACCCATAAAGAAAGATCAGATTTTCGGTGGCATCCAATTTCAGTCGAGTGAAGAAGGTCCTATAACAGTTAAAGACAATAACTATATGTCTAAAGTCCAGTATACTTCATACATAGAATTTGGTGTATGCTATGGTTTGCACGAGATCTAACATCACACACGCAGTGGGAGTAGTCAGAAGATTTATGAGTAATCTAGGGAAAGCTCATTGGCAAGTAGTCAAGTGGATATTCAGAACACTGAAGGCTACATTAGATTGGGCACTATGCTATTGAGGACTAGAATGTTGTCTTCACGGTTATGTTGATTCATATTTGCCTGGGGACTTAGATGGAAGAAGGAGAACTACCAGATATGTGTTAACCCTTAGTAGTGAAACAATCAACTGGATTTCTCAGTTAAAAAATGTACATATCATGGTATGCACATATCAAACATTTGACTTTCTAGAAACAAACTACTACAGTCTTATGTTTTTCGGTATTTGATCACTTATTTGTGTATAATTTGACAAATTAGTCCCTGTTTTTCCCAAACATAATATTTTGAATTCCTTATCTTATACTTGTGTGACAACATTAGTCTAGAATGTATAAAAACATTAGATATATCACTTTTTCATAAAATATATTTTATCACCTTTTTTTCTCTTTCACATTCTTTTTTATTCATATATTGGGTTATTTTGAATGCAACTTTGTGGCGTAGAGGTTCGATATATCCTCTTAGAGAGTGTTCTCGTCGATATTCTCATATTTCAAAAACCCTTAAGTTACAATGAATAACAAGTAGTTTTCTAGTGTTGTGGTATCAGAATAAAGTTATATCCCTGTAGCATCAATTTTTGTCAAATTAGGAGTTGACTTAAATAACAAACAATTGAGTTCCTAGTATATATGAGTATTCATTTTCTAAGGATTACCAAATGACAGAAGGAATGTTGAGTCCATCATCATTAGTAAACATCAAACGTCAAGCATCCTCAAGCATCCTTATTCATGAATTTGATATACTTATTGTTCATAGGATAGTTTAAAGATATATAAACAATCTCAAACTATTCACACTGTTTCTTGGTTGTTATCATGGTGTAATACACTTTACAGAGGGTATTCTCCTAACAATTCAAAATATAACTTTCACACAGAAAGTCAGCATACTTCCAAGAAGTTGTTTTGTGAGAAACTTTCTTGTTACCATGCCAACCCAGCATAGTGGTTGTAGATGTAAGAATATCCACCAACACCTTGTAAACGTAAGTCAAGTAATAAAAGATAAATATGATGTATACTATCATAATCAAACTTAATATATACTAATGAGAATCACATGATATATAATTAAAAATTCAGTCTCATCATTGCTACAACAGTGTAAGCCTCCATAAATTGACTCCTACTTATTAATAGATTCTTCTCTTCGTCAATTAAGATAAGCTAACATATCTTTTTTATTGGATTTATTCATAAATCTAGTCTTTCTTACTCTTTTAAGCTATTCTCTCAATTCGAAAATAACATATAAGAAACCAATGATTTTCGATTTTGGAATATAGATTTCAACTTCATAATAAGCAAATTTAGAAACATGTTAGCACATGGTTAACGAATATTTGATGCAAGAGGTAATTATTACTAAATAGTTAGCAATGCTTTCAAACTATGTGTTTTTCCAACGAATATAAAAAAATATGATTTCAAACGACACAATAACATAATTTTTCATTTTTTAGTTTGCTTAGCCAGTTTACTATTAATATTTCAACATCCAAAAACATTAATGCTTACAAGGTATGGCATATCGAGCCATCCTAGATAAACAGAATAAGAAAACAACTTATGTCCTAAATAATATATCTCACTTTGACCCTACCAGTATTGTAAACGAATAATATTTGTTTAACGCCTTAGCATTCCACTCTATCGGTAAGAATATCGATTTTGAGGTATACCAATCAACCTCGTTCCTTTTTCAAGAAAAAACGTTTTTCTTCTTTTTTGAGCTTTTCTCTCAACAAACCTACATAATTTCTGAAGTTTAAATCTATTTCCATGGTGATATCTTCATCAAACCTAAATATCATATAATATATTTTTTAATTACTTTTGATCCATAATTTGTACACCGTGGTTGCAAAAAAAAGTGTTTTCTAGCCATTTTGGAATAGCACCAACATTGTATTCTCCCTTAGACGAACTTGTACTTGTCCCACATTGTTTTGAATTATAGTACCTGCAATTGAAAAGTTAGTTTTAATTTTCAATTTATCATCTAAGTTGGCACAATAGATGAATTGGAAATTATAAAGCAACACATGGGTCGTTAGATGGATTGCACAACTCAAGGACAAGTTTATTTTTATTTTAAAGACATGAATCATCATTAAGATTTTTCTAAATGAAATTGTTCTCATCTACAACAATTACTTAATAGCATAATAATTTAGCTACTGACTTAAGATCTCCCCATTCTATTTATTGATTAACATATATATGCTTTTACCTTCATGTAATCTTTATCTTTCAATTATTTGGATAATGTTCAATGAACTGATATGCAACATCTTGAGAACTTTACTTAATCTCTATTAGAAATCTTGATATTGATACTTTCCAAAAATATTTTTCTTTTAAGTAAGATTTCATTCAACCACTTAGATTAAACAAATTTTCTTGCGAAGCAACAGAACCGACATTATTTCAAAATGACTACAATATATTGAAAATATAAATTCCAAAGCCTCCTTTAATATGTGGTAAACATACATTATCTCATGTTATTTTTTTCACCCCATTATAGTTGATTATACCCTTCCACAAGAAAGCTCGTGTTCTACTTGTTACCATTTTAATCATACTTTGTGGAAGAGATAAAACTCCACACTAATTTGTTGGTAAAAATTAAAGCGCTATTGTAATAGTATTTAAAAAGGTGTGAAAATAAGCTTTAACTACTAATTACGAAAATAAATAATAAAGACAGAAGTATTAAAAAAATCAAATCAAATGACGAACCTGATTAGTGAAGATGATAACTGAACTGTAGTGTCGTGGAGGAGCCACTGCCTTAAGAACGGATTCCGGGACAGCCGAGATGCTACAATGTATTTTCAAATGTTCCCCAAGGTTTAAACACTACTACCTACTCTCGTGTGCATTCACAAACGAAGGTTTGGAATCTGTATATGTTTCGTTCAAGAACAGAAGTGAAGAAGAAGAATATTTTTGCTGGTGGTTTATTTTGTAAAGTTGTGTGTAAAATGAAGAAGAACAGCACGATTTATAGAAGAAAAACTAGCTAGTAGTATGTGGGTAAAAAGTGTTGGCCAGTGTGGTGGTATTAAAAGTAAAAATAAAACTAGTCTATTTTTATATTCCCTAGGACAATATTTTGAAAATGTAAATTCCCAAACCTCCTTTATTATGTGGTAAACATATATTATCTCGTGATATTTTTTCACCCCCATTATAGTTGATTATACCCTTACACAAGAAAACTCTTGTTCTACTAGTTACCATTTTAATCACCCTTTGTGGAAGAGATAAAACTCCACACTAATAATAAACTTCAAAAATACTCATAATATATTTCATTAATTCTAGTCTATCACCGAAACAAAATAATTTTGAAGTCCAACTTTAAATTCTAAAAGTCAACTTATTGAGAAGTGGGGAACAAACCTTGAAACTTAATCTTATTTTCAAAAACAATAATATATAAATGTGTATGTTATATTATTTTGAAATAAAATGGTAACAAAAAGGGTAAAGTATTCCATCCTGGATAATCCTACACCAATTATATTTATACATATATCCATGTTTTAAACTTACAAAAGTAACTAATTTATCAATCTAATGACATGTGTTTTGTTATAATAATCGATGGCAGTTATGTAAATATTGGACCATCTGGATGGAAGTCTTACCAAAAAAAGGTTTTGTTTTGATGAGGGGGACAATTACATTGCACATGGCACGAGATCAACCCTCCTTGATATCTCTTATAAATAATATCTTTTGCTTCAACATTATTCAATCATTCCTACACAAAACCCTAGCTTCTTCCTCTTCCTCTCTACACCTCCACCTCCTTCTATTTTTATTTATCACATAGTAATTCAATTACCCAATCTCGTTTTTCTTAGACCCAATGTATTTGCAATGATAACTTATCCGCTTCTTCTCTCTATAAATTTTCATTTTCATCTTCCGCCAGATCTCTAATACAAGTGGTATCCATGTAAGCTATCAGGATGTATACAATAAGTAGAATATATTGATTAAGATATTGGAACATGATTAATAGGTTATTGTTAATCCAAAATATTTAAAGCAGTGTTAGATTAGAGAAATGCAAAGTCAATGTTAGAACTAACTAATTAATTATTGTTTTCCTTTCCCCGTTAGAAAGTTTCAAAATACAAAATAACTTTCTATGAACTTAATTACTGCTACGACTATGGTATAAAATATTTGCAAATTCCGTATATATGGTATACATGTAGATCTTGTTGTACATGATATTGAACATATGTCATTTGTATGTATATTGTATTTTATATTCTCATATTCGTATTTTCTTTTTTTCTGAGTTTTTTTTGGATAACACATTCCTTTTATTACTTTCTTGTAATTGTCTTTAATTCTCATCTACCTATTCCACCGACTCTTCCCATTTTCTCTCTTCAAATGTTAAACAATCTGCGTTTATGGTATTCAATATATATAAAAAAAAGGTGTTGAAGCCTCTTGGGCTCTAAGGATGGTCGAAGCCCCATAAACCGGTAAGTAAATTTGTACAATTTTCAATATTTATGTTTTTAATTTTGGTTAATTATTAGTTGGTTTAGATTTATATTGATGATATGTGTTAATTATTGGTCAATATTTGGATTGATGATTTGGGTTAGGTTGCTCTAGCGCACACAATTGATTTTCTTTTGCTATTCTTTTTCTATCGATGTTCAATATGGTACAATATTTGCATATATAGGTACTTAAAGTACAATTTTTGAAAACTAAATTATGAAATTAGTTTATGAATCGGTCATACTTAATTTATCATTGCAAATATCTATCATTTGAGAATATAGAATCTGTAGTTCAAATTTTGCATAATAAAGGGACTTAATTTTCGCATAATATAGGGACCTCGAGTGCAATTTTTGCAGAATCAATTACGCAAAGAGTTTATTATTATGTATCATTTGACTTTCATAGTTAATGTGGAAAGTCAAACTTCGAGAATATAAAACATCTTTACGATCAAATCATGGAAAATTTCGAAAAGCAAGGATATGAAAAATTCTAATTTACTATATAAATATTAACTTTGCATTTAGATCCCCACAACTTTGTACATTTACATGTTTATTGAGCAGATTTTTGCTTACAGAATGACTAAACATGTAAAACTAATATGCAAAAATTAAGTTTGGTGTTTAATTTTGAATTTTCGGGCTTGTGAAAGATTAATTTTTATATGTATTTAGAGAGTTGAGAATGAAATCATGCTTTGGGAGCCAACGATTAGTACGGAGATTGCTGGAGGCGTGTGAAAAACTTTGTTGAAACTTCATTTTTCCAAATTATAATTTCTTATCTTATAAATATTAAATAGTCATATGTATGAATACAAGTATCCTATCCCGGATCGTGATATATGGTACATCAATATTCACTCAATTTTCATTGCAAAACATTAGCTATAGGTATAAAATTCTATTTGAGGTTTATCACTCTTTATGTTATCTTATATGTCACACTTAGTTAGAAATCCAAGAACGAAAATTAAAGGCCTAAGCTTTGGGATGTTTCTTTACCAGGGATGTAGGAGTAGTTTTTTATTTCGGATTTGTGATCCAGCCCTCCTATTCTCATTACAAGGTTTGCTTGATTTTGTTTAACCTCCACATCCTTATGTTTATTCTTATTCTTATGATACCTTTTTTATTTTCTTAAGGTTGTCTCATGCTAATTCAAGGACCCCAACTAGGCAGACGGCAATGTCCTATGTTGGAAGGTAAAAAAATATAATGAATTTATAAACGGTAAAGTTATGCATATCTATCATGTAATGGTTGCTTTTATGTTCTGTTTTATAGCACCATTCTTTGTTGTTGTGACAATGAGACTATATGACGTTGGGATGAGATCCCAAATTATTTGGAGAAAAATGTTGATAAATATGTGGTTAGTGATAGAGATGGGACTAATGTGAAATGAATCCAACTATTTAAGATGTCTAGATTTGAGATGAGATGGTACTTTTGTGAGCATGATAGCTTCCACTTTTGAAGTGATTTGTATTTATGTAATATGTAATAATTAATCACTTAGCAGAAGGCATGAAAATAAACAATGTATTAAAAACATGTCTTTTATAAATATTTTAAAAATATATTTTCCAAGTATTTAAGAAATGTATACTTAATAAATAACAATATAGGTATACAACCAAACTGGATCCTTGGAGCAGAAACGGTCCGAACTGGTAAAACGGGTTCCTCTAACCGGTTTGGTTTTCATACTTCGCAAAGAACGGACCGGACCGGTAAGAATAGGACCGATGGACCAGACCGAAACGTTAAGCCCATCGGTCCGGACCGGTGGGACCATTAGCCAGGCTAAACCGTAACCGAAACGGAAGGGGGTTATGTTTAGGAATTAATTTCACTTAATGCGGACAAAATAAATAAAATAATCATGCTCAAATCATGGTATTTAGTATTTTAAATTGGTACATATATTATCCGATAATCAAACTATTTTATCAACTATGCAACATACAGTAAATGTTGACACTCATAATGTGTTGGTCACCCCTTATGTGTAGGTTCCTTTATTTTATCCATTATTACTTCATTGCCTTTTATGTGCTTTATTAATTCATAGCTAATTAATTGTGTTGATAAAATTCATTTGGTCAAATAAGAGAAAACTTAGAAGCTTTGAAAATATCATTGATTAAACTTTGACATTATGTAACTATGTTTACTTGTGTATTTTACGGTGCCATATGGTTCATTTCTGGTCTTGAGGTTTCTTGGGATTGCTATTGGATAAGGAAGAGAAGTTAGCGTGCCAAAAAAATTGCATGTTCCTCCATGAGCTATTTAACTAACTCACTCATCCTCTCATTTTTGTTCTTGATCGACAAGTTTCCAAAGTATAGCCTCTCATTCTCTCTTCATCATTTCATTTTCTCTCTCCATCACTCTTTCTTCCTCTTCCGAGACAATATGTTATTTTTGCTTTTTTAGACTAATACATACCTTTCTATTCATATTCCTAGATTTCTTATCTCACCTCTTTCAAATGCTCTAGACCACAAGATGAACAAATGAGGAAGGCAATCCATCTATATATACTGGTTGATAGACATCGAAAATAAAAATGAAATTGTATAAACCATTTGCTTAACAACCGGGACATATTCCTTTAATCACACTAGACATGGCATTAACGTTGACAAGACGAGTTCTAGAAAGCTGGAAAGGAACACACCACCATTGTTACTTTGGGAGCTCAATTTAACCGGTTCAAGTGGTCGATTATGGTGATATGTAGTAATTAGGTTGTATTCATTTTATATTATCAGTTTATTGTAATAAATAATTAGGTTTTAATAAAATGTATGTTGTCTATTTGAAAATTAGTTAGAATAATCGCATTATCGGAGCGTGAACCAACAAAAACATTTGTGGATGTGGATCTCCTTATCCTAAAGGAATGAACGATTAACTTAAATGAAACTCACTTGAACTAAAAATGTTTCCTTTTAATGGATTTGCATGGTAATGGACATTATTGTGTGTTCAAGAGTTGTTTAGTCCATAGCATACTAAACATATTTCAACTCTATTTATGCATTATAAGGTTTTTTATCCTTCTCAGATCAGATCTCTTCGTTGTTTGATCACCTTTGGTACGTGATAAATTTATTTCTCCATTAGATTCATACATCTTCCATATTCCATCTGCATAATCGTTTCTCAACTAATCTTTTTGTTTCTTCAACCCATGGTAAGAACACATTACCCTTTACAACAACTTCCCGGACTTGAAGCAGGACACATGTGCTATGACAAACACAAGGAACCAAGTATACTACCTATACTCACGATACTTCCTTAATATATTATAGGCCCATAATTTAGAGAAATAAAATTGTTTTTAGTGGTGATACAACTTTTGGACTAACTCCTAAAGAGTGGATAGAACAATTTAGCTTGTAGTGAGTAGATATGACTTTAAATTCTCTTGACACCTTATTAAATGATCACAATAAAAGCTCTTAAGGTTGGTAGATGGGAGGTGTAAGTGCTAACTTGAATGAGCTCCATTATATGGCTAAAAATAACCCCCAACGATCATAGGCCATGTGTATAACGAATATAAATAAAATCCAGCGTGTTGAGCAAAACAACGTCCTCTACGGTCTATCGCAACTCCTGTGGTGTATTAAAATTTTGTTTTACTGTGGGGTAGTCTTTCATATTGCAGGGTATAAATCATGTGTGTACCACGTGCGGTATACCATGATTATCTACGGTTCACCGTACCCTTTTTTTTTACATACTAAAAATTGTTTTTTGTTTTATGAACTAAGGTATGATATAAAACGTGGTATGTGTAAAATATAAGTTAGAAAACATGAGTTAAGTATGAAACTAATACGAATAATAAACCCAACAATAGTTTTAGTTTAAAAGTGTTTTGCCGAATATTTAAATAAGATTAAAACAAATGTTAGACCAACAATATGTATCTACGTTTATTTTCCACACATTTAGGACCTTTATTGTAAAAACAATTCAATAATGAGCTATTTATAATGAAATCAAAGTTCTATGTTGAAACAATATTGTATTAGATTATTAAATAAAATTTATTGATTTTTTATTTTATATAAGACTTGAACTTTTATTTGGACCCTAATTAGTAAATGTATTATATATTATCAAAAGAAAATAAATGATAATAAATTATTTAAGTTACTTTAGTTTATTTATATTGAATCTGTTTAATCCTAGAGTTCTTTAAAAAGAAAGTAAATAATCAATTTTTTAGTATTTCAAATAATTTAATAATTTTTTTTATGATTTCTAAAATAAGTATTCAAAAGTTGATCTCAAAAGTTAACTAAATTCCACCAAATAAATGTCATGTTCACTATTTTGTTTATATTATTCATTGTATTATTCACCTATTTTGGTATGCAAAACATTAATATTCATATCAAAATTATAATTACTATTTAATTAGATATCCATTATAAAATTTGTAAGGATCGTAAGACTAAAAAAAATTAAATGGTGAATCTTGAATATATTATGTATTAGAATTTGTTTTTAGAACAAGAAGAATTAAAAAAAAAAGTTTAACATATTACTCAGATATGTTCATATAGTTTGCATTTGGTTATTTGACTCCATTCCTCCATCTCTTGCTAATAGTGTTCACAAAATATCGTTTTTACTACCTAAAAAGGTCCATTATATTGTATTATCTCAATTATTTTTCAGATTTGAGCCTTATTCATGGAATTACAGTCCTCAAGTCTAAAGTCTTACTGTTAAAATTGTATTTGTCTCTATGTATGTATTTAATTGTTTTCTCTTCTAATAGCAGTCATGAAATTAAAAGAAGATCTAGTCAAGAGATTATTACATCAAATTAAACCTAATTTTTTTCTTCTACAATTTCATGCATTTAAAAATAAAAAACAGCACAGAGCTTGGATTTAGAATGATAAATTCAATTAAAATAATAATTTATTTTTTAATATTTTTTAATCAATTAAATAAATTCTTTAATTAAATACTTTCTATTTTTTAAAAAATAAGTTCATTTTATTCCTATTAATGTATTATATTTTTCATTTTTTAAATAACTATTTCTAACCTTTTTTTAAATTATATAAATAAAAAAGTATATCTAACTTAAATAGCTCCTCAATTGTAACAAAAAGATTAAATTGGGTGTTAAATCTTGTAACAAATGTTTCCAATGGGTCAAAAACATAAATTTAAGATCTCATTCATATTTTATTAAAAAAACCTAATACAAATTTCTTAATATTATCCAACTAATTAGTGTATAAAGACAATAACACATTTATCAATTACTTTCCAGTGTATTAATTCCTCATATATCCTCTTCATATCTTATCTTTCTTTTCATTTTGTTATTTGTCATTATTTTCTTCTTTCTCTCTCTTCGGTTTTTTCTCTTTCGGTCTCTCTTTCTCTGTTCTTCCATTGTTGTGATAAAGATACAAACAAATATTCTCTTTGTTTCTCAATTTCTTATAAAACACACACCTCATCCCATTAAAAGAAACACATCGAAGGATTTTATGGTGAATTTCAAGGCGTTGCAGGTTCAAATAATCAATTTTTAAAGGTAATAAATCTTAAAAATTATTTATAGTATGGATCTAACTTTGGTATGTATAGATCTATATTATATGTATAAATTTATATTTTGAATTGGTGTAGATCTCAATTTTTGTAAAGAAAAATTTGATTTTCATGCAATGGATCTGGAATTTTTTTTTTGTATAGATCTTCATTCATGGGCATAAATCTATATTTTCAAGAGTAAGAACTCTTATGAATTACTTTTTATATGGGTCTACATTTTAAAAATATAGAAATATATTTTTATGGGTAAGAATTCTTATTAATTCTTATTAACTTTTGTCCTGGATTTGCATATCTTGGGTATATAGATTCTAAATTCTTATCTATAAATTCGGAACAAATTTTTAATGTTTTAATTTTTTCAAAAACAGAACAACATATAAATTTCTAAAATATCTAGTTTTCTGATCTGATTTTTGTTTCCGATTTATATTTTTTTTTTCTATTTTAGATTCTACATATTAAATAAATAATAAAATTTATAATTATAAAAAAAGATATACAATTGGAAATATTTTATTATGTTAGAAGAAATAAAAAACTCTGAAACATGATAAAATCTTAAACCCATTTCTTCACACTTCTATAGGTACAATTTTTTTGGTGTTATATTGTATTTTATTTTGCTTTGATTATCCATTTGATCTTATAATCCAAAAAACTAAAATTTTCCTTAAAGAACTTTTTTCTCTATTTCATCCTATTTCCACCCCTAATATATATACACCACAACCCAACGACTTTAACGTATTTTTTGGTCTTACAATGCTTGAGGTGTGTGTTGATTTTACATAAATTATTTTATTGATGGTTTTACAGGGTATATCTTATTGGTGGTCTTATAGTGATGAGTATGATGTGTTGTATTTTGTTATTTTTAATTAATGATTTTATTCTTGTGAAGAAAATTAAACTAATGAATATATATTTCCATGTGATATGGTCGAGAAATTTTTTATCTTGAAACAGATGGTTACTCATCGAAAAATCTTAACTATGGGTATACCCATTACAAAAATAGACTAGTACGCACCACCGCGAGAGTGGAAGATGAGATGTTTTAATTAATATTTGGGGTAATTTGAAATCATCCTATATTTAGCTATCCCAAATACAATTAGTTATATTTTTTATATTTTAGTTTAAATATATTTTATCCATAACTTATTAATGTGATAATTAGTAAGTGTTTAATTATATAATTTTGTTACTTATTGTGATGTAGTGTAAGAGGTCACTAATTGTATAAAACATAAATATAAATTAATGATAATATTTACGACTGTGTTTAACATACATATAAAGTAACATTTTTTTTTTCAGATGGATATAAATATACAATAAATAAGATGATCGTTGACCATATCATTTCAATAACCTCCTAAAATTGAATGTAACGAAGAGAATGGAGTGCCATAGACGCAATCACTCTTCATATAATCAACATCTTCATGCACTTCCTGCTTCATCCACACTTGTGGATGAATCTTGCCCGTGGAAATGGAGAGTACACACAACATGTGAATTATTTGATATCCTTATATTTATTATGTAATATTGATTTAGTTTAGAGTTGATAATTTAAATATTTTAGCACACTTAGATTTTTATCTCAATCTTAACTTTTTAACAGGGAGCACATGCCGAGACTAACTTATTTATCGTGCAAAAAGTATTAAAACAAAGCGATGTTGGTTATCTTGAAAGAATTGTCAATGGCGAGAAAATAATTAAGTAGAAAAAAATCCCTATAAAAAGAAAAGTTGTAACATAGAAAGTTTGTAATCACAAGTTTCATTAACACCAAAACATAGTGAAATAGAGATCATTTTACTCCTCTTTATCCTTTCAGGACTAAATTTAAGACTTTTTACCCCCCTAAAACTAGAAATTAACCACAAAAAAATTATTGGGACGCTATCTTTACTTTTCAATTAATAATTTAATAAATTTATTTATTCAAGGAATTCAATTAAAGATATTTAGAATTTGGTCTTTATTACGTATTAAAAGCCAATATGAATTATTTATTAAAAATTTAATATGCTTTCACTTAATAAATACGTATTTACTTTTCAATTAAAAATTTAATAATTTATTATTATTTTTATTTTATTTTTAATTAATTTTTTTAATTCGAACTAATTTATTGAATCATAACAGGGAATATTACAAATGTAGCACATTAGAAAAGTGCTTAGCCCACAGGTGGAGATAAATAAAGACGCCCGACAACATCAATTGTGACGTATATAGTTGCGCACAATCACTTTGTGCCAACCTGCCATAACTCCCTGTAATTCCTCTCAATAATCTTATAATGCCCTGGATGATAAAAAATGATGTCCAACTCATTCCCTAATTGATGGAGAATATCATTCTTATATTGGAAGATATCAAAGGCGACGAGGAGGAAAATGTGGATACGTTTGAAAATGAGGCAATTGATGATGTTGATGAAGATATATTTGAAGGATTGGATGATAAATTGGTAAGACCTAGCCAAGTCAGCAACTTTGGCAGATTACTTCCCGGAACCAAATGTGTTGTTATGGAATTCAGTCTGTAGTGTTGCCCTCCGCTGAGTGTGATGTGATTTTCTTAGTTAATTGTTAATTTTTACTTGTGATTTGTGTATAAAAGAGTTATTGATTAATCAATAAATTAATAATTATTAATTTATATATATTAATATTTTATTAATTTAAAATGAAATACCTAATTTACAAATAATATTCAAACTTTCACTTAATTATTATACAATGCATATACAAACATGTATCAAATGAATGGTCTAATTTGAAAAAAACTCTTCAATCTCTCGCTTTAAATGCTTATAGAGTTTTTTTAATATAAATGGCCCCAATTTAAAGTGTGAGATACATTGAAGATAATAATTCACTTTATGGTGCTTGTATATGCATTGTCTTGAGAATATAAATTATCCTTCATTTATTCTTAACATAATTTATATTTATTGAAGATAATAATTCTTGACCGTATCACTTTAAAATACATGGGATATGGTCATAAAGTGATACGGTCACTTTAATGAATTGTTAAAGTGAGAGATACATTAAAGATAATAACCTTTGATCGTATTACTTTATGGACATTAATAAATATAAATTTAAAAGAAAAACAAAAGACAATTAAGTCATTTTTCAAAAAACCTTCTAAAATATTCCATATAATATGTAGTATATAAGGAATTATTAATTCATATTTAAATTGGGGGTTTACAGGAATCATCGAAAATGTATTATCTTATAATTTTAGCGAATTATTACTTTATCACCCTATCCCCGAGTCGGGACCAGCAAAAAATATTATTTTAGAGAGTTTATTAAATAATTGAGTATTAATTTTTCGAGTTTTTACTATAGTTAGAAGTTGAGGTACATAGTTTTGTGGATTTTTCTGTATTTTTCATAGTGGAGGTGTTTACTTTAGTAGTATTCTACATTTGTGTGTACTAATAAAAGTAGTTTTCCAAACTAAAATGTGCAATTGTGATACTTGTTTTCAATCGAAATTACAGTTTAGGAAATGAAATTTTAGCTTTAACAATATCTTTTATTTTGTTTACCTATACTATATTTTACATACTTGAGAATAAATTAATTATATAGAGGTTTGAAGTAGACATTGAGATGCACGTGGTAGTTAAAAATTATCTAGTTATAATAATATGTTTGTTTCTCGAGCGTAAATAATACAAAACGTTTCTAATTACAATATTCATTTGTGTTTTTATAGTGCTATCATGTGTATGCTAAGAGATGTTGAACGATTTTTTTGGGTTTTCACAACAATAACCCATTACATAAAATAATTAACAAATGGATATGGTGGTGCATTGGTATTTTGAAGGCGAAGGAGGTGATGGGTATGATGATCAGAAGTGGAGGTGTAAAGAAAGGAGAAATAATTGGAGATGCAAAGAGAAAGCTATAAATGGTTGCCTTTGGTGTGAGAAGCATGCTTTAGCTAGAAATCTCTATTACAAAATGTCTAAGAAGAGGAAGCTGGAAACTTAGAAGATCAAACTTCACACTTTGCTATCTTGGTGGCTTCTGGTGGTGGAATAACTACAATTATAGAGTCTATGAGTAATCAATCAAGATTCCCCACTTCTATCGCCTTCGGTGGTGTAATTGCCGGCTAAAATCAAGCATCATCTATCATTTACTCTTATGAAGATTCTAGTAATGGTTGGGAGAACATAAGTACAGGCGAGAAGCAGATTTATGGTGAAAAGGTAAATATTTAGAATAAAATAAAGAACGGTAGATTAAGTAATGGAGAAGAAGTTAGAAATGTGAATGTAATTGTAAAGCAAAGGTATATATTATAGTAAATCTATACCTTGTTTGCAGGTGATTTATCTTCTATTTATGTAGATGCAAAAATTTGAGTGAAAATGATGTCAATTCCTTTCAATAACCTAAACAAATTATAATGAATAATCTTTTTTAGTCAAATGTAAATAACATTAACATAAATCTTTGTTGGTTACAAAATATTAACAAATTTTGTGTATTTCAAAGTCACCCTTAAGTAGATTAGCTGATCAGCAAGGTGGATTATTCATCCAAAGGCCAAGAAAATTGTCTTTTATCTTTTGTTTGGTCACCCAATCAGCTACTCAATTTCTTGTTATTCTCACATTTAAGAACTTGATCTTGTACTTAGTTTTATAAATTAAAATACACCTAACCAAAACACTGGTACAGCTAGATAATCTAACAACTATATAATTTACTTGGTTAATAACAGTAAGGTTATCATTCTCGAGTTCCATAGATCCAGGAGGAAGTCTTGAAGCCATCTCATATCATAAAATGATTACTCTTTATTCTGCTTCGACCACTAAGTTTGTTTGTACCTTCATAGCAAAACCATCTACATTGTACCTATTGAATCCCTCAAAACACAAGAAACAACAACTAAATTAGTTTTTATTTCATAAGCAGCATCACAATTAAGTTTATAGTTTCCTTTAATAGGGGGATTCCAAGTAGTATAATCCCCACCCTTTGCAATACTTGTACCATAATAAAGAGAAATATTATTAGTTTTAGTATCACAAAACCTTGAAGATAGAACATTTGAGCCATTACTATTAAAATTTGTATTTCTAATATAAGTTATTCACCTCAGTAGTAGCTTATTTGCTGCGCAATACTCATCATAGGTCATAATTGATCTTTGAACAATAATTAAAGGGTCAAGACTATATCATTCATATATAAACTCATTCCTTCCTTTCCAAATATGCCAAGCCACAAGAAAAGACAGATCACCCATATTGAAAGATAAGTCACCATTTTCATAGGCATACACTCTTATGAAGTGAATCTATTTTTTCCCATTAAATGAAGGTTCAGATAAAGAGTTAAAGAACAATAGACTAACCAACCATACAAGAACAACGAAACCGAGAAGATGCTCAATGGTTTTATTTTTAGCTCCACATAGATTTAATTAATGATTATCAATTGATTTAATTTTACATCTATTCACATTGGTAACTAATCCATTATTACAATATATCCGAATAATTTTTTTTACCTTTGGCATAACTTTTAACTGCCAGATAAATTTTCAATCATTTGTATCCATTTGAACTGAGGGATCTCAAATTTGGTGTACCTTAACATCTCTTGCCTTTGTTGAGGCCTATATAGCTTGTTATAACATTCATTCCTTGAGATCCCTTGATATAGACTTAGTCCAATAAGGGGTATCATTTCAGTGATAAATTGGAATGTACATTTGGCTAATGGTTCTGCAACTTCAGGTGTAAATAAGCAATTTACCAAATCCATATTCCATTTGATGAGTATTAGAGTTTAAGAGCTGAAAAACAAACTCAATAGTATAGTCAGCTGGCTTAGATATTATAATATTAATAGGGAGACAAGAAATTTCCCAAATATGTAAGGTTTTTCCATCCCCAATGTTCCATTTCAACTTATCTTTTAAAACAATCTATCCCTGTTTCAATGCTCTTCCAACTCCCGGAGCAATTGATACTCAAAGAAGAATTTAAAAAACTAATGTTATGAAAATATTTTCCTTTAAGAACTTTAAATAAAAGTGGGTTTGAGTTGTTAAAATTTTTCCTAGCATTTGATGCTAATTTTGTGTCGTAATCATTAAAACCCAAACCACCATATTCCTTAGTATTCATGAGAGTTTTCCATTTAACCCAGTGGCATCTCTTTCTCCCTCATTGTTCCAATAAAATTTTAAAACTAGAGGATTCAGAGGACTAGTGAAATTTTTTGGTATTAGTAAAATTGACATATAAGTAGGAATTGCTCCTATAAAACTTTTATCGAGATATCTTTTCTACTTTTAGAAAGAATTTTTGTATCTTATCCATCCATCCCCATTTTAAAGATGTAAATTTAGATTTGCCCCAATCTGAAGGAATACCAAGATCCTCTAACTTCCTCATTCTGAGTTGATTTGAGATCTTATTTCTAATCTCAATAGGAGTTTGTTTGCTAAACAACACACTACTCTTATTAAGATTAATATTCTACCTTTTATCCATTCCATATTTATTAAAGATATTAAGGAATATATCAATATTGTAATCATCAGCTTCCAAGAAAAAAATGTTGTCATTTGCAAACAAAACATGTGTAAGACTAGGGTTTGCCTTGGCTATCCTCAATCCTGTTAGGAGACATGTATGAACATTATATTTAATAAGTGAGGATAAAGCTTGAGTAAGAAGACAAAATAGAATAGGACAATTGGTGTCTCCTAGTGTGTTCTAAATAAACACACCTAAGAAAGCAAGACACGTAACGCAAGTGTACGGGTCATCCAAGTAATATCCGGTAAACGGGATTACGATCTCAGGGACGGATTAGGTAAGACTAAGGTGTTATTAAATAAATGGAAATAGTTTCTTGAATGGAAATTAAAAGTAAAAAAGATAAATTTTTGTTTGGTTTTTTTGTTTAAGAACTAAAGTGCAAATAAAGTAAAGATTAAACTAAATTAAAACTAATGCAAGAAAATAAAATATGAAGAGACGCAAGGATGAGAGAATAGTACTTGAGTCACGCTAGGTTTCACCGAAATAAACTTAATTAATGGTTCATCTAACGGACAAATCAGTAACTAGTAATAGTCGGGAGTCTAGATTCTCCTAACCCCCATCAGGGTGGACTTAGGAGCTATTCTCAGATGTTACAAACCCTGCCAGGGCGATCATAATCCACCTTCGAATGTCAGGTTCTCTACCCAATTGGCTATAAGATTAACTAAGTCCGTCAGGATCAATAATTTCTATCTTACTTTTATTATCTATGTATGTAATTAAACCCCCCTCAAGATGATCACTTCCCCACCAAAGTGAATAGCATAATTACTCAAACCTATCTCTGATTAGCTAATTCATTGATAGTGAAATTAACTTACGATAATAAACATTACTAAATTACTCAATTCGAATTAAATTATAAAAATCCCAAATCAGAAAACATCAATTAAATAAATTAAGGTTCAACCCATATAGTGATTCTCAAGCACTTAAGAAGTTTAGCTCATAACGGAAAATAAAAATAAGACAATAAAATTAAAAGACATAATGTTTGACAGAAAGAAAATAAATAATACCCAATGAAGAGGTTGGGTTTGGCTTCATATTGGACAAGATGACTGCTCCAGATCTTAGCTTCTTCCTTCCTGCTTGCTCTGACTTGAATCCTTAAGCCTCTTTGATAATTATATGAAGTGTGTGTAAAAGAGGAGGCTAAGGGGTGTATTTATCGGTGTTATAAATCCCTAGGTCGAATTTACTTAGAGTGGAAGACAAGTTAAGAACTCTTTAATTCGTAACCCTAAAATCTAGGAAAGATAAGATTCTACTGCTGATTTGTTTTGGTCACATCTCTCTCAATACTTATCCGTTTGACGCGTTCTAATAGTCGAAACCGCTTGTCTCGTAAAGATATTTCCATTGGTCTAGACCATTCTCCCGAATTCCTAGCCAATCTTAATTTATAGACTCGTCTTTGAATCTTG
This sequence comes from Nemophila menziesii, assembly GCA_029959085.1. Taxonomy (NCBI): domain Eukaryota; kingdom Viridiplantae; phylum Streptophyta; class Magnoliopsida; order Boraginales; family Hydrophyllaceae; genus Nemophila; species Nemophila menziesii. Next base: position 17,388,709 of record JARWIR010000009.1, on the reverse strand, counting down.
GCTGGAATTTCAGATTCATATGGCAGCTTTATCTTTTCCTTCTTTGCATATATCCTTCCTTAATCTTCTTATTTCCATGTAAATCTCTTTCTTTTACTTCTTTGACTTGACTTGGTCTCTAATTAATTACCATATATTTTTTAATGTTTCACATTAAATAAATAATTAAACTGCATATGCTTTAAATTAATAATTCAATAAGCCAAGACTAGAAATAGGAAAGTGCACTCTAAAATTAGAAACTCGAATCAAATACTTCCTAACACACTAAAAATAAGCTAAGACTCTAATTCTCACTTCTCCTCATTGTATTGAAATTTAAGAAAATACTAACTTTGCACTAAAAATAATCAAATTACCGCACAAAAGTACTAAAAATGCAAATAGTCTAATTTCAAGGGGAGAAAGTCCAATATGACGAAATAAACATAAAAGTCTAGCTAATAAGTCAATAATTCACCTAAAATGATGTCCCCAGAGGGTTAATATTTAGAACAAATAGGGAGAAATCAACAATGTATCTCCCAGTCTCAACCCTTTTTGTGGTACATCAATATCATGAAGTTCTCCAATTATTTGATCTTTATAGGTAACAAAGGTAATACAGTTTTCAATCCAATTTACCCAATTTGAGAGGAACCCCATTTTTCTCAAAAAATAAAGAAGAATATTCCATTCAATATTCTCATAAGCTTTACTAATATTAGCTTTAACAACTATATTATATATTTTTGTTGTTCTTTTATTCTTAAGAAAATGACTAGACTCCTGGGCTATGATAATATTCTCAAAAATAGATCTTCCTGGCATAAAGGCAGTCTGTTTTTTAGAATTAATGTCAATAAACCAATGCTGAAGATTATTAGTCAAAATTTAGAAATAATCTTTGGTGTCGCCTAAGGTGTGATAAAAATATGATAAATAATGAGACTAAAAGATGCACTAACACCCTAGACTAAACAAGGTACTCAATGCAAGTAACACATGTCGTACACAAGACTTAATGATAAATAAATATTCGATCTCAGGGACTTAGTGTGTTATACGAATGGATTCAAAAGAAAAGAGTAGTAATTAATAGCTAATAAATTAAAAGACAATAAAAATAAATATGATTGATTGAGAGAAAAATAATTAATGAAAACTAAATACAATCAAATAAATATATGTTAGAATAGATGAGAGAATATAGCTCAGGTTTTGCTAGTAGGCACTAATCCTTCTATTTATTCAACAAGTTAATAAGGGTGATTAAAGCTCTTAGATAAGTAGCCAAGATTCAAAATTCCTCCTAACCCCTTTCCGGGTGAACTTAGGTGGCGACCTAACAATTACCAGGGGACTTAACTAAGGTGGTCCTACGCCACTAGGTTCTTAGATGAGACGGTCCTGCAAATAATTATCAGTGATTAATAACAAACTTTAATGACTATTTAGTTAGGCAAGCCCTTCCAGATCACTACCGCACACTAGACGCTTATGTGATGGTTCAGTAATTAGACACCCCTTCCACGTGACCATCTAACTACTATTAGCACAACCCTAATTTGATCAGGATTAAGACAGACAATAAATCAAAGCACATAAATCAAATATATGGTTAAAAAGCTAGAATCAATTTAAAATAGTTTTCCCAAACAAACTTAGATTTTTACACAATCTATTATAATGTTTCAAATTCATTTTAGCCCAAGTTCTTCAAGTACGGGGCATTCCCTAGTGTGTATATATATATATCTTGGGAAAAAGTACGGGTTATGGGATTGGTTTATGTGACCTAATCCAACCCATACACATTTTTCATAAAAAGTGGACTAGTCTGGCCCATAATATTCGTACATTTAATAACTTGTTCGTTACATCTCTAAATCACAATCCGTCAGCAATCATGTGTTCCTATCTCAGAGACTGATCTGGATATAAAAGGGATTCTTGAAATTCTTTGTCAATATCAAGAGACAACGGAAACCGTTCACTTTTTAGTTTTGGTCGGCAACTCTTGCACTTTGTAAAAACGTCTTATTTAGTCCTTTAACACTTGCTTTGTATTTGATCTCCTTGCTTCGAATCCTTATACATCATTTGAAATCTAATATTTTCCTTGTACCTAAGAGCTTTACACTTAACACACATATTACATCTGAAAATGCTCTAAAAGTAACAAATCTCCAAAACTGAACAAGAAACGAGAATATATCAAATAATAGGGAAAATTACCTCATTTAAGAACATAATGAACCTAAAATGATGTCTCGTGACTAGATTATTATATCAGATATATTGACACATGAAAACCCCTAAACTAAAGTTGTGTTTTATTGACACAATAAGAAATAAGAAGGATAGGGAAGTCTCTAAACATATAAGCTAAGTCAAGTAAGTATAAAGGAAAGAGGACTGATGTATGTAAGTAATACTACTAAACAAACACCTAGAAATTTAATGTACTAATATTTACAAAATGAATCATATATATACACTAATCATACAAAAAGTCAAGAGAACTCCAAGTTCAAATTATTTTAGCTTTGCAGTGCATGTAGGATAGATTTCTTTTCTCTTAGTTCGTCATGTAATAGCTCATATTTTGTGATTTAGCGACCAACCTTAGTTTCTTTGACGTCTACTGTACCTTTATATGATAGCTCCAAGTGCTCCCACATTTCATGAGCCGAATTACAATCATTAACTCGACTATACTCCCTAACACTCAATCAACAAATGAGTGTATTCATCACCTTTTTGTTGTTGGTGAATTTGGAAATCTCATTAGAAGTGAGATCTTTGTTATATTTCATGATCGCCCCAACTTCATCTTGGTAAGGAATGTACGGACCATTGATAAACACATATAAAAGATATTCAACTCCTTTGACATAAATCTCCATTCTATTAATCCATTCAAAATAGTTCTACTTGAACAGAGAGGAGGTCTAGTAAAACAGTAACCTTCCAGATGGTTAGAATCCATATCATTTTTACTCTACAAATGGTTAAGTACAAAATAGATTTAGGCTTTGATACCAATTGATATTCAATATAAGTCCTAGAAGGAGGGTTGAATAGGACTATGTAAATTAATCGGCTAATTTTATTTCAAGTAAATATAATTAAAATTTAATTAAAATCCTATACTCTTATTTATATAGATGACAATAAATACGAGAAAACTAATAGATAATACGATATGCGATATACATATGAGCATATTATCAAAAATATAGGGTGCGGAAAATTAAGAGTGTAAGGAAATAAAGATACACAATAATGTATAATGGTTGGTTTCTCTACTCCACTACCTAAAGTTTCCATTTTAGTATTTGCAATATTCTCAACTAATCTTCATATCTCTTCAACGCAGGGTGAGAACACAATACCCTTTACAAAAACTTCCCTAACTCGAAGCAAGACACATGTGATATCACAAACACAAGGAACCAAATATGCAACCTATACTCACAATACTTTCTTAATATATTACAGTGCCCAGAATTAAAAGAAATAAAATTGTTTTGAGTGGTGATACAACTTTTTTGTGATACTTTAGTAGTAAAATATCATATAGAATCCTAAGCATCAGATTTATTACCAAATAACTAATGATCTTGCATGTAAACAAACTAAAAATTGACAAACTAACTACCAAAGGTTGTTAATATCATCTTATTAGTTAACACAATACTGTTAAGATGAGAGAAATGCTTTTCTTCATTTTGGGTCTATGCATTTTCCTAAAATAATTTTGAATAAAATCTGGAGTTTGAATGTTCCACAAAAGATAAGAAAGATTGTTTGGAAAACATTTAATCTGGGTCTTGCTACTACAGAGAACATATATAGAAGACACTGCATTACATATTCCACATTTAAATCTTATAACATAACATTAAGTGAATTGACCCCATGTATTTGCTTGTGTATGGGTTAGTATTGTTTGGATTATTTCTCCTATGCATTTCATCTCCAAAAATAAATCTACCAACATACTTTGGAAACTATTTTTTATCCTTATATGAAATATATACTCATGTTAGTTATTCGGGAAAGAAATATAGTTAAGTTAGCAATCAAAGATGTTTGACAAATTTGAAATATCATAAATAGCTACTTGTATGATAATATTACCTAATATATAATAAAACTATATGTTTCATCACACCAACCTATGATGAACACAATGGGTGCTTGTTCACTATTTCAAAGACATCAAATAACACTACCAAATAATCAAGACTAATGATAAACTTCCAAAAAACTAAAGATAATATAATTATGCATTATGAGAATAACAAAACATTAGTCATGATGATAATTAATGTTGGTTTTAAAACAATTGAAGATGGGCATTGTAACATTTTGCATAAAACTACTTCGTCTTTTATGGCATCTTCTGCGAAAGAAGCATAGACAATTCATGTAATGAATACAGTGTTGTTGGTCACAAGTTTTCCTTGGTTTAGTTTCCACCATGGGAATAACTATTCTAATATTATTTAATTTGTCTTAGAGCATTAAGAATTTATACCTTTCAACATTTTGATAACAATACCAATCATCTTGAACCAAATATACAATTGTTCTTATTTCACTCCAAATGATATATTATAATAAGGTGTAAAACATGTTGAGGAGTAATGTTCCCAGAGGATGTTCTTATAATAAGAGTTTTACAAGATCAGAGTTATATAATTATATTGGGTGTGACCCAATGTCTGGTGCTAGGGTAGAAAGACATGTATCTAAATGTGAAAATATTGTCCCTTAAAAAGCACACGGGGTATTATAATAAGGTTAATATAATTGGGACCTTAGCTGTAAAATGAAACAACCTTGGGGGTCCCTAAATATAGAATATTACACATATTCATCAAGATTTGTTATGGTTTATTTGGTCATGAGGTTAGTGTGATAGAACGTGTTATATTGTTGTTGGTATATTTATACAAACTACACATACCAAACGATAAATGTTTATAAAAGACACAAATTGGGTAGCACCAAGAAAAGGTACTTTGAAAAAGTGGTTGAGTGAGATTAGGTCGCTAGAGGAATTGTCATTCTAAAGTTTTTTAGAGAACATTTGATTGTAGTACGTCATGGGGTATTTGACAAGATGGTATTGGAAAAATAAATACTTACGGACTTAATGCATTGATAGTTTGTTGTCATGTAATAAAATTTATTTAGGGAAATACCATTAGGAAGATAATAATTATCTTCATGTTATACTTCATCTAGTCGTATCCTTAAAATGCAACTATGGTGTGTGTTTATTTTGTATAGGTTTAGATAGATATAACCCAATTATACCGATACCTATGTAATTATCTTTTATGTGTTTTAACTAATGACATGGATTGTATTATATTATAACACTAATACTTATTTTTTGGTTTTTGTGAAAATAAGAAAAAAGGGAAAATTAGGAAAGTAATATGAATACGTAAATTATATGAGAGTTATAAACACTATAGAATAATAAAACATAAGAATTACATTGTGAATATGTTATGTGTATAATAAAATAAAATGAGATCCCATTTATAGGGATCAAAACTTAATACCAAATAAAACAAAGATCACATTAGCTAGAAAACTAAAAGAATATAGAAATAAACGAATTCCTTGTCTAGGGAAAAATACACATTATGTAGTAGATTTAGGATCATATGTGTGACTTAGTTTTAAACTAGGATCATGTGGGTAACTTAAGTGTCATTGGTTAAGAAATGTGGCAAAGTTTTATTGTGGAGACAATGCTAGTATGGTGGAATGACTATGAGGTGGAAAAATTACCCGAGCTTCTTGTATTAAGAACCAAGAAGGATGAACCGATTTTGATCGAGGTACTATGAGACAAGACATATATAATTTTTAAACAACTTGCCTCCTACAATAGGATGGTGAGGTTAATTCTAAGAGGAATTGAAGAATTTTTTATGACATGAACTAACCATAATATTTATTGTTCAAATCATGCATAGGATTGACATTAAAGAAATAGACATAATAAGTGGAGTATTATCTATATTTTCTTTTCGGTATAGTAGAAAATTGGAGGGAGAAAATGAAATATTGTAAAATTATAAAAAGGGGTTAGAGTATATTGAATTGAAAAGGGAGTGAGAATGAAAATAAGAGAGAGGGACATAGAGAGAGTTATATATTATTTGATTAGATACGATTTTGTGGATTTTTTTGTGGTGATTAATACTTTAAGAACAGAATCAGGGTATGTGTTAAAGTGATAGAAAGAATAAGAGAGGCCATTAGAATTAGTAATTTCAATAAAATGTATGAAGAATGTATAGAGGGGAGTTGAACCCTTCTCGCTAAAAAGAAAGCTAAAATTTCAACATTGTCTCCCAGACCTTTACACCTCTACTTATCATTATTTTTCCCAGTACTTTATTTATCCATTTAATATATAAACATATCCATATAAATGTGTTTTTTCAATGCACAAGGGTCTATTATGGTTTTTTTGTTTACTTTCATGTGGTTGTTTTCTTCTTTTGTTTATATCATTCATCTTACAGTCGTCTTCTTTTTTAGTGCCATCATTTTTGCTCCATGTATCACAAGAAACATAAACTTCACCATTTTTACAAATGTTACATTTTGTATAGATGTTTTTTGGAGCTCAATATTTGAAAGATATTTATCATTCATGAATATCATGAGATATGTTGGTGTCCTATGTATTTATTGCGGTTATATTGCTCGTAGTTAGATATTTAGAGTTTCAATTAATCCACTTGCACTATCAATTTAGTTAAGATTTGAGATACAAAAAATATAATAAATATCAATGTTCATATTTCATATCAAAATAATAAAAGTAAAATTTAATTATTATATTTATTTGACATGTCTAACATGAAATATATTAATATTATGAACATGCAACAGAGGATTCAATAATAGTACCACTTATGAGGCAAATAGGGACAGTCGTCGCTGCTAGAGGGATGGGATGTCATTTTACTAACATTTATCCATCATGTTTGTTCTACTAAAAAGTATCCAATGTTAATTCGTCTTACACGTAATGTTTTTTATAGAGTAATTCATTCTACTTTATTTTAGGAGAAAATTTTATGTTAATAAGCTTGTAGGGCTTGAATAATAGTATTGCTTAACTAAATTAGTGACCATGCTCTTATTTATAAGATTTTGTTACCAAGTGTTCATAACACCTAAAACATAGGCCCAAACCATGTATAAATGCATGCATCATTAACCAATTTAAGCCTAATATTTCTTACAATCTCATTATTTTCGCTAACATAAAGTTTTAACATTTTTTTTTATCTCTATATTTAGTAACTCATTTAATTAATAAATTCATGTATAATACTAATACTAGAATTCACTAAACATATTTCATTGAACCAAAGTAATTCATTCGTCACAATATGTTCAACAGTGAACATTTTCCATCCTTCCTCTCAATACTTTAATTGGTTTACTCATATCTGAATAATCACAACACGGTGAAGGAATCTAATCACTTCTAATGGGGTTTCCATGTCTTCTTACCCCCTAGTATTCCTACAACACGCTACCAGTTACATAATACAATACATGTTTAATAAAGGTCTTAAAATAACTATATGTGTTTTATATACTTTAGAGACGTTGTTCAGAGACAAGTACACATTTAGTTTGTATTCATTCATCATCTATGGAGTTCATCATGGTGAATACCACATATTGCTATGCCTTTCGCCACGTAGCATAAAGATAATGGATTCCTTTGGATGATCAAAACATATTCTCATCATATGAGTTCTGGTATTATGAATTCTCTCCTTACAATATCCATGTAGTCACATGATTTGTCATGTATGTCTTCTTAATTTTTATTTGCAATGATGGTTCTTACAGAGTTATGAAGACCTATATGATCATGCTTTCAATAACTTATACACAAGTCTCGATTCCTTCATTTTATGTTTGAGCGCTGGTTTTAGTAAAATACATAATAAATATACACCACTTGGACTTCAACTACTCATCCTCAAAGTAGTCTTAGTGAAGTTCTTTTTCTTGTTATATAAACATATTTATTTCTCGTATTATTTTAATTTTTACCTAAGAGTATATTTAAAATATGAGTCTAATATTTAGTTAATCTAAGATTTTTATAAAGTGTTCATCATAAATTTCAAGTGTAAAGGGCCTTACTTAAGTCTAGATTTTAGCAATTAGATTAATTCATCATAAAAATTACTCCTAAGTCGTATTGTATAGTGCATATCTAACACCATCCCATAAAAACTTTTAAATTGTGTGATCTTTAATATTATTTTGGCCAAATCATTTACCCACATCCCAATTACTCAATTGTGACTACTATAGTTTATTTAATTAGTTGACCATCCATGAGGGACGTGTGATATATTTGTTAGAGATACTTATCGTACATTAGGAACTTAGGAAGTGATGTAAAATCTTTAATGCAACAAGTTTGATCAAACATAGTTAATATATTTTAATTGATATTAGCTGAAGGTATTCTTATGGTTTGCAACCTATTTAGGACTATATCAAAGCCTTTTCAGTTCCTTATATTGATAAAATATAATTATTTGCATAGAATTTTGAGATATTATACTACAAATTAATATAAATGTCATTAACACGGGAACATGGACAAGTATAATCTATTTTAATAATTACAAGTTCGAATCCAATATTGGGAGTAGTTAAATATCTAAAAATAAGTCTAAACTAGTACATAATTATTTGTAATGACCACTTGTACTCAATTTTTATCTTTGTGTACATTTCCAAATAGAATTATCTTGATATATTATAATGAAGAAAAAGGTGTTAAAATAAAAAAATTTATAAGCCTTCTCTAAAAATAAAAATTACAAACATTTATGGGAATTAAATAATTGGGTGACTATTAGTTCATCTTGGGGAATATTATATTTTCCTTTTATTTAAGTATCTTGGTAACTAATCAATGTATGAGATTATTTTCTCAAAAATTTTATACTTTTTTAAATAAAAAAATTATATAACTGAAGTGATAATTCCATTTTTAGATTTAATACCAATCTCTTTTCCAAAATTAGGTTTATGAATTATCTTAATTCTTACAATAAGCCTCATTTATAATCTTTTTTAATAAATTTAGATAATTACTAATTTTACTTCCTTAAATACCTCTTATATTTAATTTTATTATAATAAATATATTCCATATGTATTTATTATTAATTTTATCATTACCAGTAATCAGATCCAACGAGTTTTTTATTATCGAGCATCAACTCATCGGATGATTGTGGTCAACTTTGACAAGTTCTTTCTTTAAAATTTTTGGATAAAAATATAACACTTTGTTGTATTTTTTTTGTATGAACTTATAATATCCCATATATAGTGAATATAGATTACTGAACTTCAATTACAATATTATATTACAATATTATATTTGCAGACCTGTAGTAATGTATAATTTTTTATTTTAGATTATCAATATTATAGTTGCAAGAACTATATTTCAATTTTATAACTATGTTGTAGTTGTAAAACAATCCTTTAACTACAAATATTATAGTTGAAAGTAGTATACAACTATAATATTATATTTTTGCAACTACAATATTGTGGTTATGAAATTATAATATAAGTACTATATTATACATATATAACAACAAAATTATAGGTGTACAAATATTATATTGTAGTTGTAAATAACTATGTAATTATAATATAGTAATACAGTTACAAAATTCCAAAAAAGAAAATTAAAAAAATTTAATTAAAAAGCAACTATATTAACAAAAAAAATGTTGTGAATCCCTATAAACTCAAATTACCATTCCTTATAGAAGATAAAAATAAAACTAAAATCTTGAATATATCAACCATATGAAAGACAAAAACCAAGAATCTAACGAGTAACCCATAATTATACTAGCGAGATATGTAAATAATATCATTTTTATTTTCAAATTATTTTATCAAACTAGATTTGGAGTACACAATAAATAATATATGTTATCTCAAATTATAAGATAAAGATGCGATTCCAAAGGGTCATCTAAAATTATAGTGAAACACCCTCATTATACAAGTCATTTGCTCAACACTCGACAAGATAAATGTTGTTAGAGGCAGTTTTTTTGTAGGTATGAGATGATTTTCTAACTGACACCAAGCCAAAATAAACTATCTCTACACTTGATGTCGCTTTCTTTCGGGGACAGTTTCAAAAACCTGTCGCTCAATATTGGTGACATCTTTTAAAATGTTGCCAGATATATTGGAACAATTATATAATTGTCACCTAGTACATTGGAGATAACTTTTACATAATTTACCAATACTTTGGGTACAAATTATAAACTGTCACCTATCACAGAGTAAATACATCAAATACCCCTTAACTTTGCCTGTTTTGACAATTTACCCCCTACTAGATTTTTTGGTATTGGCTGCTTGTTAAACTTCATTTCCGTGACTCGTTGCCCATTGTTAATGAATTCCGTCTATTTTGGCTGTTAAGTGTCATGTGGTAATTTTTTTTAAATTAAAAATTCAGTTTTTGGAGTTACTTAATTGATCCCTTATTTGACAAGGGCAAAACTGGTATTTCCACATCTTCTTCTTCAAAAATTCTTCTCCATGATCAAAGCTTGAATTTTCAAATCTTCATATTTAAAACAAAATCCCAGAAATTAATACAATTAACAAATATACATAGAGAAGTTTAACAAAAAAACAACCAAACTCGCTTGACCTACCACTTAGCCTCACCACTACTCCAAAATCGATCAAATTTCACTTGAGCATCATTGAATAAATCACCAAATTTAGATTCCCATAAAACCAATGGTCCTTGTTTCTATTTAAAAACCAATTTGGTGAAAAATATACAACTGAAGCCGCTGAATAAAGAAGCCCTTAATATAGCTAAAGGAGATTCACAACTTCCTTCGTATCCTTTACATAATTACATGAGATTAAATTAAAATCGTAATATATATAATGAGTACTTTTAATATATATTTATTTAGTGAATCCTTAAGTAATATACAGAAGCCCATCTTCTGGTGATGCTAAGGCTAGTAAAATCAAGGCCCTCCCAACTTATAATTTCAGTTTCAAGTGTTATGAAAGAGCTGAGAAAAGAAGAGAGGTAATAATATAATAAATAAATAAAGTTTACTTTATAATTACAGTTTCATTATCATGAATCAAAACTTTCTAATGTTCTACTAAAAAATCGAGGAAAAGATTCATGCTAAGGAAGTTGAAAAGAGTAATTTACAAGCTCAAATTAAGTAATCAAAAGAAGCTGAATTGCGAAGGTTAAGGAGAAGCTTGAAATTAAAAGCTACACCTATGCCTAGTTTTTATCAAGAGCCTGTTCCTCCAAAGACCGAGTTAAAGCTGGTACATTTGATAATTAGATAAAAACACATATCTTTATTATTCTATTAGTCCTTGTAATTATGGTTAATGATATAGATACCCCAACACGAGCGAAACTCCGAAGCATGGACGGAGAAAGAACTCGCCACCAGGATCTGAAGATAACAGTGACCATGGTGCCCACTTAGAGAGGTTAAGCTTGGACGTGAAGTTGTTACAAAGTAGTAACCCTGGGCCCGGCCCGGTTAAGAAGCCTATTCAAAAGTCTCTTACGGAATTACCTTCTAGGAAGACAAATTTATCAAAATGGTATTCTCATAAGCCTTCTTGACCAAATCAAGTACCATTGAAGCAATATCTCATGAGAAAGGACATTCTGAGTGTGTTTTAGAAGAAGCTAATAGTTGAGTATGAAAGTTATATGTATAAAATATATACAATTGTTAGTCTTATATGTTCTTTGTTTTGCTTAAAATGTCGGATGATATATGAATAAGACATGAGTTCGAAACAAGAATATTTGGTGATTAAATAGAAACAGGGACCATTGGGTTTATGGGAAGCTCAATTTGGTGATTTTTCTAATGGTGCTCAAGTGATATTTGATCAATTTTTGAGTAGTGGGAGGCTAAGTGGTTACATCAAATTGGGTTGGTTTTCTTATTTGTTAAACTTCTCTATGTATATTTGTTAATTGTGTTATTTCTGGGTTTATTTTATTATTTTATTTTTAAAATATGAAGATTTGAATATTCAAGCTTTGATCTTGGAAAAGAAGTTTTGGAGAAGAAGCTTTGAAGAAGAAGATGTGGAAATACCATTTTGTCCTTGTTAAAGAAATGGTTTAATTAAGTAATTGAAAAAATGAATTTTTAATTAAAAAAAATTGTCCACATGACACTTAACGGCCAAAATGGACAAAATCTGTTAAAAAGGGGCACCGAGTCACGAAAATGAAGTTTAAGGTGAATCCAATACCAAAAAAATCTAGTAGAGGGTCAACTGTTAAAACAGACAAAGTTTAGGGGGGGTATTGCTAGTATTTACTCTCTATCATATTAGCGAAACAGTTTTACGTGTCTCCCGTTACTTTGGGTACACGGTATTAAGGGTCTTAATCACTCAAGGGACACGATTTTAAGTGCCTCCTATCACTTTGGGACATCATATTAAATGCCTCACACAACTTTGGGGATACGATTTTAAGTGCCTCGCATCACTTTGAGGGCACGATTTTAAGATTCTCCCATCATTTTGGAACATAATTTTATGTGCCCCCATAACTTTGGGGACACGATTTTAAGTGCCTCCCATTACTTTGGAGACACAAAGTGTTGCCTTTCAAGTTTCTATAAAGAAAAAATATATATACAATTTCTATATTTGATATAGCATAATTCATATGTTAAGAGTAAAAAAACATGTGTAATATCTACTAGCTAAACTCTTACGTCCATCTATTTTATCTCCCAAAACATCATCATTTGTGATTGACACCTAAGTTTGGTGATTTTCCGAATATATAAAATATATATAATAATTGAAACAGTGGTACAAAAAGATAATAATTAACAAAATAGTCCCCAACAACGGAGCCCAAAAAAGTGTCGTCTCTAAAGGTATGATGAAATAACATAACAATTCACACCTCGAGAGAGCTAACTAACCGCAAGTGTACAAATAATTCACAATTAATAAAGTGAATATAAGAGTTATCGTATCTACATGAACTATCTTTGTTAATATAAACTCGTGTTTTTGGGAAGCGTAGATGATTTAGTTGCAATTTTTAAAAGAGAGAAATTAAATAAAATATTTAATTTGTTTTTTAAGAAATAAATTAAAGAATGAAACTAAATAACAAAGAGATATGAGTATGAGAGTATAAACTGAGTTTTTTAGTACTCCACTATCCTACTAAGTCGATGATTCCAGTTATAAGGGTGAACTGGTAGCTTAGAAAGTTGACTAACTTCTAACTAACATCCTCCAGGGTAGCTTAGAAGGTTTACTAACTATTACTAGAGTAGTCAGGTTAGACTATTCTACGTAAAAGCTCAGCGCCAGAAAGTACTTAACCTTTATGATTATGTGGCTAGTCAAGCTTGTTAGTATCCCTAACAGAATCTGGATATAGATGAACTAGTCATGTTTCCAAATCCCGGGCAAGGTGATAAATTACAATATTAGGGTAAATCTATATGTGATCAGGATATATTAAACTAACTTAATTCAACTAATATTTCATACATAATTGCAAACTCAATCTAAAGTAAATTAGGTCATACCAAAAATAATAAAAAAAAATTGTCAAATTACAAGAATTATGTTTTAAGACAAGAAAATAATACAATTTTCCCTAAGATTAATGGTGCAATTGTGCAAAAGTGGTGCAATAGGGCTCCAGCTTCTTCTTCAAGCTTTTCTCTCTACTTCTAGACGTGTAAACATATGTGTAATGAACTAGGAGTCTTTTCTAAGGATACAAACTGATGTATAAAGAGTGCAAAATGTTTTTGATATTGTGGACCCTTTTTAGATGACCCAACTCAACCCAAAAATTATTTTCGACGAAGAGTGATTAGGTTAGTTCCACAATAACTAGAACTATAATAACTTTTTCATATTAACTTCAACTCACAAACTGTCAACTCTCACGCACTCCTGAATCCAAGTACTATCCAGAAACCAAATGGATCCTCTATAATCCTTTTGTAATTAATCGTAGTGAATCAATCTTGCTGATTTCCAAAGTTAGCCGGTAATTGCTCTCGTTTTCCAAAAATTGCTTATTGGTCCATTAACGCCTCAAACATAAATTATACACAAATAACTATAAAAGTAACAAATCTCCAAAACTAGACAAGAAATGTGAAATGGTCTAACTATAGGGAAGAATCTATCAAATAAGTCCTAAATATCCCTACAACGATGTTTCGTGACTAGCTTAATCTATCACATAAATAGAGATATCACTATGTTAGGAATTACACCAAGGGGAAGAAGGATTTTATGACCATGAAGATTGATTTTATTAAACCTTATGACAATATATTATTGGATTCTATTTGGGATTATTTGGAGACCTTATGACTACCATACGATTGGAAAAATTTAATTGCATTAGGAACGTAAGATAATGACATGAGTGTCATATGGCAATGTGATTCACAGGATCCATTCATACCTCACTTAATTATATGATTTGGAAGTCCCATATACCATCATTTGCTTGTAATTTTGTATGGAAATATTGTTAATTATCATCCAATAGATGGTCCAAAATGAGTTATGGAGGTCACTATGACTATACTCAGGGGGACCCCTTTCATATATTATTATAAGAATATTTATTCTCAAAGGTTAATCATCGTATTGACCTATCAAAGGATGTTACATTAAGATACGGGGAAATAAATTAATAGCAATAAATTACTCACACATCTCTAGAAGAAAATTGATGAAGCCTTGGCAATTGAAGTAACAATAAATAGCAGTCAATTGCAGAAAGAAGATTTGGGTAAATATTTCGGCGTCCCTATTATCTCAAGGAGAATACCCCGCAGTCTATGGTGGTGATCAATGGGTTTAAAATAAAACTAGCAAGGTAGAAGGGCCAAAATCTCTTTATAGTTGGTCTCATGACTCTTACTCAATTGATACCTTGTTCGATGTTGGTGTATAACATGTAATAATAAAATCTACCTTGTTTGCATGGACGTAGACTTGATTGAAATATAATTTAGGGTTCTAATGACGATCAGTTCAAGATACATTTGGTCGTATGTGACCAACTATGTAAACCAAAGAGTCGAGGCGGTTAAATATATTAAGAAACGGAAGAGATGAACGCAACATTGTTAGGAATTCTGGTTTGCAAACTTGCACATGATAACAAAGAGTTTGTTCACAATATTATAAGAAAAATAATAATTCACTAAGGGTATATTTTAGTACAAGAGTAGAACGATATATTCATAAAAATCCAGACGCATCATAGAAGGTATTGTCATGGTTAGACGAGAATCCTGATGGATTATGTAGAATGGTAAATGCGTTGGATATTGGACAAATATTTGGGTAGGTACATAAACTTTAGGTACGGTCATAAGGGTACAATTGTAGAAGTTGTGTTACGTATCCCGATATTGTCATATAATAACAAATATGGATCGTGAACCTGGCATTGTTTCAACACCTATTGCCACACTAAAATTTTCTTGAAATCACATTTGTCCAAGTTGATCATAATAGTGAACAGAAAAATTATTTTTTGTGGGAACTAGAAGAACGTATAAAGTATTCAGTAATAATATCAATTACAAGAACAATAATTATATGGATTGATAGAAGTATGAATTGCAATGTCATTCAAGTCCACACTATGTACTATAATTAACTTGATTGAATCATGCATAATAGATACATAAACTACATCTTAATAATCCTTATACTAATTATTTTTTATATATATAATTTTATGGTTTCTTAGAAAGTAGGTAAAAGAACATAAACGAGAATGATGAAAACGATTATCCCACCCCAACTTAAAACTAAGTCATGTCACCACAATTTAAAAAGACTCTATAAAAAATAAATTTAATATTGTACACTAAATAGATAAATGCAATTAAGGAGAGGGTTCAAAAACGTCAAAAAACCCGTATGTGAATCTGCGTATCGAATGGTATATGGTAAGGCTTGCCACTAACCTCTTGAGCTCAAGTTAGGAGCTTATTGGGCGATAAAGCACTCAACTTGGAACAAAAAATAGTTGGTGAGCAAAGAAAGATGCAAATTAATGAGATTGATGAATTTAATTTTCATAATGAGAATGCAAAAATGTACAAGGAAAAGACGAAGAAATTGCATGACAAATGGCTTTGCGAGAAACTATTTGAAGAGGGAAAAAAGTCCTTAAATAAAATTCCAAGTTCAACAACTATCCAGAGAAATTATCATCTATGTGGTCAGTCCTATTCATCGTTACCAAGTCTACACCTCATGGAGCCATTGAAGTAGAACACCCAACCGAGCACCACACTTTCATGGTGAATGGTCATCGATTGAAAATATATCATATGAGTTGAAAATCATATGACGAGTACATATGAGAGGTGGACAAGACTCTTCGAGGAGGAAAGAACAATCAAAGAAGGGGCTATGACGGATAAATGATTCAATTATAATTGGGTTAGAAAGCTAAAAGATTTAAATGGCTATTAAAGAACAGCCTTATTCAGTTTCTTAACTACTAGGCCTCATTATTGTTTCACCATTAGATCCTAAACTAGGCGGGTTGTCAACTATTTCAGCCCGCACGTTATACACACCGCTCGGGACTCCCTAAGATATAACTTTTCTTCTACACATTGCTTATTAGTGTTTCTATCCTTTACTTAATGTTTTAATGTATATTTGGTGGGGGCAAAGTTGTGTTAAATAAATATATAAATTAATATAATAATAAAGGACCCACCCTTGATTACCACGAGAAACTCACTGTAAGGATTACAGATTGTTTGCAAGATTAGTTAGTAAGTAAAAATTTATTTGCAGGGATTTGATCTGTTAGATCTACTTATATATATAAAGAAGTGTAGGAGAAATTACTTTTTAAATAAAAAGACAATAAAAGTAATAATATATTTGGGTTTTAGATCTGGAAGATAATAATGCAAATAAATAAATACTAAAAGAATGGAGGTGAGAAATATAGCTTAGGATTTCTAGTATGCACTTATCCCTCTAAATCAATGTTCTAGTTACAAGGGTGATTAAAGCTGTTACATAAATAGCCAAGATTCTATATTCCTCCTGACCCCCTTCCGGATGGACTTAGGTGGCGACCTAACAAATACCAGGGATCATGGGTAGGGGAACTCTGCGCAATGATTGGTGATTAACTCTCAAACCCTAATGATTATCTTGTTATGCAATCCCTTTCAGATCATTGCCGCGCACTAGACGCCTATGTGATGTTTCAATAATTAGACACCCCTTCTGGGTGACTATCTAACTACTATAAATGGGGTAATTTATACGCACGCATTTGCAAGAACTAACGTCAATAAATCAAAGCACATAATACAAATATATGGTTATGAAGCTCGAATTATTTTAAAAATGTTTTCCCAAATAACATAAAAGCAAATTAAGAATTAGAAATCAAAGATTAAACATATGCAAACCTAAGCTATGACAACATTAGTTCATATCTAAAGACATAGAAATAAACTACAAATAAAAGTAATTAGAAACAAAGTTAAGCTAAATAATCTTATGCAAATTACCCTAATGATATAGAAAGATGTTGGGGAAGAGGAGTTTGCTATTTTCCAACTTCTTGTCTTCCTCTCTGTATATCTTGTTGCCTCTCTTGTATGACTAATTATTGATCTAAGGTTTAGAACTGAGCAAGGACATGTTTACAATGATTAAAGGGTGTATTTATAGGTGTTAAAAATGTCCTATGTCTACATCTTCGAGTAGAAGGCAAGTAATTGGACTCATTTTCCAAATCAAATTTGTTTCCTAAAATATAGGAGATATGATAAATACTGCTATCTTGTTCTTGTCATAACTTCTTCATTATTGCTCTGATTTTTCGCCTACCTTTTATCGAAACGACCACGTCAAAATGGTATAATCTTTTCCTATAGATTTCTCCACCAAATTCCCATCCGATTTTGAGTTATCTTCACTTTAGTGGAAGTGGCTGCTGAATTTCATATTTACTTGGCAGTTTTTCGTTTCCTATTTTTTCTCTACTTCCTTTTATCTCTAATTCCATCCATATCTTCTTTCTGTATCTCTTAAAATTTATTTGACATCTATTTAATTTTCATATATCTTTCAAGCTTCAAATTAAACCACAAATTAAACCAAATATGCTCTAAAAATAATAATTCATCAAATCAAGACAAGAAATAGGAATTTATCAAAATACGAATAAAAATCTAATATTAAATACATCAATACACCTAAATATGTCTCCAACCTAGATTATTATATCATAAATAGGGATACATCAATATTATACTATTGTATGGATGTCATATAAGTGCATACTATGTACTATCATTAACTTGCTAGAATTTTGCTTAATAGATACAGAGACTACATCTTAATCATCCCTATACTAATCAATTTTTATTTTAAGATTTTATGGCTTTTTAGAATGTAGGTAAAAGAGAATGAACGGGAATGAGAAAATCGAGTACCCCACCCCCATCTCAAACTAATTCGTGTCCCTACGATTCAAAAAGGATCTATAAAGAAATAAATGTAATACTATACATTAAAAAAATAAAAGAAATTAAGGAGAAGGTTTAAAAATCTTCAAAACACACGTAGGTGCATAAGTGTATTGAATGGTATATGGTAAGCCTTGTCACTAACCTCTTGAGCTTAGGTTAAGAGCATATGGACGATAAAAGCTCTCAACATGGACCAAAAACAAGCCGGTAAGAAAAGAAAGATGCAATTTAATGAGCTTGATGAATTTCGTTTTCATGCATATGAGAATGTAAAAATGTACAACGAAAAGATGAAGAAATGGAATGACCAATGGCTTCGCGAATAACAATTTGAACAGGGGAATAGAATCCTGAAATACAATTCCAAGTTCAACAATTATCTGGGAAATTGAGATCTAAGTGGTCAGGTGTCACGCCCTGAAAAACACGACTAATCTATCTAATTTAAAATAAAAAGTATACATTTTATTGAAATAAATAACTATATATTACATTAAGTTGAATAAAATTAAATAAATACTAATAAATACGAAAAGCTATTCTTCATCTGCAACTGATCATGAGCTACTTACCACTACCTAAATCCTTAAGTTATATAGTACCTAAAAGGGTGGGGAAAGGGGGTTGAGCTACCACAGGCTCAGTGAGAAAATAAATAACGGTCATGTGCAGACTTTTAACTTAGGGGCAGTAATTGTATTTAAGACGAATTCATTGAACTATTATAGGTCAAAATATAAATTAAATATTCATAATGCGATAAATAAATAAATCAGATAAAGTGTATACAGCCAATTAGGCATCCCATACTACTCAGCAAGCAATATACACTAGCAGATAATAATCATGTTGTAAAAGATATGTCTCCTGCCGCAACTCTCGATCCCATATCACTCTCACTGGTAATACCCCGCGTAAATCAAACCTACGTCCAACTGACTAAGGAACTCTCTATCTCATGTGAAAAAGGTGGAAATAGACCGTGATACTCATGTTAACCCTGGCAAGCCCATTGCCGCCCACTGTAACAGGAGTGTATCATGTCGAAACGATCGATCGATAACGATATCAAATATCAAATATAAAACGACTAAGTAGGTCGCCTCAACAACAATAGCAATTAGCATTTAATGAATAGACAATGAAGTAGGTCGTTCTATCCCAATTATACAGTTAATCATATGATAAAGAGATAATACAATTAATCCAATAATAACGAGACAATATAATTCAGATAAATAATTACACATAGAATCCAAAATCACCGAATTAAATATATTACTGTACAATTTAAAATAGGGTTAAATATAAACGTATGAAACATTATTTAAACCCTCAAATGATATAAGGCTAACATATTTCTATTTCCCTTAAATTATTGTTGGCACTCTCTGTCAAACAGCTACGAGGGTACTTGATTACTTTATTACCCGGTATCTTCTTACCATGTTTTTATTTCTCTTTCATTTTATTCTCTTTCATTTATATTTCTTAATTAATTATGTTTGTTAATTAGATGGTCTATTTATGATTATAATAGTTCGAAACGTTACTTTCTATAGTTTCAAGAAAGGGTTAGTCATTAGCAGCGATTAGGTGTCCAAATTTGTATAATCTTAATCCTTTACGTATACATTAGTCAAAACATGTAATTAGGTGGCAATTAGAAATTAATGGTGACACTGTGTTTATATATGGGGTCCATATTAATATAATTTCGTTTATGTTACGTAAATTTAAGGATAGGCATATGAAGTAAAATATATCTTAATTTAGTAATTCTTTTCTTTTCTAGTTTAATTATTTTTAATTTTTAATTCATTATAAAATAAATTAGGTATATCAAATAAATATTCTAATTCATAAAATTCACAATTTAGCACTGATTATATATTTTAAATTAGTTATTTTTATGGAGTTTCATATCAGGCCTATTCATTGTAACCAAGGTCACACCTTACGGAGCCATTGTAGTAGAACACCTAACCGAGCACAACACTTTCATGGTGAATGGTCATCGATTAAAAATATGTGATGGATTTTATAGAAGGGAGGTAATGCACCACGTCAAAGATGAGTGATTCTTAAGTAACCCGTCGAGCTTAACAATGTTAAACAAAAGCCAATTGTGGGTGAAATCCTATTCGTAGAATAGTTTATTGCATTTGTAATGCATATTATTAAGTTTAGTTATATCATTTATTTATCAAAAACTTAATTAATATTGGGCACATCTTAATTTATGGGTTAGTAATGATGAAAAAAATAAAAGATGCTATGTACAAGAGGAAGAATCAAATCACATGGAAGACCAAGAATTTACCTAGAGCAACAAAAGATACAAACATCATCATCGATTATTCGACTACGAAGAAACCAAAGCTCGAGGTAACTACATAGCCACTACATAAATATAACATGAGCAAGAGAGTTACAACCGGACTGAACAAAAAGAAATGGTGACAATAGTCATTGATCAAGGCTAATCTTCAAGAACAGAATAAAAGTCAGATAGATTCACACCAGAACCTCCAGAACGGTTAATGATGTTAATGAAGAGAATCACCATGTTATAAAAAATGAATAAGGGCACCGTCATGCAACAACTGAAGTTAGCAAACAATATTGACTGAATCATGGCTATGTTTGAGGTACAAGATGATTCTCTTTCTGATTATGAATGGAAAAATATGGTCTTTTGTCGGGTAACGCCTTATAATCTATCTTCTTAATTTTGTATGTGCTAGTTAGTTTAGTTTAAATTTTATTTGATTGATTGAGTCTTTTCGAGTCGTGAGGCCACGACTCATCTTTGAGATAGGAGTAGGGATTTGTTGTCCTCATCTTCCTTTTGTTTTTGCATAAAATATAAAAAATTTAGGTTAGGATTGACATACAATATGATGGATGTTCCTATTTTGAGCATGTTTCTAGGTAGGTGAATGATATTAAGTAGTATGTTTTTGAACAATGTCATATCGCACCTTTATATGCATGCATGGAAACATTGAGAAGAGGAAAGAGAATATTACTAAGCAATGCTTAAGAAGAAAAGTTGTATTATAGGGATCTTTGAGCGGTGTGTAGAACATAAGGTTTCAGATTAGTTGATAAACCAGCTTAATCTATGAATTAAAAGTGAAAAGGTAGCGAGACTTAGTAAGTTAGAACAATATTTAAGACAGTTATTTAATAAGCCACTAGAAGCCTTTAACTTATCCACCCTTTTAATTTGAATATATATATTATTCATCTCAGCCCCCTCTTATCCTTTCAAAATCCTTTTATTATTCGTATTACAAGCTATACCCATTAGTTGATAGGACTTATCCATACGACCAACACTAAAATGGCACTCCTGAGACAAGTCTGTTTAGAGCTTGAGTTTGGGGTGGTGGGCTTCTTCATTTGGGAACACTAGGATTGAGAATTTTGAATCGTAATTGTGATATTATTCATGATGAGTTTTATTTTAACAATTTTCTAAGGAAAAAGAGAAATTATTTTGAAAAGAAATATGAGAAAAATTGGCATGACATCTCACATTAAAAAGAGATTCATAGATAACATAGAAAAGAAAGAAACCTGATATGAAAAAGGTTGATTATGAAAAGGACCGGAAAAATGAAATTATTATGTAATCGTCATGAAAAGTTTTATTGGGTTATTTGGGGATGCTAGAGTAATAAGCATCAAAATTTGGTTGAGTGAGAACATGTTTGAGTGAAACTCAAACTCTATGGAGATTCGTTGATGGTTAGTGAGGAGGAGCCAAAATCTCACTTTTCATTATCCAAATATATGTATCATACCGTCCCTAAGATGATATTACAACTGTAAAGACCTTAGGTGGAACATTGGATAATATATTAAGGCCTATGATCACCATATAATCGCCAACACAGACTAAGTTAAAACCTTCCCTTTTGGCATTAAGAAGTTAGTCTACACTTGAATTTACGATTTGTTGATTGTATATATATTAGGCTTCTCGGGGGATTAGTTCTTTAGCATTACTACATGAGACATGTTAGATTATCTTCTCTAGGATCATTAATTGTTTTCAACCTATTCTTCTTGTTCTTCTATATTTATTTGAGACTACCCTACTATTCTTATATTTATTGTGTTGGGACGAGAGAATTTGAGCTAGGAGTCTTGATGTCTCCATTCATGTGATAGAATAATCTAGTGACGAGACATCATTTTAGGGGTATTTAGTGCTTAGTTACAGGATTTCCCTAATTTATTTATGTTTTACAGTTTCTTGTCTCGTTTTATGTGATTTTCTATTTTTAGATCTTTTATTGTACGGGTATTTAGTTCTTAGTTACAGGATTTCCCCAATTTTTTCCAATTTACTTATGTGGTATACTCTCTCGACTAATTTTAGATGTTTTGCTATTTTTAAAGCTTTTTCACGTAATTTGTGTGTTATTAATGTATAACTTAGGTTATTTAGAATCTAATACACATTGGTATGATGATAAAAGGTGATGAAACCAAGCAAACCCCTTAGTCATGTTAAAAAACGTAACTTTGAGCAATTTTAAAAAGCAAAAATTTAGCTGGCTAAATTTAGAAACGTATAGTATACAATGCTGCATAAAATAGACAAGGTATTCTAATGAGCCCCTTTACATCAAGAAAAGAATTCGGCTGGAGGTTAGGTGGCACTAGAATCAAGTGGTTCATGTAACGAATACATTAGGATTTTTACAAACACTATGGGCCAACCAGTCCACTAATTTAGGAAAAAGAGTTTAAGTTGGATTTTGACTCTAACTTTGTCCTAATCGCTAATTTCTTCCAAACTTCTATATATATATATATATCATGTTTTACATTAAGAAAATAATCCTTTGCTCAGTTCTGAATCATAATCCTTGTTCATGCCATTCCGACTCTTATGTTTATCAGTTTTCAGCAATTAGTATAGTATTCTTATTATGTTTTGTCTTTTGCATAAGAATATGTTATTATTAATAGCATATGGATTTGAATCCTAGTCTAGTTTTATGTTTTAATGAATTTGGGATTTATATTAAAAATGAATCGATCGTGATAACTCTATATTTTACGTTTGATTTAATGTTTGTAGTTCTTTCTATGCGCAAAGTATAGTGTTACTCTATTAGTGATTTGATTGTCACCTTGGCAGGTGAATCAGTTATAGAAAACACCACATAATTGTCTAATATGCGGTTTCGATCCTGACAGGCATGCCCAACTCGATAGTCAATAGGGTTTAATTTCACCACAGGATATTGTGCAGGGTTCCCTTACACAAGTACCATGGTAGTGTTTAGGTTGGTTCCTAAGCTACCCTGGCGGAAGTTAGGAGGAATATAGAATCGCGACTATTGCTTATACAACACTAAATTATCACTTAAATAATAAACGTAGAGAAAGGCTAGTGGAGATTACTTGCTCATTCTTGAGCTAGACTCTCATTAGTTTTCTCTTTAGTATTTTTATTTTCAGTGTCTTTTACTTTGAGTCTTAGGTTAACTATTATTAATTTTAGAGTTATACAAAACCAACCAAATGATTTAATGCTTTGCGTATTATCTTATCAACTTTATCTAGTTCACTTATTAATATCATTAATTATAACTTACTTTTATAGTCCCTTAATTCGATATTTGTTTTACTTACACATTACTTGCAAATGTTACATTCACTTGTGGAGAGTTCATCGTAATGGTATTAGGTGTTTGTTATTTAATTATAATTTATTTATCGCACCCTTGCCCATACCAACTCTTTGGTGTCGCTGTCAGAGATTGCATCATAGTGAGAATAAACTCTTGCTTTTTTATTATTACTTGCAAACGATGTGTGGACTTCAGGAGATTTTCTCGTGGTTCTCGAGGTATGTGTAGTTTACTTTCTCTTATTATTTGTTTATTAGCACACCATTGGGCACACCAAGTTTTTTGGTGCCGCTGTAGATTTTATAGTTAGTTATTGAGTTTATTTGGTGTAGAAGTTTTTTTTTGTATTCATTTTTTTACGTTTTTTAGTCTCTTTTCAGGTTTCTTTGATATGGAGAATTTTCTTGCGCAATGAACAAATCAGGGGCCATAAATTAAATTCCTATCTAGGTGGTTCAAGCTTCACAATCAAATCCATTTGGGCTTCATACATATCAGAGAAACTCACCGGAACCACAACTCATGTATGTCCCGCAAGAAGACTATGACAATGAGATTTTGCAAGCCATAAAAGATTTCATGGAAATAATACAAGTAAGCAATATATCTTATGTCAAGTGGTTCAAAGATAACTCTGATATGTTGACAATTAGGGGGAATCGAAGTTTCCAAGTTTTCAAACAACTCGACAAACTGCCCAACAATATTCGAAAGTCTTGTGAGGATGATCAAGCTCTAAAGGAACTTCCATTTCATCCAAATGAAGGTGTAGGTGATTTGAAATATACCTTTGAGCAATTCATCAGGGTTTCAACCGACAATATGATAGAAAGTGAAGCAAATATCGATGGTACTGTATAGTTAGTGCAGGACATGAAACACCAAAAATCCTCTATATTATTATAGATACAAGCTTGAGCTAACTACCAAAATCTCTAAGAACAAACTATTGCTTATTTACTATTACTTGGGAACGATTGGTGCACTTGTAGAGAGTTCTCATAGATCTCTATTTTTGTAACGATCTATATCCACAACAAAATATAAATTTATACATACAATATAGATCTCTATTTATGTAACGGTAAATTTGATTTTTATGCAATTGATCTTAATTTTTTTGTGTATGGATCTTTATTCATGGGCATAAATCTATATTGTCAAGAGTAAGAACTCTTATTAATTATTTTTAGTATGGATCTACATTTTAAAAATATAGATCTATATTTTTATGGGTAAGAATTCTTATTAAATTTTTATTAATTTTTATTAAATTTTGTCCTGGATTTGCATATTGATGGAATATTCTATTGGTGGAAAACGGATCCTAAATTCTTATTTATAAATTTGAAACAAATTTTTAATGTTCCAATATTTTCAAAAAACATAACAACATATAAATTTTTAAAATGTATAGTTTTCCGATCTGATTTTTTTGTTCAGATTTGTATTTTTCATTCTTTTTTTCAATTTTAGATTCTACATATTAAATAAATAATAAAACTTATAATTATAAAAAAAATATACAATTGGAAACATTTTCATTATGTTCAAGAAATAAAAAACTATGAAACATGATAAAATCTGAAACCCATTTCTTCACACTTCCATAGGTACAATTTTTTTTGGTGTTATATTGTATTTTATTTTGCTTTGATTATTCATTTGATCTTATAATCCTGATAAAATAAATGATAAATTTTAAGATAAAAAAATTTGTAATTTCTAATTTCTAACCACTAATTTTGTGATTTCTGAAATTCCAAATTTGAAATTTTTTTAGAACAGAAAAATCTATTTAAAAAAAAACTGAAATTTTCCTAAAGAACTTTTTTCTTATGTTCCTTCCTATTTCCACCCCTAATATATATATACACCACAATACAACGGCTTTAAATTTTTTTTTTTGTATTACAATGCTTAGGTGGTGTGTTGATTTTACATAAATTATTTTATTGATGGTTCTATAGGGTATATCTTATTGGTGGTCCTATAGTGATGGGTATGATGTGTTGTATTTTGTTATTTTTAATCAATGATCTTATTCTTGTGAAGAAAATTAAACCAAAGAATATATATTTCCATGTGATATGGTCAAGAAAAGATTACCTATCGAATTATTACATAGACATAAAATATTATAAATAGTGGATATAATTATTAGGACGTACAATATAATTAAAAAAATCTTAACTATAGTATACCCATTACAAAAATATACTAGTACCCATCCCCCGCGAGAGTGGAAGATGAGATGTTTTAATCAATATTTGGGGTAATTTGAAATCATCCATCAAGTACACTAGGAATCATAGTAGAACAAAAAACTAACCAGAAGATTCGTCGTATCCAATATCTCGTCACCCAATTTATTACAAATTTTAGCTATATCTAGCTATCCCAAATACAATTAGTAATATTTTTTATATTTTAGTTTAAATATATTTTATCCATAACTTATTAATGTGATAATTAGTAAGTGTTTAATTATATGGATTTGTTACTTATGTACTAGAATTTTTCTTAGAACAAGAATTTTTTTAAAAATATAGTTTAATACATTACTCAGATATGTTCATATAGTTTGCATTTGGTTATTTGACTCCATTCCTCCATCTCTTGCTAATAGTGTTCACAACATATCAGTTTTACAACCTAAAAAGGTCCATTATATTGTATTATCTCAATTATTTTTCAGATTTGACAATCCTCAAGTCTAAAGTCTTACTGTTAAAACTGAATTTGTCTCTATGTATGTATTTAATTTTTTTCTCTTCTAATAGCAGTCATGAAATTATAACAAGATCTAGTCAAGAGATTATTACATCAAATTAAACCTAATTTTTTTCTTCTACAATTTCATGCATTTGATATAAAAAATAGCACAGAGTTTGGATTTAGAATGATAAAATTCAATTAAAATAATAATTTATTTTTCAATATTTTTAAATCAATTAAATAAATTCTTTAATTAAATACTCTCTATTTTTTTAAAATAAGTTCATTTTATTCTTATTAATGTATTATATTTTTCATTTTTTAAATAACTATTTCTAACCTTTTTTTAAATTATATAAATTCAAAAAGTATATCTAACTTCAATAACTCCTCAATTGTAACAAAAATATTAAATTGGGTGTTGAATCTTGTAATAAATATTTCCAATGGATCAAAAACATAAAATCTAAGATCTCATTCAATTTTTATTAAAAAAAACCTAATACAAATTTCCTAATATTATCCAACTAATTAGTGTATAAAGACAATAACACATTTATCAATTACTTTTCAGCGTATTAATTCCTCATATATCTTCTTCATATCTTATCTTTCTTTTCATTTTGTTATTTTCCATTATTTTCTTCTTTCTCTCTCTATGGTTTTTTCTCTTCTGCTCTTTCTTTCTTTCTAACTCTATTCTTCTTCCATTGTTGTGATAAAGATACAACAAATATTCTATTTGTTTCTCAATTTATTATAAAACACACACCTCATCCCATCAAAACAAACCCATCTTAGCAATTTATGGTGAATTTCAAGGTGTTGTAGGTACAAATAATCTATTTTTAAAGGTAATAAATATTAAAAATTATTTATAGTATGAATCTAACTTTGGTAGGTATAGATCTATATTGTATGTATATATTTATATTTTGTCATGGGTATAGATCTCAATTTTTGTAGCTACAAATTTGATTTTCATGCAATGTATCTGTAATTTTTTTGTGTATAAATCTTCATTCATGGGCATACATCTATATTTTCTAGAGTAAGAACTCTTATTAATTATTTTTTGTATGGATCTACATTTTAAAAATATAGATCTATATTTTTATGGGTAAGAATTCTTATTAATTCTTTTTAACTTTTGTCCTGGATTTGCATATCGTGGGTATATTCTATGGGTGGGATCCTAAATTTTTATCTATAAATTCGGAACAAATTCTTAATGTTCCAATTTTTTCGAAAAACAAAACATATAAATTTCTAAAACATCTAGTTTTCCTGATTTTTGTTTCCAATTTATATTTTTGATTTATTTATTAATTTTAGATTCTACATATTAAATAAATAATAAAATTTATAATTATAAATAAGATATACAATTGGAAATATTTTCATTATGTTCGAAGAAATAAAAAACTATGAAACATGATAAAATCTTAACCCATTTCTTTACACTTCCATAGGTACAATTTTTTTTTTGTGTTATATTGTATTTTATTTAACATTGATTATCCATTTGATCTTATAATCCTGATAAAATAAATTATAAATTTTAAGATAAATAATTTTTTAATTTCTGATTTCTAACCCATTCATATTGTGAATTCTGAAATTCCAAATTTGAAATTTTTTTAGAACAGAAAAATCTATTTTTAAAAAATCTAAAATTTTCCTTAAAGAACTTTTTTCTCTGCTCCTTCTATTTCCACCCCTAATATATATACACCACGACACAACGACTTTAACGTATTTTTTTGGTCTTACAATGCTTGGGTTGTGTATTGATTTTACATAAATTGTTTTATTGATGGTTTTACAGGGTATATCTTATTGGTGGTCTTATAGTGATGAATATGATGTGTTGTATTTTGTTATTTTTAATTAATGATTTTATTCTTGTGAAGAAAATTAAACCAACCAATTTATATTTCCATTGTGATATGGTCAAGAAAAAATTTATCTTGAAACAGATGGTTACCCATCGAAAAATCTTAACTATGGGTATACCCATTACAAAAATAGACTAGTACCCACCCCGCGAGAGTGGAATATGAGATGTTTTAATCAATATTTGGGGTAATTTGAAATCATCCTATATCTTGCTATCCCAAATACAATTAGTTATATTTTTTATATTTTAGTTTGAATATATTTTATCCATAACTTATTAATGTGATAATCAGTAAGTGTTTAATTATATAGATTTGTTACTTATTATGATGTAGTGTAAGAGCTCACTAATTGTATAAAACATAAATATAAATTAATGATAATATTTACGACTGTGTTTAACATACATATATAGTAACATTATTTTCTTTTTTTCCAGATGGATATAAATATACAATAAATAAGATGATCGTTGACCGTATCATTTCAATAACCTCCTGAAATCGAATGTAACGAAGAGAATGGAGTGCCATAGACGCAATCACTCTTCAGATAATCAAAATCTTCATGCACTTCCTGCTTCATCCAGACTTGTGGATGAATCTCGCCCGTGGAAATGGAGAGTACACACAACAGGTGAATTATTTGATATCCTCAAATTTATTATGTAATATTGATTTAGTTTAGAGTTGATAATTTAAATATTTTAGCACGCTTAGATTTATATCTAAATCTTAACTTTTTAACAGGGAGCACATGCCGAGACTAACTTATTTCTCGTGCAAAAAGTTTTAAAACAAAGCGATGATGGCTATCTTGAAAGAATTGTCAATGGCGAGAAAACCATTAAGTAGAAAAAAATTCCTATAAATAGAAAAGTTGTAACATAGAATTTTTGTAATCATACGGTTCATTAACACCGAAACATAGTTAAATAGAGATCATTTTACTCTTCTTTATCCTTTCAGGACTAAATTTAAGACTTTTAACCCCCAAAACTAAAAATTAACCACAAAAAAATTATTGGGACGCTATCTTAAACCCTACAAATTATTCTAACTTTTATCCACTATCCATGAAAAAAATTACAAAATCATATGCTTTAGATGTGCCCATTATTGAGTCATCATTTTGTGTAGTGAGAGTTTTTTTGTATATATATATATATATATATATATATATATATATATATATATATATATATTATCTTAACGATCAATAAATATTGGCCTAGTATAAGTAAAGAGATACATGAGTATATGTATATACAATGAGAGTTTGACTAGTCTAAGATTGAATTGCCTATAACCTTGAGGCAGTTAATGAGGCCACATACTGAAGGAAATGATTAAGTCCATTCATTGATAAACCACTTGTTCCATTTAGCTTGTCCCAATTATGTATAATTTACATAGGATCATCATTGTGTATGAACTTTTTTTTCGAGAGCCACATTATAAGACGTTACTCTACATGTATGACTTCTAACTATATGACCTGCACTTGAGTAACAATGCCTAATATTATTTTATATTTTGAGCAAGAGTTTAGGTTTGTGGGATATCTATCATCATGTAATGTTATGAGTTGGGAGTTGTTCTATGCTACATCATAATTCAAAAATTAATTGTAAGAGTTTATCGGGTTCAAGAATAATATATACATATGTATTATTATATAATCATTTTTATGTCAATGTAATATTAGATAAAAACAAAAATATTTGGATGAAATTAATCTTTGGTGATACCTTAGTAGTAAAATGTCATATAAAATACTAAACATCAGATTTCTTACCAAATAACTAATGGTCACGCATGTAAACAAATTAAAAAATGACAAACTAACTTCCAAATGTTGTTAATATCATCTTATTAGTCAATAAAATACCATTAAGAGGAGAGAAAGGGTTTTTCTTCATTTTAGGTCTATCCATTTTCCTAAAACACTTTGTGAATAAAATCTGGAGTTTGAATGTTCCACAAAAGATAAGAAAGATTGTTTGGAAAACATTTAATATGGGTCTTGCAACTACAGATAACATATATAGAAGACACTGCATTACATTTTCTACATTTAAAGTTTATAACATGACATTAAGTCCATATGGGTTATTATTGTTTATATGTTTCTCATATGCATTTCATCTCCAAAAATGAATCTACCAACATACTTTGTAGACTATTTTTTATACTTTCCTGAACTACATACTCATGTTAGTTATTTTGGAGAGAAGTATAGTTAATTTAGCAATCAATGATGTTTGACAAATTTGAAATCTCATAAATAACTACATGTATGATAATATTACCTAAGATATTATAAATATATATGTTTGGTCACACCAACCTTTGATGAACACAATGGGTGCTTGTTCACTATTACTAAGACATCAAGTAACACTACCAACATATCTAAGAATAACGATAAATTTCTTAAAAAACTAAAGATAATATTGTTATGCATGTTGAGAATAACAAAACATTAGTCATTATGACAATAAATTTGGTTATAAAATAATTAAAGATGGACATTGTAGCATTTTTCATAAAACTACTACGTCTTTTGTGGCATTGTCTGTGAAAGAAGCATAGATAATTGATGTAATGAATACAGTGTTGTTGGTCACAAGTTTTCCTTGGTTCAATTTCCACCATGGTAATAACTATTCTAATATAATTTAATTTGTCTTAGAGTATAAATAATTTATACCTTTCAACATTTTGATAAAAATACCAATCTTCTTGAATCAAATAAAAAATTGTTCTTATTTCACTCCAAATGATGTACTATACTAAGGTTGAAAATAGGTTGAGGGGTAATGTTCAAGTATATAGTTATTTAATTATATTGGGTGTGACCCAAGGTCTGATGCTAGCGTAGAAAGACATGTATCTAAATGTGAAAATATTGTCCCTTGAAAAGTAAAAGGGCTTTTATAATAAGGGTTATATAATAGGGACCTGAGCTAGAAAATGAAAGAACCTTGGGGTCCCTAAATATAGAATACTACACATTTCATCAAGATATGTTATGGTGTATTTGGTGATGAGCTTAGTGTGATAGAAAGTGTTATATTGTTGTTGGTGTATTTATACAAACTACACATACCAAACGATCAATGTTTATAAATGACACAATGTGGGTAGACCTAAGAAAAGGTAGTTTGAAAAAGTCGTTCAGCGAGACTATGTCGTTGGAGGAGTGTTGTCATTCTGGAGTTTTTTTAGAACATTTGATTGTAGTGTCTCATAGAGTATTTACCAAGATGGTATTGGATAAATAAATACTTACGTACTTAATGAATTGATAGTTTGTGGTCATTCAATAATATTTATTTAGGGTAATACCGTTAGGAAGATAATAATTCTCTTCATGTTATACTTCATCTAGTCCTATCCATAAAATACAGCTAGGGTGTTTTTTTTGGTATAGGTATAGATAGATATAACCTTATTACACATATACCTATATAATTATCTTTTTATGTGTTTGACATAGATTGCATTATATCATTATAGCACTACTTTGTAATATATTTATTTTGTAAAAATAAGAGAAAAGGGTAAATTAGGAAAGTAAAAAAATACATAAATTATATGAGCGTTATAAACACTAGAGAATAAAAAAAGAATTATATTGTGAATATCTTATGTGAATAATAAAATCAAATGAGATCCCATTTATAGGGATCAAAACTTAATACAAATAAAACAAAGATCACATTAACTAGAAAACTGAAAAAATTCAGAAATAAATGAATTCCTTGTCTAAGGCAAATACATATTATTTAGTAAATTTAGGATCATGTGTGTAACTTATTTTAAATTAGGAGCATGTGGGTAACTTAAGCGTCATTGGTTAGGAAATATGGAAAAGTTTTATTGTGGATATAATGCTAGTATGGTGGAATTACTACGAGGTGGAAAAATTACCCGAGCTCCTAGTATTAAGAGCCAAGAAGGATGAACTAATTTTGATCAATGTAGTGTGAGACAAGACATATATATTTTTTAAACAACTTGCCACCTACAATATGATGGTGATGTTATTACTAAGAGGAGCTGCAGAGCTTTTTATGACAGGAACTAACCATAATATCTATCGTTCAAATCATGCATTAAAGAAACAGACATAATAAGTGTAGTATTACCTATAATTCCCTTTCGATATAATAGAAAATTAGAGGGAGAAAATGAAATATTGTAAAATTAAAAAGAGGGGTTAGAGTAGAATCGATTGAAAAAGTAGGGAGAATGAAAATAAGAGGGAGTTAGAGAGAGAGAGTTATAAATTATTTGATTAGATATGATGTTGTGGATTTTTTTGGGTTGATTAATATTTTAAGAACTGAATCTAGGTATGTGATAAAGTGATAGAAAGAATAAGAGTGACCAATAGAATTAGTTGTTTCGATAAAATGTATGAAGAATGTATGGTGGGAACTTGAACCCTTCTCACTAAAAAGAAATCTAAAATTTCAACATTGTCTCCTAGTCCTTTTCACCTCTACTTATCATTATTTTTATTCCCCAGTAATTAATTTATCCATTTAATATACAAACATATCCCTATAAATGTCTTTCTTCCATGCACAAGGGTCTATTATGGTTTTTTTGTGTTACCTTCATGTGGTTGTTTCCTTCTTTTGTTTATATCATTCATCTTACAGCTGTCTTCTTTTTCAGCGCCATCATTTTTGCTCCATGTATGACAAGAAACATAAACTTCTCCATTTTGACAAGTGTTACAATTGGTATAGATATTTCTTGAAGCTCAATATTTGAGAGATATTTATCATTCATGAATATCACGAGATATGTTGGAGTTTATTGTATTTATTTCACTTATATGGCTCGTAGTTAGATATTTAGAGTTTCAATTAATCCACTCGCACTATCAATTTAGTTAAGATCCGAGATACAACAAATATAATAGATATTAATGTTAATAATTCATTACAAAATATTAAAAGGAAAATGTAATATTTTTACTTATTTGACATGTCTAACATGAAAGATAATAATATTACGAACATGCAACAGATGATTCAATAATCCGACCACTTATGGGTAAAAACAGGGACAATTGTCGCTGCTATAGGGATGCTAACATTTATCCATCATGTTTGTCCTACTAAAAAGTATCCAATGTTAATTCATCTTACTCCTAATGGTTTTTATAGAGTAGTTCGTTCTACTTTATTTAAGGAGAGAATTTCATGTTAATAAGCTTGTGGGGCTTGAATAATAGTATTGCTTAACTAAATTAGTGGTCATTCTCTTATTTATAAGATTTTTCTACCAAATGTTCCTAACACCTAAAGCATAGGCCCAAACTATGTACAAATTCATGCATCTTTATTTTTTATTGATGTGAAACTTTATTAATCGATTTAAGCCTAATATTTCTTACACTCTCATCATTTTTGGTAATATAAAGTTTTAACATGATTTTGAATCTCTATATTTAGTAAATCATTTAATTAATTAATTCATGTCTAATCAGTATACTAGAATTTACTAAAAAAAATTCATTAAGACAAAGTAATTAATTCATCACAATATGTTCAATTGTGTGCATTTTCTATCCTTCCCTTTAATACTTTGATTGGTTTACTCATATCTGAATAATCACCACACGGTAGAGGAATATAATCACTTTTAATGAGGCTTCCATGCCTACTCAACCCCCTAGTATACCTACAACACGCTCCTAATTACATAATATAATACATGTTTAATAAAGGTCTTGTATTAACTCTCATCTATGGAGGTCACCATGGTGAATACCACATATTGCTATGCCTTGCACCACTTAGCATAAAGATAATGGATTCCTTTGGATGATCAAAACATATTCTCATCATATGAGTTCCGGTATTATGAATTCCCTCCTTACAATATTTACGATATTCTTACTCATTAGTTACATGAATTGTCATGTATGTCTTCTCAATATATAATTGCAATGATGGTTCTTACAGAGTTATGACGACCTATATGATCATGCTTTCAATAACTTTTACACAAGTGTTGATTCCTTAATTTTATATTTGAGCTGGTTTTAGTAAAATACATAATAAATATACACCACTTGGGCTTCTACTACTCATCCTCAAAGTAGTCTTAGTGAAGTTCTTTTTATTGCTATATAAAGATATTTATTTCTCGTATTATTTTAATTTTTATCTAAGAGTATATTTAAAATATGAGTCTAAAATTGAGATGATCTAAGATTTTTATAAAGTGTTCATCATAAATTTCAAGTGTAAAGGGCCTTACTTAAGTCTAACTTTTAGAAATTAGATTAATTCTTCATAAAAATTGCTCCTAAGTGATATTCTATAGTGCATAACTAACACCATCTTCCTAAAATCTCGTAAATTGTGTGTTCTTTAATATTATTTTGGCCAAATTATTTACCCACATCCCAATTACTCAACTGCGACGGCTATAGTTTATTTGATCCATGAGACGTGTGATATATTTTTTAGAGATACTTATCGTACATTAGGAACTTAGGAAGTGATTGATTAATTGAGAATTTAATGTAAACTCTTTAATGCAACAAGTTTTATCAATCATAGTTAATATGTTTTAATTGATATTAGCTGAAAGTATTCTTATGGTTTGCAACCTATTACGGACTATATCAAAGTATATTTCATTCCTTATATTGATTAGGGATGCTCAAACCTCAACCCAAAAACCATGTACCCGGCCAAACCGACCCAAACCCGCGGGTAACGGAACCTACCCGCCAATTGTTTTTTTATATAACGTATAAATATATATATATTAAAACCCAATTCATTTACGCTTAACCCTTACGCTTTTTATTTCCGTATTTTGGTTTTACCCTTTCATTACACGAAAGGCCACTCTCTCACCTCACTCCCATCACACACTCTCTTCTCTGGTTTCTCTCGAAAACCCTACCCTATAGCCCTGTTCCTCTCCCTCCCCGTCTAATTTCGCCGGCGTTTTTAAGAAATATTGTATACCGCATTAAACTCTTCTCACCTATTTTTATAGGTTGCATTTATTGCTCTGATAAAGCTCCTCCTTTGGGTTATGGGTCTAATCGTCTAACCATGGTTAGAGGTTTAGATCGTGGGTTGGATGATGAGAAAGCCTATATATGGGACGGCGGTGGTTTATTATGCATTAAAACTTCCTTTCGCAAGGTTTTTTACTCTTCGAAATCCTAAGGTTTGTGTTTTGATTTTCTGTAATTCCGATAGTGTTTTACTTTATTGCATGTGAAAATCTTATAGTTTTGTAACGAATTTAAGTTTTATTAAATGATTTGGGATTCTTATTGTTATGTTATACGTACTTGATTAGGGATTATTCTTGTTTTAAGACTAAGATGTTTGGTATTTGATTTCGATTTGTCTTTTGGTATGATTTTCGTAACCAATACTTTGAAAACATGTTGATATTTTGAAGTCAGATTGTTGAATAAGTCTGGGTTTTGTGATTTATTTGAATGTTTGTTGTTATTGGCTAATAGATTCTTTACCTCATTTTTTGCATGGTCTCTTAATTGTTGGCTTAGTGGTATTCTTCCTCTTCTGGATTTGACTCTATCATTCTTCATTTATCACTCAACTAAAAGGTAATAAATTGTCTCTTGATATTTTTGGATGTATTTTTCATTTCAGATTTAAATTGTGGCTAATAGAGTGCTTCCTTGATTTACAACATCTAAGATGTTAGTTGAAGACTTGGAGGCTGAGTTAGGTAAAAGCTGCATTAATACTTGGTTTCTTACTTTTATTTGACTAGTTTATTTTACTTACTAACTGATCTTTTGGTGTTTTGTCATATTTTACTGGTTATTTTGGCTTAGACTAGTTAAGTGAGACTTCGCAAGAGTCTAACTTAACAAGTTAGAAACCAATAACCTAAGGTATATAGCTGGATTCTTATAGCTTACAAGTTAACATTGTTATTCAACACACTTTTGTATGCATCTCCCAATTCATTTGACCATACAACAATGATTAAGTTATTATTTATGAATGAGTAATATTAGGTAAATAATTGGTTGAGTTGGCAACAAGTGAGTTGATTTTTGTTTCTTATAAGTTGTTTGATAAGTCCCTTGTCCCTAAACAGGTCTCTAAGGTTTTAATGCCAATGAAGATTTAAAATTTGAGGCTATATCTGTAACCAATGATGAGACTACTTCCGAGGCTCAAACAAACTGAATTCATTCTTCTCTCCTATTTTCGCAAATTTGCAGGTTATTCAGAAGTTGGAAGGTGGTTTTTGGATTGTTTTTTCACAGATTTTGGATTCACTACAACATTTGCACCCAAAGTTGTACAAATTGTTGATTTTGCACAAGTTACGGTTACAAATTATCAAGTTGTGAGGTATTGTGATTTACTATTTGATTTGTATGCTTAAGTGATTCAATTCAATGTGATGTAATTCAGTAATTCAATTCAATGTGATGTAACTTATTAATTATGTATGGGAAACTATGAAGAAACCCACTATTATGAGAAGGTTACTTTATTTAGAAAGTTTATTATTTTAGGTACCTATCATGTATGTTTTTTTAACAATTTCAAATGGTTTCTCTAACTTATTTTATTATCCAAACCCGACCCTAAACCGACCCAACCCGTTAAGACCCAACCCGAGGATTTTATTTAAAAAATTGGATATTGGGTTTAATAAAATAAAAACCGAATTCTAAGTTAAGGTTTTGGGTTTTGAGCAGCCCTAATATTGATAGAACATATTTATTTGCATTGAATTTTGAGATATTATATTACAAATAAATATAGATGACATTAACATGGGAACATGGACAAGTATAATCAATTTTAAAAATTACAAGTTCGAATCTAATATTGGGAGTAGTTAAAAATCCAAATTTAAGTCTAAACTAATACATAATTATTTTTAATGACAACTTGTACTAAATTAGTATTTTAGTTTGCATTTCCAAATAGAATTATCTTAATATATTACTTTGATTAAAAAGGCGTTTGAATGAAAAATGTTATAACCCTTCTCTCAAGATAAAAAATTACAAACATGTATGAGAACTAAATAATTGGATGCCTATTAGTTCGTCTCGGGGAATCTTGTATTTTTCTTTTATTTAAGTATTTTGGTAACAAAGTAATGTATAAGATTTTTGTCTCAGCAATTTCATACTTTTTTTATCAAAAAAATATTAAAGTAATGTACTTATTATATAACTAAAGTGATAACTTCATTCTTAGATCTAAATACGAATCTTTATTCTAAACTTAGGTCAAGAATTGTCTTAATTCTTATAATAAGCCTCATTTGTAATCTTTTTTAATAAATTTAGATAATTACTAATTTTACTTACTTAAATATCTCTTTTATTTAATTTTATTATAATAAATATATTCCATATGTATTTATTATTAATTTTATCATCACCACAGGCAATCAGATCCAACGAGTTTTTTGAACTATTGAGAATCAACTCAGGGGCGAACGACTGTCGGTCAACTTTGACTAGTTCTTTACAATTTTTGGATAACAATATAACAGTTTGATGTTTCTTTATGATTTTTTTAAATTTTTTTATTTACTTTTAATATCCCATCTACAGTGAATATAGATGACTAAACTTCAATTATTAATGTATCAATATTATATTTACAAGAACTATATTACAGTTATATAACAAGATTGTAGTTTTAAAAAACTCCTTTAACTACAAATATTTTAGTTGAAAGTAGTATACGATTATAATATTATAGTTTTTGCAACTACAATATTGTTGTTATAAAATTACAATATAAGTACCATAATATACTTATAGAACAACAACATTGTAGGTGTACAAAAATTATATTGTAATGGTAAAATAAATATGTAATTATAATATAGTAATACAGTTACAAAATTCTGAAAAAAGATATAGCAAACATTAATTAAAAAGAAACTATATTAACAAAAAAAAGTTATGAATCCCTGTAAACTCAAATTCCCATTTGTTATAGACGATAAAATTAAAACTACAATCTTCAATATATCAACCAAATGAAAGACAAAAACCAAGAATCTGACGAGTAACCCATAATTATACTAGCGAGTTACGTAAACAATATCATTTTGATTATCAAATTTTTTTGTCAAAACAAATATGGTGAACACAATAAATAACATATGCTATCTCAAATTATAACATAGAGATGCGATTCCAAAGGGTCATCTAAAACAAATTATCTTTTGAAAAGACAAATTTATCAAAAGGGTATTCTCGTAAGCCTTCTTTACCAAAGCAAGTACCCATTGAAACAATATCTCATGAGAAAGGAGATACTGAGTGTGATGTAGAGGAAGCTAATAGTAGTGTATGAAAGTTGTATGTATGAAAGTTGTATGTATGAAATATAATACAATTGTCTGTCTTATTTGTTCTTTGTTTTGCTTAAAATGTTGTATGAGATATGAATCAGACTTGTGTTTGAAACAAGGAAATTTGGGGATTAAATAGAAACAGGGACCATTGGTTTTATAGGAAGCTCAATTTGGTGATTTCTTTAATGGTGCTCAAGTGATATTTGATAGTAGGAAGGCTAAGTGGTTACCTGAAGTTGAGTTGGTTTTGTTATGTGTTAAAGTTCTCATGTATATTTGTTAATTTTTTTTATTTTTGAGTTAATTTATTTATTTTATTTTTAAAATATGAAGATTTGAAGATTCAAGCTTTGATCATGGAGAAGAAGATTTGGAGATGAAGCTTTGGAGAAGAAGTTTTGGAAAAGAAGATGTGGAAATACCACTTTTGTCTTTGTTAAAAAAAGGTTTAATAAAGTAATTCAGGAAAATGAAATTTTAATAAAAACAATTGACCACGTGACCTACACATGACACTTACTGGCCGAAATGGACGGAATCCGTTAAGGGGCAACGAGTCACGGAAATGATGTTTAAGGGGCAACCAGTACCAAAAATCTAGTAGGGGGTAAACTGTCAAAATAGGCAAAGTTTAGGAGGTATTGCTTGGATTTACTCCTTATCATATTAGCGACACGGTTTTACGTGTCTCCCGTTACTTTCGGTACACGTTTTTAAGTGTCTTAATCACTTAGGGACACGATTTTAAGTGCCTCCCATCACTTTGAGACACCATATTAAATTCCTCACATAACTTTAGGGATACGATTTTAAGTGCCTCCCATCACTTTGAGGACACGATTTTAAGTGTCTCCCATCATTTTGAAACAAAAATTTATGTACCCCCATAACTTTGGGGACACAATTGTAAGCGCCTCCCAATACTTTGGAGAAACACTTTTAAGTGTCGCTTTTCAGGTTTCTAAAAAGAAAAAATAAGTATACAATTTCTATATTTGATATAGCATAATTCATATGTTAATAATAAAATAACATATGTAATATCTACTAGCTCAACTCTTACGTCCATCTATTTTTTCTTTAAAAACATCATCATTTGTTATTGACACCTAAGTTTGGTAATTTTCCTAATATATAAAATATATATAATAATTAAAACAGTCGTATGATAAAAAAGGGATATGAACATGCACTAAAAGAAAGCAGGATTCTCTAATTGCACTGATGTCCCTATATAATGATCAAGTTGCACTGTACGTTCCTAAATCATGCAAAATTTGCACTATTGGTCCCTATGTAAGGCAAAGTCTGCACTATAGGTTCCTACACCATGGATAAAATATACAACAGGCAACTCAGAAGAGAGACACATATAAATTAATTATTATTTAAATAAATAATAATAATATCAATGACTTGATTAAATTTTAGAAAAGACTCGGTGGATTTTTCCTGAGCCAAAATTAAAAGACTGATGAATCAAAATTCTAAAGTATTATTGATAGAAAACATTAAAATATATAGATTACCTTCTTGTATTTACTTTTACGTGAAGAATTATTAACCATTGGAACTGCTGTTACCTTTTCTGGTATTCTAGAAAATGGATATATCTCTTTTAATTGTAAATCTAAATCGAACAGGGAAAAAGTTTATAAACGGAAAGTAAAAGGATAAGAATTAAAATTTATCTTATGATGATACATTGTATTCTTAATTAAAGAAAGAGATTTGAAAGTGTGAGATAATGAGCTATCGAGTGATCTCAACGTTTCACAAGTTTACTTGAATTACAAAAAAGGAATCGTTTAAGTGTGTTGGTCATCTCTTTCTATTGTTCGTAAATGGAACTCCTAAAGATAATATTACTACTAATTTAGCAAGTTTAATTGCACAAGATGTTCCTAGTACTCATATTGACTAAAACATGAACACCACATATTCAAAACACTTGTAACCGACGAGAGCTTCTCTTTGGAACCACCGTAGATGAAACTTCAAAAATATGTAAATCCCAAGTCCTGTTACAACCTCTACTCTTGGGATTAAACTCCCATAAGCATCTACATTCAATGGTGCATTAACATTCGCCATAGCTTCTTGCTTTCTTCTCTTTCATCTTGTCTTCTTTGGTTATGAAGTAACTTCTGGGGATCCAAGATCATACACCAAACTTAGAAATCTTTAAAAGAGACAAAAATTAAAACAAGCGTAAAATGGAAAACAACAAAATCTACTACACTAAACAAAAAGACAATAATTAACAAAATAATCTCCGACAACGACGCCAAAAAATTGTCGTCTCCCAAGGTGTGATGAAATAACATATCAATTCATAGCTTGAGAGAGCTAACTAACCGCAAGTGTATACATTGTAGACAATTAATAAAGTGAGTATAAGAGTTATTGTCTCTACATTAACTAACTTTGTTAATCTAAACTCGTATTTTTGGGAAGCGAAGATG
Organism: Nemophila menziesii; assembly: GCA_029959085.1. Taxonomy (NCBI): domain Eukaryota; kingdom Viridiplantae; phylum Streptophyta; class Magnoliopsida; order Boraginales; family Hydrophyllaceae; genus Nemophila; species Nemophila menziesii. The sequence goes on along the minus strand of JARWIR010000009.1, from coordinate 17,346,947 downwards.
ATTTAGTTGCAATTTCTAAAAGAAACAAATTAAATAAAATCTTTATTTTGCTTCTGTTTAAGAAATCAATGAAAGAATGAAACTAAATAACAAAGAGATATGAGTATGAGAGTATAACCGGAGTTTTCTAGTACTCCACTATCCTACTGACTCGATGATTCCAGTTATAAGGGTGAACTGGGTAGTTATACTAATTAAGATTCTAACTTCTAACTAACAACCTACAGGGTAGCTTAGAAGGCTAACTAACTATTACTAGAGTACTCAAGTTAGGCTGTTCTATGTAAAAGCTTGGCGCTTGAAAGTACTTAACCTTTATGATTATGTGGATAGTGAAGCCTGTAAGGATCCCTAACGGAAACTGGATATAAATGAACTACTTATATTCCCAAATCCCCGCCAAGGTGATAAATTCAAATATTAGGGTCAATATATATGTGATTAGGATATATTAAGCTAACTTAATTCAACTAATAGTTCATACATAATTGCAAACTCAATTTAATGTAAATTAGGTCATACTAAAAACAATAAAAAAATGCTAAAATTACAAGAATTATGTTTAAGACAATAAACTAATAAAATTTACCCTAATAATAATGGTGAAATGGTGCAAAAGTTGTGCAATAGGGCTCCAGCTTCTTCTTCAAGATTTTCTCTCTACTTCCAAGCGTGTAAACAAATGTGTATGAACTAGGAGTCTTTTTTAAGGATACAAACTAATATATAAAGAGTGAAAAATGTTTTTTGATATTGTGGACCCTTTTTAGATTACCCGAATCAACCCGAAAAATATTTTCGAGGAAGAGTGAATAGGTTCGATCCACGATAACTGAAACTATAATTACTTCTTCATTTTAACTTCAACTCACAAACTGTCAACTATCACGCACTCCTAAATCCAAGTATTATATAGAAACCAAGTGGATCCTTCATAACCTTTTTTAATTGATCGTAGTGAATCAATCTTGCCAATTTCAAAAGTTAGCCAGTGATTGCTCTCGTTTTCCAAAAATGGCTTATTGGTCCATTAACGCCTTAAACACAAATTACGCACAAATAACTCTAAAAGTAACAAATATCCAAGACTAGACATGAAATATGGGATCTAAATATAGGGAATAGTCTCTCAAATAAGTCCTAAATATTCCTACAAATATGTTTCATGACTAGCTTAATCCATCACATAAATAGAGACATCACTACGTTAGGAGTCACACCAAGGGGAAGAAGGATTTTATGGTCGTGAAGATTGATTTTATTAAACCTTATGACAGTAATTTCTTGTATTCTATTTGGGAATATTTGGAGACCTTATGACTACCATACGATTGGAAAAATTTAATTACATTAGGAATATAAGATAATGACATGAGTGTGATATGGCAATGTGATTCATAGGATCCATTCATACCTCACTTGATTATATGATTTGGAAATCCCCTATACCATCATGTGTTTGTAATTTTGCATGGAAATGTTGTTGATTATCATCCAGTAGATGATCCAAAATGAGTTATGGAAGTCACTATGACTATACTCAGGGGGACCCCTTTCATATATTATTATATGAATATTTATTCTCAATGGTTAATCATCATATTGACCTATCAAATGAAATCATGTGCATGTTACGTTAAGATACGGGGTAATCAATAAATAGCAATAAATTACTCACATATCTCTCGAAGATAATTGATGAAGCCTTGGCAATGGAAGTAACAATACATAGCAATTAATTGCAGAAAAAAGATTTCGGTAAATATTTGGGCGTCCCTAATCTCTCAAGGAGAACATCACGCGGTCTATGGTGGTGATCAATGGGTTTAAAATGAAACTAGCAAGGTAGAAGGGCCGAAATCTCTTTTTAGTTGGTCTCATAACTCTTACTCAATTGTTACCTTGTTCGATGTTGTTGTATATCATGTAATAAAAAAAGCTACCTTGTTTGCAAGGAGATAGACCTTATTAAAAGGAAATTTAGGGTTCTAATGAGGATCAACGCAAGATACATTGCATCGTATGGGACCGCCTATGTAAACCTAAGAGTTGAGGTAGGTAAAGATATTGAGATACATAAGATATGAACACAACATTGTTAGGAATTCTCGTTTGCAAACTTGCACACGATAACAAGGAGTTATCTTGAAAATCTCTAAAGAAAAATAATAATTCACTAAGGTGTCTTTTAGTACAAGAGTAGAATGACATATTAATAAATATCCAGATCCATCATAGAAGTTATTGTCATTTTACTCTTATTTGTCCTTCCCGGACTAAATATAAGACTTTTAACCCTTCCAGAACTAGAAATTAACCACAAAAAAATTATTGGGACGCTATCTTAAACACCACAAATTATTCTAACTTTTATCCACTCGCCATGAAAAAATTTAGAAAATAATATGATTAAGATGCTCGCATTATTGGGTCATGATTGTGTGTAGTGAGACTTGTTTTGTATATAGATATGTTAACAACCAATAAATATGGGCCTAGTATAAGTAAATAGAGAAATGAGTATATGTATATGCAATGAGAGTTTGACTAGTCTAAGATCAAATTGCCTATAACCTTGAGGTAATTAATGAGGCCACATTGAAGGAAAGGCTTAAGTCCATTCAAATATAAACCACTTGTTCCATTTAGCTTGTCCCGACTGTGTATAATTTACCCAGGATCACCCATTTTGTATAAACTTTTTCTTTGATATCCACATTACAAGATTTTACTCTACATGTATGACTTCTAACTATATGACATGCACTTGACTCACAATTCCTAGTATTATTTTATATCTTGAGCAAGAGTTTAGGTTTGTGGGATATCTATTATCTTGTAATGTTATGAGTTGGGAGTTCTTCTATGCTACATCATGATTCAAGAATTAATTGTAAGTGTTTATCGGGTTTGAGAGTATATACACATGTATTTATATATAATCATTGTTTTTTGTCAATGTAATATTAATTAAAAACATTAATTTTTGGTGATACCTTAGTAAAATAATATCATATAGAATCCTAAACATCAAATTTCTTACCAAATAACAAATGATCACGTCATGTAAACAAATTATAAAATGACAAACTTACTACCAAAGGTTGTTAAGATCATTTTATTAGTTAAGAAATTACAATTAAGAGAAGAGAAATGTTGTTCTTCATTTTGTATCTATTCATTTTCCTAAATCACATTTGAATAAAATCTGGAATTGAATGTTCCACAAAAGATAATAAAGATTGTTTGGAAAACATGCAATATGCGTCTCGCAACTACAAAGAACATATATAGAAGACAACACATTAAATATTCTACATTTAAAGCTTATAACATGACATTTAGTGCATTGAGCCCATGTATTTGCTTGAGTATGGGTTAGTATTGTTTTGTTTGTGTCTCCTATGCATTTCATCTCCAAAAATGATTCTACCAACATATTTTGGAAACTATTTTTTATCCTTTTCTGAACTACATACTCATGTTAGTTATTCAGGAAATAAGTATAGTTAAGTTAGCAATCATGTAATGAATTCGGTGTTGCTGGTCACAAGTTTTCCTTGGTTTAATTTCCACCATGGGAATAATTATTCTAGTATAATTTAATTGTTCTTAGAGCATAAATAATTTATATATTTTTACATTTTGATAACAATAACAATATTCTTGAACCAAATATACAATTTTTCTTATTTTACTCCACATGATATAATATACTATGGTGGAAAACAGGTTGAGGGGTAATGTTCCTAGAGGATGTTCTTATAATAGGAGTTTTTACAAGTTTAGAGTAATTTAGTTATATTGGGTGTGACCCAAGGTCTGATGCCAGGGTAAACAGACATGTATCTGAATGTAAACATGTTGTCCCTTAAAAAGTGCACAGGCTTCAGTAATTAGGGTGATATAATGGGGACCTGAGCTGGAAAATAGAAGAACCTTGGGGGTCCCTAAATATAGAATACTGCACATATTTATCAAGTTTTGTCATGCTGTATTTAGTGATGATCTTAGTGTGATAAAATGTGGTATATTGTTGGTATATTTGTACAAACTACACATACCAAACGATTATTGTTTATAAAAGACACCTATTAGGTAGCACTATGAAAGGGTAGTTTAAAAAAGTTGTTGAGAGAGACTAGGTAGTTGGAGAAGTTGTCATTCTAAAGTTTTTTTAGAAAAAGTTTGATTGCAGTGCGTCATGGAGTATTTGAAATGATGGTATTTGAAAAATAAATAATTGTGAACTTAATGCATTGATAGTTTGTAGTCATTTAATAAAATTTATTTGGGGAAATCCTATTAGGAAGACAATAATTCCCTTCATGTTATACTTCATTTGGTCATATCCATAAAATGCAACTAGGGTGTGTTTTTTTGATATAGGTATAGATAGATATAACCCGATTATACAGATACATATATAGTTATCTTTAATGTGTTGTAATTAATGATAGGGATTGTATTATATCATTATGAAACTACTTTTTAATATTTATTTTATTTTTTTTGTATAAAGAAGAGAAAAAGGAAAATTAGGAAAGTAAAAAATAAATACATAATTATATGAGAGTTATAAACAGTAGAGAATAATAAAAATAAGAATTATGTTGTGAATATGTTGTGTATAATAAAATAAAATGAGATCCCATTTATAGGGATCAAATGTTAATACCAAATAAAACAAATATCACAATAACTAGAAAACTAAAAAAATATAGAAATAAATAAATTCCTTGTCTAGGAAAAAATACATATTATGTAGTAAATTTAGGATCATGTGTGTAACTTAGTTTTAAATTAGGATGATGTGTGTATCTTAAGAATTATTGGTTAAGAACTGTGGAAATCTTTTATTGTGGATACAATGCTAGTATGGTGGAATGATAACTTGCCTCCTACAATAGGACGGTGATGTTATTACTGAGAGGAACTGGTGAGTTTTTTATGACATGAACTAATCATAATATTTATCGTTCAAATCATGCATAGGATTGACATTAAAGAATAGACATAATAAGTGGATTATTGCCTATATTTTCCTTTGGATATAATATAAAATTATAGGGAGAATATGAAATATGGTAAAGTTATGAAGAGGGATTAGAGTAGAATTAATTGAAAGCGAAGGGAGAATAAAAATAAGAGAGAGAGAGAGAGAGTTATAAATTATCTTGATAGATGTGATGTTGTGGATTTGTTTGTGGTGATTAATATTTTAAGAACTGAATCAGGGTATGTGTTAAAGCGATAGAAAGAATAAATGAGACCATTAGAGTTAGTTGTTTTGATATTATGTATGAAGAATATATGGTTGGAACTTGAGCCCTTCTCACTAAAAAGAATGCTAAAGTTTCAACATTGTCTCCCAGGCCTTTTCGCCTCTACTTATCGTTATTTTTTTTCCCAGTAATATATTTATCCATATATTATACAAGCATATCCCTATAATTGTGTTTAGGCCATGCATAATGGTCCATAATGTTTTTGTTGTGTTTACTTACATGTGGTTGTTTCATTTTTTGTTTATATCATTCATCTTATAGGCGTCTTGTTTTTCAGTGCCATTGTTTTTGCTCCATGTATCACACGAAACATAAACTTCTCCATTTTTACAAATGTTACATTTGGTATATATGTTTCTTGAAGCTAAATATTTAAAAAATATTTGTCTGTCATGAATATCATGAGATATGTTGGAGTTCGGTGTATTCATTGCACTTATATGGCTCGTAGTTAAATATCTAGAGTTTTATCCACTCACACTATCAATTTAGTTAAAATTTGAGATACAACATATATAATAAATATATATATGTTCATAATTCATATCAAAATATTAAAAGGAACATATTATATTTTCATTTATTTGACATGTCTAAGATGAAAGGTAGTAGTATTATGAACATGCAACATATGATTCAATAATCCGATCACTTATGAGGCAGAATTGGGGACAGTCGTCGCTGCTATAGGGATGGGGATATCATTTTACTAACATTTCGGGATATCATTTTACTAACATTTATCCATCATGTTTGCCCTACTAAAAGTATCCAATGTTAATTCGTCTTACTCCTAATGTTTTTTATAGAGTAATTCGTCCTACTTTATTTGTTGAGAGAATCTTATGTTAATAAGCTTGTAGGGCTTGAATAATAGTATTGCTTAGCTAAAATTAGTGGTCATGCTCTTATTTATAAGATTTTGTTACCAAGTGTTCCTAACACCTAAAACATAGGCCCAAACTATGTCAAAATACATGCATCTTTATTTCTTATTGATATGACACTTTATTAATCGATTTAAGCCTAATATTTCTTACAATCTCGTCATTTTCTATAACATAAAGATTTAACATGATTTTGAATCTCTATATTTAGTAACTCATTTAACTAATGAATTCATGTCTAATCATGATACTAGAATTTACTAAAAACCTTTCATTGAACCAAAGTAATTCATTTGTCACAATATGTTCAATAGATGCATTTTGCATCCTTCCTCTCAATAATTTATTTGGTTTGCTCATGTCTGAGTAATCACCACACAGTAGAGGAATATAATCACTTTGAATGGGACTTCCATTCCTACTTAACTTCTAGTATGCCTGCAACACGCTACCAGTTACATAATATAATACATGTTTAATAAAGGTCTTAAAATAACTCTCTCATGTGTTTCATGTACTTTAGAGACGTTGTCCAGAGACAAGTACACCTTTAGTTTGTATTCATTTATTATTTGAGGAGTTCACCATGGTGAATACCACATATCGATATGCCTTGCACCATATAGCACAAAGATAATGGATTCCTTTGGATGATCAAAACAAATTCTCAGCATATGAGTTCCGGTGTTATGAATTCTCTCCTTACAATATCCATGATTTTCTTACTCATTAGTCATATAAATTGTCATGTATAATGATGGTTCTTACAGAGTTATGACGACCCATATGATCATAATTTTAATAACTTTTACACAAATTTTGATTCCTTCATTTTATGTTTGAGCACTGGTTTTAGTAAAACACATAATATAGATATACAACTTGGGCTTCCACTGCTCATCCCCAAAGTAGGTTTAGTGAAGTTCTTTATCTTGTTATATAAAGATATTTATCTCTCGTATACAAAAAATATTTTAATTTTTATCTAAGAGTATATTTAAAATATGAGTCTAAAATTGAGATGATATAATATTTTTATAGTGTTCATCATAAATTTCAAGTGTAAAGGGCGTTACTTAAGTCTAGGTTTTAGCAATTGGATTAATTCGTCATAAAACTGACTCCTTATTGGTGTAGTATAGTGCATAACTAACACCATCTCCTAAAATCTCGTAAATTGTGTAATCTTTAATATTATTTTTTCCAAATCATTTACCCACATCCCAGTTACTCAACTGTGACTACTATACTTTATTTGGGTAGTTGACCATCCATGAGAGACGTGTGATATATTTGATAGAGATACTTATCATACATTAGGAACTTAGAAAGTGATTGATTACATGAGAATTTAATGTAAACTCTTGTATGTAACAAGTTTGACCAATCCTAGTTAGTATAGTTTAATTGATATTATTTTTATATCTCAATGTCTTCTTATGGGTTGCAACCTATTACGGACTATATCAAAGCCTTTTTCATTCATTATATTGATAGAATATAATTACTTGCATACAATTTTAAGATATTAAACTACAACTTAATATAAATTACATTAACATGGGAACATGGACAAGTATAATCAATTTTAAAAATCACAAGTTTGAATCTAATATTGGTAGTAGTTAAAAATCCAAAATTAAGTCTAAAGTAATACATAATTATTTTTAATGATGACTTGTACTCAATTAGTATTTTTGTGTATATTTCCAAATAGAATTATCTTGATATTCTATTTTGAAGAAAAACATTTTAAATGACAACATGTTATAACCCTTCTCTCTGAATAAAAAATTTCAAACATTTATGTGAACTAAATAGCTGGGTGACTATTAGTTGTCTAGGGGAATCTTGTATTTTCCTTTTATTTAAATATTTTGGTAACTAAGCAATGTATGATACTTTCGTCTCGACAATTTCATACTTTTTTAATTAAAAATATATTAAAGTAATGTACATATTATATAACTAAAGTGATAATTTTGTTTTTAGATATAAATACAAATCCATTTTCCATAATTAGGCCAAGAATTGTCTTAATTCTTAGTATAAGCCTCATTTGTAATCTATTTTAATAAATTTAGATAGTTACTAATTTAACTTCCTTAAATACTTCTTTTATTTCATTTTATTATAATAAATATATTCCATATGTATTCATTAATAATTTTCTCATCACCACCTGGACAATTAACCCTGGAAGTCGGCAGCAATCAGATCCAACGAGTTTTTTGGACTATTAAGCATCAACTCAGCAGCAGACGACTCCTGGTGAACTTTTGACAAAAAAAATTTACAATTTTTGGACAAAATATTATCATTTTGATGTTTTTTCATTATTTATTTACTTTTAATATCCCATCTATAGTGAATAGATATGACTGAACTTCAATTACAATATTATAATTGCGTATTAATGTATAATTTTTTATTTAAGATTACCAATATTATAGCTACAAGAACTATAGTGCAATGTTATAACTACGTTGTAGTTGTAAAACAATCCTTTAACTACAAATATTTTAGTTGAAAGTAGTATACAACTATAATATTATAGTTTTTGCAACTACAATATTGTGGCTACGAAATTAAAATATAAGTAACATATTATACTTATAGAACAACAAAATTGTAGGTGTACAAATACTATATCGTAGTTGTAAAATAATTATGTAGTTATAATATAGTACTACAGTTACGAAATTCTAAAAAATAAATATAGCAAAAATTAGAGTTTTTTTAATCTTAACATTTTTTTTTAATAAATAATTGGAAATTTGTCATAAAAAAGAAAATAATTATAGATTTGGCACAAGAGCGGTATCCCGAACACCGCCTCTAGGCTAAATTGTAACGGAGGTGGTTGAATTACCTCCCTTAACAAAAATACAATTTTGACTAAGGGCGGTGTTCGAGATACCGCCCTTGTGCCAAATCCATAAATTATTTTCTTCCCATGCCAAATCGTCAATTATTTATAAATAAAACGTTCACTTTAAGAAAAATTCCAGAGATTAATTAAAAATAAACTATATTAACAAAAAAAAGTTGTGAATCCCTATAAATTCAAATTCCTATTTGTTTTAAAAGATAAAAATAAAGAAACAATCTTGAATATATCAACCATTTGAAAAAAAAAATGAAGAATCCAACGAGTAACCGATAATTATACTTGCGAGTTATGTAAATAATATAATTTTGGTTATAAAATTATTTTGTCAAAAGAGATATTGAGTACACAAAAAGTAATATATGGTATCTCAAATTATAACATAAAGATGTGATTCCAAAGGGTCATCTAAAATTATAGTGAAAAACCCTCATTTATACAAGTCATTTGCTCAACACTCTACAGGAGAACTGCTGTTAGAGACAGTTCTTTTGTAGGTAGGAGATAGTTTTCTAACTGACACCAAGCCAAAATAAACTATCTCTACACTTGCTGTCGCTATCTTTAGGGAAAAAATTAAAAAACTGTTGCTCAATATTTGGTAACATCTATTAAAATGTTGCCAAATACATTGGAACAATTATAGAACTGTCACCTAGTACGTTGGAGATAACTTTTAAATAATCATCCAATACTTTGAATACAAGTTATAAACTGTCGCCTATCATATTAGCGACACGGTTTTACGTTTCTCTCGTTACTTTGGGTACACGTTTTTAAGTGTCTTCTATCGATTAGGGGACACGATTTTAAGTGCTTCCAAATACTTTGGGACACCATTTTAAATGCCTCACATAACTTTGGGGATACGAGTTTAAGTGTCTCCCATCACTTTGAGGACACGATTTTAAGTGTCTTCCATCATTTTGGAACACAATTTTATCTGCTCCATAACATTGGGGACATGATTTTAAGTGCATCCCGTTACTTTGGAGACATAGTTTTAAGTGTCGCCTTTCAGGTTTTTAAAAATAAAAAAAATATACAATTTCTATACAGAAAATAAGGATGGTTAGGCTTTGTCCCCGTTTTATGCTCAATTTGACAGTTTATTTAGTTATCTTCCACAAATCGACATTTTAGTTCCTTAACTATACAATATTTTATAGTTTAGATCCTTTTCTTACTCATACTGACTATTTAGTTCCTTATCAATGCATATTTTGATGGTTTAATTCTATATTTGTTGGGTAAAAAATGAATGGTTGAATATAGGGAGTAGACCCGTAGTAGAGACTTAGAAAAGGTAATAGGCGACCCTTTTAAGGATGTCGGGAAAAGTAATAGGCTACTCTGTTTTTCTATTGTAAAGGGGTCGTGAAAGGTAATAGACTACCCTATTTTCCATTTTTAAAGCGGTCGTGAAAGGTAATAGGCAACCCTTGTTAAAGGTGTCGGGAAAGGTAATAGGCTAATCTATTTTCCATTATAAAGGGGTCGTGAAAGTTAATAGACCACTTTATTTAGCTATTATAAAAGGGTCGTGAAAAGTAATAGGCTATGCTATTTTAGAAGGGTCGTGAAAGGTAATAGACTACCCTATTTTAGAAAGGGTTGTACTATGTAATATGCTACCTTATTTTAGAAGGGCGTTGTGAAAGGTGAGTATCAATACCCTACTCCTTTATTGAGGTGTAATCATTACATTGGCAATATGAATATAGGCCACTATGATTTGTAGTGAAGGAAAAGATATGCCAACACTTTAAAAAGGTCTTCAAAAGGCCAAAATGAAGTCGCCAAAAACTAATTTTCTTGTTCTGATGTTTGATATAGCATAATTCATATGTTAAGAATAAAATAACATATGTAATATCTACTATCTCAGCTCTTACATCCACCTATTTTATCTTTCTCTTTATCTCCCAAAACATCATCATGTGTCATTGACACCAAAGTATGCTGATTTTCCTAATATATAAAATATATATAATAATTAAAATAGTGGTACGATAAAAAAGGGATATGAACATGCACTAGAAGAAAGCATTATTCTCTAATTGCACTTATGTCCCTATATAATGATCAAGTTGCACTTTCCTAAATCATGCAAAATTTTCACTATTGGTCCATATGTAAGGCAAAGTCTGCACTATAGGTTCCTACACCATGGAGAGAATATACAACATGCAACTTAGAAGAGAGACACATACAAATTAAGGATTATTTAAATAAAAAATAAAAATATTGATGACTTGATTAGATTTTAGAAAAGACTCGTGGATTTTTCCTGAGACAAAATTAAAAGATTGATGAATCTAAATTCTAAAGTATTATTTATAGAAAATATTAAAAGATTGAGATTACCTTCTTGTCTTTACTTTTACGTGAAGAATTATTAACCATTGCAACTGTTGTTACCTTCTTGATATTCTAGAAAACGCATATATCTCTTATACTTGTAAATCTAAATCGAATAGGAAAAATTTAATAAACGAAAAGTACAAGGATAAGAATGAAATGAAATTTTATCTTATGAAGATACCTTGTCGTCTTAATTAAAGAAAGAGCTTTGAAAGTGTGCGATAATAAACTATCGTGTGATTTCAAGGTTTCACGAGTTTATTTGAATTACCAAAAAGGAATTGTTGAAGTGTGTTGGTCATCTCTCTCTACTGTTCGTAAATGGAACTCCTGAAGATAATATTACTAGTAATTTAGAAAGATTAAATTCACAAGAGGTCCCTAGTACTCATATTGACTAAAACATGAACACCACATATTTAAAACTCTTGTAACTCACGAGTGCTTCTCTTTGGAACCACCGTAGATGAAACTTCAAGAATCTGTAAATCCCAAATATTGGTACAATCTCTACTCTTGGGATTAAATTCCCATAGCATCTAGATTTTTAACTATTACTTGGAACGACCCGTACACTTGTGGTCTATGGATCATTTATTCCTTTATTTTTATCGCATTATTAAATAACACCCCATGACCCACCAAGTAGTAGCACCACAAGGAGGTAATCCACCTAATAATCAACATCGTGAACAAGGTCTTCTTGGTTTGGGAGCACCTTTCCAAGTACAACCAACAGAGATTCGCCCTCTAGTGATCCAAGCCACGAAATTCAGAATCGATCAGGATATGCTTAGTCAGTTTTTGAGCTTTAGACACTACAATGGTGTAGCACATCAAGATCTGGTATGATCAATCCAGAAGTTTATGTAGATTTGTGATGCCTACATTACTCAAGGCATTACACGGTAGCAGTTTTATTACTCCGTGTTTCCGTTTATCTTAACTAGGATGCGCTAGTGAATGGTTAGATTGTCAACTATTAGATTTAATTACGTCATGGGATGAGTTACAAGTCAAGTGCGTTGATCGCTATCATCCGCAAAGTATAAGAATGAAGGATCAAATGGTACTTGCAAGTTATTTCCAAATTAATGGCGATAGTGTAGGAGAGACATGGACAAGGTTCCAACAGAAATTATCGAGATGTCCACTTTATGGTTACACCCCAACACTTCAGTTAGCAATGTTTTATCAGGGCATTAATTTCGAGGGAATATTGAGGGTAGATAATCTTGGAGGAGTAGGTTTTGTGTCCATGGATCCTATGGAAGCTGTAGCTGGTATGGCACGAATAATTGAAACAAGAATAAGTGGGCCAGAGTTGCGAGATCCTATTACAAATACAAAATGCACGCTGCGATTTGATGTTGAAACTTCTTTAGAAGCAAAAATCTTCGTGATGGAGAATAAAATGAAGCAAATGTCACTTAGGGTTGAGAAAGGTTTACAAAGGAAGCCAGATGAGATGAAATTAGTGCAAGAAGCACAAGGTTATTCACTGGTATGAGGTCAATGATCATGTATAGAAAGAGTGTGAAGACAACCAAAATTAGTCTATTTTATATCAAATCGAGGGAATTACTAATTCAATCATCGCAATCATCTGGGTATGAAATATTCTAATCCTAATGGGTTCGTGAATCAATGTAATTCTTACCAACCACCACCTCAAAACAACAATTTCTAGTAGAGATCTCAAGGTCCTTATCAAGGGGGTCAAAGTTATAACAAGCTAGCACCGCCACCGCAACCAACCTATGATTCTTATATTGATAGTTTAGCTTAGAAAGCCTTGCCACAGTATCCACAAGAAGGATCTTAAATTGATTTCCAAAAGATAATGCAAGATTTATGGTCTTTAAATCAAGAAAACATGCGGATAATTAACGAAAGATTCAACAAAAAATCCCCTACAATTAAGTTATTAACAATTGCAAGTTACCCAAGTATCTAATGCTTTTGAGAAGTTTCAAAAATATATTCCGCAATTGGTCCTAGATACAAAGAATTATGTGAAGGCCATAGATAATGGTGATGGAAGTGTTGGGTTCAAACCTTGTAAGGCTGTTTATCTTCAACCTGAAAATGTTATGGAATCACCACCTGCTGCAGAAATTGACGTGGAGGTTCTAGAAAACAATGAAGAACCAACCAAGCCTCACCCGGAAGAAGCATATTTTGGACTTCTACTCAAAGAAATACAGGAAGAGTTCAGATCATTTCTTGAGTTACAAGCTAGCAAAGCTATCTAAAAAGAGGAAGATGCCTCAGTTGAAAAGAAGGAAGAAGAAATACTTGCACCTACAGTGCAAGAAGAAGAAGAAAAAAAGGTGATATTTCCACCTAGTGAAATCGAGCTCAAGGCATTTGTAAAGGCATACAATGAAGAAAAAATCAACGCCAAAGTGCTTGAAAAATTTGAGAAAGGGATTACACCATAAAAAGTATTCACGCAGGCTATTCAAGAAAGGGGTGCGAGTGTACAAGCCAAGGTCGAGACCGTGGCTCATACTGAGAGAGTCTCGAAGAAAGTTATAAATATGATACCACTTAACCTTCAAGATCCTGGAAGTTTTAACCTTCCTATTCAAATTAGTTGTACGCTCAACGTAAAAGCAATGTTTTATGTGGGTTTAAGTGTGAACCTTATGCCCAAGTCAGTGTTCGAGTGGCTTGGCATCAAGAAGGCGGATAAGGCTTCCGTAAAATTACAATTTGCGAATAGCTCAGTAACAAAGACATGGTGCATCGTGGATGACATGCTTGTCCAAACAGGTAATTTGACTATCCCTACCGACTTTTTTTTACTTGAATATGATGCAGATAAGTATGTTCTAATCGTACTTGGAAGGACGTTCTTGGCCACAAGTCAAAGCATCATGAACTTCCAAGAAGGAACAGTGACCCTTCGCGCAAGCAATGTAACTAAGACATTCGATGTCTTGGGTACTAAACCAAGGAAGATATTTCCCATAGTTCATGGCATTCACATTGTGACCAAAGAAAATGTCCAAGAGAAAATCCACACAAGACCCATGGAGAAGAGACCAATGGGTGATTTTAGGGTAGAAAATGAAGTTGCACGGAAAGACCTAAAACCGGAAATTAGGCCACAAGGTTATAAGAACACGTGGATGTGACCATTTGTTGTCACGCAAGTTGGGTTTTATTTCACCACATGATATTGTGCAGGGTTCCCTTACACAAGTACCAGGGTAGTGTTTAGGTTGGTTCCTAAGCTACCCTAGCGAAAGTTAGGAGGAATATAGAATCCCGGCTATTGCTTATACAACACTTAATTACCACTTAAATAATAAACGTAGAGAAAGGCTAGTGGAGATTACTTGCTAGTTCTTGAGATAAACTCTCATGAGTTTTCCCTTTAGTATTTTTATTTTCAGTGTCTTTTACTTTGAGTCATAGTTTAACTATAGTTAATTGTAGAGTTATACAAAACCCAACCAAATGATTTAATGCTTTGCTGATGTCTCCTCATTTGTGATAGATTTATGTTAGGATGAGACATCATTTTTAGTGTTTTAGAAGTCAATAATGTCGATTTTCTTGAGAAATAGTGCACTTTCCTATTTTGAGTCTTGATAAGTAGAAATAATATTTTTAGAGCATATTGGGTTTAATTGTTTATTTAGTGTGTAGCTTTAAAGATAATTATGGAGATTAATTAGAGTCCAAGTCAAAGACAAAAAATTATGGAAAGAGATTAGCATGGTAATTGGAGATAAGGACATAAAAGCTAAAAAGATGGAAAAGGAAAAGCTGTCTAAATCTGGGATTCTGCATACACGTCCAAAAATTTGGGTTTTTACCTACGAAATAGGCCGAATTTGGAGATTTCCTTATTTAAGGTCAAGATAATTATGTTGCGATTGTTTTGGTATCTTATGGAGCAAAATCCGACTAATAACGAAGAAGATATGCTCAAAACGGTGCAGCAGTGTTTATCTTTATTTCCATACGAATTTGAGTTGGGCTAGAAGTCCATTACCTTAACTATTCCTCAAGAAAACGAATTAGGTCTTCTAAACACCTATAAATACACCCTTATATCACTTGTAAATCATCTTTGCTTAGTTCAAAACCTTATAATTAATTCTTAGTCATTGTAGAGAGCAAGATGATGTCTTTTGTAATTTCTTTTAGTTTATTTCCTTCAGGTATGAACTAAACTTCCCATAGCTTGGGTTTTGCATCATGTATAAACTATGAATTCTAATTCTTTTATCTAAGTTTCTTTGGGAATTATATGTTTTAATCTGATATTAGCTACTTACTTGATATTTATTTATGTGTTTTGATTTAATGTCTTTCCTAGAACTGATCACTTTAGGATTGTTTTAATAGTAGTTAGATGGTCTCTTGACAGGGTGTTTAGCTATTGAACCACCACATAATGTCTAGTGTCGATAGTAGTTCTGACAAAACATGCTTCTAACTAGATAGTCATTAGGGTTTGTTTTAATCACCATATCACCAATTGATTGTAGTGTGCTGGATAGGGCCTTAGTGGCGTTTGATAACCCTATTTGAGTCCTCGTCTTGGTTGTGCCGTAGCCCCCTTAGTCGCTCTCAAGGTCTAAGATTGGGGAATTTAGAATCCTGACTAAGTATACCAATAGCTAATATTCTCCCTTATGAACTAGATTTATAGATAGAATTAGAAGGATTAGTGCATACTAGCAAAACCTAAGCTATATCTCTCATCTCATATTCTTAATCTTTTATTTTATTGTCTTTATTTTCCTAGTTTTAATTAGTTTACTTCTTGAATCTCGAATTTATTTGCTTTATTTTCTGTCTTTTAATTATTTACTTTTACTCGTTGTTGTTTCCTACGCGATTAACACACTTAAGTCCCTGAGAACGAACTCTACTTATCATTAAAACTTGCATACGTCCTGTAATACTTGCAGTACTGTGCCTGTCTAGGGTGAGAGTGCGTAGTTTCTTGGCTTATTTTAATCTTATTAGGTTGGGACTTTTGAGCTTATTAATTGTGTTTTGTGCTCTATATTGATGATGATTCACAGATTTTTATTGTAACCTTTTGCCGGGGTAATAGTGAATGAAAAAGAAGCTTCGAGCTAAAATTGCCAACAAGGGCAATAAACGAAAATATATATATATATATATATGAGAAAATAGCATGATATCTCATCATAAAAAAGAGAGTCATAGCTAAAGAAAATATAGATTTGAAAAGAAAAGAAAATATATATATTCGGACCGGCAAAGTGGATTTTTATGTGAACATCTAAAGCTTTAATGGGGTTATTGGGGATGCTAAATTGTGCATAAAGGAATTCATTGGGTTGAGTGAGAAATGCTTTATGAGAGTAACTCAAGCTCTAGGGCGATTCGTTGATGGCTAGTGAGGAGAGAGCCAAAAGCTCACTCCAAATTATCCAAATATACTATCATACCGTCCCTAAGCCTACATTACAACCTTAAAGACCTTTTGATTCTTTGCTATGTAATTGAGAAGTGATTGAGCCATTAGAGAGTAGTTAAGTGGAGCTTTGAATACTAGTGAAAATCGATGAACAATCTATAGCTCTCTTGGGGAACTGAGTAAAGTCCCAATCCTTCTTACATTGCGAAACTAATCTGATCTTGAATTCAAGCCGTGTTGACTGTGGGTATGAGAAGTGTACATGTATGTAGTTCATGAATATTATTGCATGAAATTTTCTGAGTTATGTGCTTTAGGATTATTCTATATATTCTGCTATGCTTTTTCCCTTGTGTTGAGAATTTTATAAGTGTGTATTTATAGACTTCCCTTTGTTTTTATCTTTTATTATATCGGGACGATACAACTTTGAGTTGGGGGTCTTGATGTCTCCTCATTTGTGATAGATTTATGTTAGGATGAGACATCATTTTTAGTGTTTTAGAAGTCAATAATGTCGATTTTCTTGAGAAATAGTGCACTTTCCTATTTTGAGTCTTGATTTGTAGAAATAATATTTTTAGAGCATATTGGGTTTAATTGTTTATTTAGTGTGTAGCTTTAAAGATAATTATGGAGATTAATTAGAGTCCAAGTCAAAGACAACAACTTATGGAAAGAGATTAGCATGGTAATTGGAGATAAGGAAATAAAAGCTAAAAAGATGGAAAAGGAAAAGCTGCCTAAATCTGGGATTCTGCATACACGTCCAAAGATGTGGGTTTTTACCTAAGAAATAGGCCGAATTTGGAGATTTCCTTCTGTAAGGTCAAGATAATTCTGTTGCGATTCTTTTGGTATCTTAGGGAGCAAAATCCGACCAATAACGAAGAAGATATGCTCAAAACGGTGCAACAGTGTTTATCTTTATTTCCATACGAATTTGAGTTGGGCTAGAAGTCCATTACCTTAACTATTCCTCAAGAAAACGAATTAGGTCTTCTAAACACCTATAAATACACCCTTATATCACTTGTAAATCATCTTTGCTTAGTTCAAAACCTTATAATTAATTCTTAGTCATTGTAGAGAGCAAGATGATGTCTTTTGTAATTTCTTTTAGTTTATTTCCTTCAGGTATGAACTAAACTTCCCATAGCTTGGGTTTTGCATCATGTATAAACTATGAATTCTAATTCTTCTATCTAAGTTTCTTTGGGAATTATATGTTTTAATCTGATATTAGCTACTTACTTGATATTTATTTATGTGTTTTGATTTAATGTCTTTCCTAGAACTGATCACTTTAGGATTGTTTTAATAGTAGTTAGATGGTCTCCTTGACAGGGGGTTTAACTATTGAACCACCACATAATGTCTAGTGTTGATAGTAGTTCTGACAAAACATGCTTCTAACTAGATAGTCATTAGGGTTTGTTTTAATCACCATATCACCAATTGATTGTAGTGTGCTGGATAGGGTCTTAGTGGCGTTTGATAACCCTATTTGAGTCCTCGTCTTGGTTGTGCCATAGCCCCTTTAGTCGCTCTCAAGGTCTAAGATTGTGGAATTCAGAATCCTGACTAAGTATACCAAGAGCTAATATTCTCCCTTATGAACTAGATTTATAGATAGAATTAGAAGGATTAGTGCATACTACCAAAACCTAAGCTATATCTCTCATCTCATATTCTTAATCTTTTATTTTATTGTCTTTATTTTCCTAGTTTTAATTAGTTTACTTCTTGAATCTCGAATTTATTTGCTTTATTTTCTGTCCTTTAATTGTTTACTTTTACTCGTTATTGTTTCCTACGCGATTAACACACTTAAGTCCCTGAGAACGAACTCTACTTATCATTAAAACTTGCATACGTCCTGTAATACTCGCAGTACTGTGCCTGTCTAGGGTGAGAGTGCGTAGTTTCTTGGCTTATTTTAATCTTATTTTTATCACACCCTAGGCACCACCAAGTTTTTGGCGCCGCTGCCGGGGACTTGTGTCTTGTTAGTGTGTGGGTTATCTATTTCGAGTTTTAGTTTTTAATTAGTTTTTACTCTTCAGTTTCTAGTTTAGTTTTTATTTTTTCCAGATTTACGCTTGGGGTTTGCTTTAGTCTTTTTCAGGTTTCACAGTGTTTAATTCTTGGCCTCCTTTGTCGGAGCCTGAGAGGAGCTTCAGACCTTACAATAAACGAGTTCGTGAGGAAAGAGCCTTGAGAAGAGTAATGGCAGCCCAAGATCCACCACTCGGTGTACCCCTTGGTGGATTTCAGAATAATCAACCAGGTGGACAACAACAAGATCCACCACCTGGTGTACAATTACCAGCAGGAGAAGGTAATGGGCAGAATAATCTTAATAATCAACAGAACCGAGTTGAACAAGATCTACCTGGCCTTAATGTACCATTCCATGTTCAACCCATCGATTACCGCCCTCCTGAGATTCTGAATATCAAATTCAGACCCGATCCGGGTATGCTCAGTCAATTCCAAAGTTTCGGACTCTATACTGGTACAACAATACAAGATCCGGTAAAAGCGATTCAGAAGTTCATGCAGATTTGTGATGCTTACATTACTCCTGGCATTACACGCGAGCAACTGTATTGTCATATGTTTTCGTTTTTCTTGACCGGAAGAGCTAGCGATTGGCTAGAAAGAAAACCACATGGAACCATTCATTCTTGGAGAGAACTTCAAGCCGCGTTCTTTAAACGATTTTTTCCGAAGAGCATGAGACTTAAAGATCAAGCCGAGCTTGCAAGATTTTGCCAAGAAGATGGAGAAACAGTGGGAGAAGCATGGACAAGGTTTCAACAAAAATTAATTAGATGTCCGCTCCATGGTTATACACCTGCTCTACAACTTGCTATGTTCTATGAAGGTCTTAATGATAAAGGTAGAGAAAAGGTGGATAACATTGGAAAGGGTAATATCGTGTCCATGAATCACAATAAAGCTTCTGAGGTTTTAGAGAATATTATGGAACAAGAAAGAAGTTGGCCTTCAACGCGAGCTGATGTAGCAAAGACCCGAGGAACGCTTCGTTTAGATGCAGAAACTGCGAATTCAGCTCATATATCCTCATTAGAAAATCAAATCAAGGAGCTGAGAATCGCGATGGAGAAGAATTTAGCCGCTACAAAAGTAGTACAAGAAGCACAAGGTTGTAAACAGTGTGGAGTTAACGATCATACATGGGAAGAGTGCAAAGCAAATCCGCAATCTGTTTACTTCATATCTAACCGATGGGGCAACCGAAACCATCCGGGTATGCAGTATTCAAATCCACAAGGGGCCGCTAATCCTGGTCATTATCAACCGCGCCCCCAGAACAACTCTTACCAACAGAGAGGTCAATACCAAAATCAATATCAAAATAGACCTGCTCCTCCACAACAACCTGCTCAAGATGCCTATACCGATTCACTAGATCAGAAAGCCTTACCTTAGTACCCTCAAGAAGGATATGTGGATCAACAAGCTCTAGAACGTTTGACCGTGAATATGAACGCTCAGGAAGAGAAGATTAGAGGACACGATGCCATACTTCAGATAATAAGGACTCAAGTACAACAGATGAACAAAATTTTAACAAGTTTTGTAGAACAACAACAAGAAGTAAAGGCAATCGAAGGAGGTGAAAACAATGTTGGGTTCGAAGCTTGCAAGGCTATCTGCCTTGAAATTGAAGAAACAAAAGAGGAAGCACCACATGCTGCCATTAGTGCCGTGGAAGTTCCTAGTCCTGAAGAAGAACCAACCAAGTCTAGCCCCGTGGAATCTGACTGTTCTGAAGTTTATGTGGAGGACGATCAAGAGAAAGCCGAATTTATAGAGCTACAGAGGAAGATGCAAGAGGAGATTCGATCGGTAGTAGATTATGCAGCTGAGTTGGCTAAAGAAAAAGAGAAAGAGAAAGAATCCTCAAAAGAAAAAGAAGATGAAGTTGCACCTGCTGTGCATGAAGAGAAAGAAGAAGAGAAGGTGGAATCGCCACCTATTGTTCAACCAGTGTCATCAACTATTCCTGATACAAATCCTAAGGATGACACTGTGCTCAAGACATTTGTAGAGGCGTATCAACCTGAAAATATTAACGCCCAAATGCTTGAGATTGCGAAGAGAGGACTTACACCGCAACAAGTTTATACGCAAGTTATTTCTGAGAAAGAGGCGAGTGTAGAGATCCCGAGAGAGAACCTGAGGGTTTCGAGAAGAAGTGAAAGAGAGCTACCTCCGAAGCTTAAAGATCCGGGAAGTTTTAACCTTCCTATTCAGTTACATGGTATGCTCAAGGTGAAAGCTATGTACGATGTGGGTTCTGGTGTGAATCTTATGCCTAAGTCCGTGTTCGAAAGACTTGGACTTCAGAAATCAGAGAAAACTCCAGTGAAGTTGCAGTTTGCTGACAACTCAGTTAAGAGGACATGTGGAACAGTGGAGGACGTCTTAGTCCGTGCAGGTAATATCGCCATCCCTACTGACTTTGTTATTCTTGAGTTTGATGCAGATAAGCAGGTTCCGATCATACTTGGACGGCCTTTCATGGCCACAAGTTAAAGTGTGATCAACTTCCAAGATGGGACCATCACCCTTCATGCAAAGAATGTATTCGAGACCTTCTATGTCTTGGGTAAGAAACCGAGGAAGTTGGATCCCACAGTGCCTATCATCCACAGCCTTTCACATCACAAAGTCCCTCCTGAGAAGATCCACTTAAAGCCCGTGGATACTGAGCCAAACATTGAGTTTGGGGTTGGCCATGAAGTCTTATGGAAAGCTCACAAACGCGAGAATAGGCCACGAAGTTTCAAAGACTCGTGGATGGGACCATTCATCGTCACTAAGGTTGTTTCAGCCAAGGTGATAGAAATTCGCCCCAAAACTGGGGTCAAGCGCAGATTAGTTGACGTTCATAGCCTTACTCGTTGTTGGGGAGGCTATATTCGCAAATCTTGACAGAGGTAACACGTCTAACTTTGAAAGACGTTAAACAAAAGTGCTGTACGGGAGACAACCCGTAGTTTTTTTAGTTTTCGTGTCTTTTATGTTTTTAGTTTAAGTTTATTTTAGTTGTTTTTAGTTGATAATGCATATTTGAGAAAGGTATTAGTGTTTTTGGTGTGTAGGAATTTGAGAAATCGAGTTAGGGAAGAAACAAAATTCACCGGAGAGGATGCACCATCAGTGCGGTATACCGCACCTACAAAAACCCGAGCCACGGGTTTGATCCAGAAACCGGAAAAAATGACCCGCGGACTACCCCATGGTCCGCGAGCCAAAAACGCGTGCCACGGGGTAGGTCCACGTGTATTTTGACGTAGGAGGCGCGGAGCACCCCCGCGGTACACCAGACCCTAGTCCGCAGAACAAAAACGCGTGCCACGGGTCCTACCACGGGTCCAATCCAGTGAGCAAAATTTTTCGAGCATCAGATGTCGCAGACTACCCTGCGGTGCACCCCATGGTCCGCAGGGGTAGTCCGTAGCGCCGCCAGAGAGAGAGAAAGTTACGGGATTTGTGTATAAAGGAGGTATTAAGCTTTTAGTTCCGAATTTTATAAACGCAAACCCTCTTTTTCTTCTCCACAACTCTCCTAACTCCATTGAAGCTCATCAAAACCTTCACCAATCACCAAAACACTACCCAATCATCAAGAAAAACACATCAAATCTTCTCTCCACGTCATTACAAGAGAGAATCAAACACCCAATCATCACCAAATTTCACAAATTCATCCTACAATTTCTAAATCCAAGCCATCCCATTACAAATCCACCTCACCCATATAGAGATTCATCACCAATTCACCTATCCTAGGCCAAATCAAGCTTGTTCAACCATTAATTCAAGAGTTTAATTTTCAAGGGTTGCTAAAGCTTTGAGTTGGGGGTTAATTGAAGATGACAAATAGAACAACAATTTTATATAAGAAGAGGGAGGTTAAGAATAACAAGGGATTGGATTTAAACAAGAAGAAATCAATTGACAAAGGTTCTAGTTCTAAATCAAGGGGTAAAGAGAAAGTAGAGAAGAGTGGGATACCTTTGTTTGATCGTAATGGTAAAAAGCTTTATTATCATGCAAAGGAGAAAACTCAACCTCAACAAGATCTTATACCTATAGAGAAAGTGGATACTTGAAGGGCCCTGAAGATTTCTGCAGAGAAACAATTGAAAGAACTACCTTTTTCTTATGAGAAAGTATTCAAGGAAGAAGTTGGAGATGGAGAATACAAGAGATTCTTAGAGCTTGGTGAGAAATTGGGTTGGTCTACGTTCATGGTAAGACATTCTGAACTATGTCATGAGTTAGTTTTAGAGTTCTATTTAGGCCTCTTTAGTCGAGATAGAAGCGGTTGTGTTCCGATTAGAGGAAAGTTAGTTCCTTTCACAGTTGAGGAGATTGGAAACCACTTCAAGTTTAAGAAATTGAAAGGTTTTTGCAAATTTGAAGAAGCGGTTGCTAAACGAAAAATCTTTGATTAGGAATTACTTTTTGAGCATGTATTAGACAAAGAGAAAGTGCAATCACATAAGGGAGAATTGAAGGCACCTTGGCCTTACAAATATCTTCAAGCAGATGCTAGAATTTGGCACAATTTCCTTGTCCCTAATATCTTTGGAAACACACGAACTTTGGATGTGACTATGAAGTATGCTCTACTGTTGGACTGTATTTTGAGAGGAGAAGAAGTTGATGTGGCACAGTTGATCTATGAGAAGGTGATACGATTTTCGGTCTCTCCTAAATCAGTTTATAATGTTAAATTTCCAACTATGATCACGTGTCTTGTGCGAAAAGCGAATGTAGTATTGGGTGAAGAAGAGAAACTCGAATTTAAAGGGAGTTATATTTATAATGCTTGGATCAAGGATATCTTTCGAAGAGCGAGTTCTACTCAAGTCTTGAAAAAAGAAAAGGAGCAAAATTGGCAAGAGAAGATGGAGGAGCGTTTAACGAAATTCGAAGCAGCTCAAACTTCCTTAGTCAATGATGTGGCACAAATCAACGCTAATCAAGTGCACATCATGAAACTCCTTGAGCAATTAACGAAAGGTCCAGCAAGTCCAACCTTGGATGTCAATGATACGAGGCAATAGCCTCGAGAGTATGTTCTCTTTCTTCCTTACCATTTCTGTAAATATGTCTATCTGGTAATTTTAATTTCAGTTTTTCGAGTCTTTTTCGAGTCGTGGGGACACGACTCATTTTTGAGTTGGGGGTGTGGGGATTCGTTGTCTCTCATCTCCATTTTTCTGTTTTTAGGTAGAAATTAAAAAATTTTGATACATGGGAATTAGATGTAGAGGGTGTTTAATAGCTTAAAAGCATAAGCTCGGTAGATTGATGATAGTAAGTAATATGTTTATGAGCTATGTATTTGTATGCTTTGAGTATTTGCAGGAAAACACACGTTGATAGTAAAGAAAAGATTAGTGAGCAATGCGATAGAAAGTATGTTCGATCTCAGGGAACCTTGAGAAGTGCGTATGCTGTGAGATCCAAGCTAGTTGAAAAACCATTTGATAAAAGTGCTAAAGGTAAGAAAATAATTAATTACATAGTGTAGAAAGTGATCAAGGCGGTTCTTTCATATTTTTGAGCCTTTGAAGCCTTTTTATACCTTCTCACCTTGTGATTTTGATTTTATATGTTATATCCTTCTCAGCCCCTTCTAGCCTTTCTAAAGCCTTTTTATTGAAACACATTATAAGCCATATCCTTTAGATTATAGGACTTTTCCATATGACCCGCACTCGAATCGCGATGCATAGACATTTGTTTTAGAGCTTGAGTTTGGGTGGTGGGTCCACCATTATGTGAATTGTTATTAGGTTGGGATTTTTGAGCTTATTAATTGTGCTTTGTGCTTTATATTGATGATGATTCACAAATTTTTATTGTAACCCTTTGTCGGGGTAATAGTGAATGAAAAAGAAGTTTCGAGCTAAAATTGCCAACAAGGGCATTAAAAGAAAATATATATATATATGAGAAAATAGCGTGATATCTCATCATTAAAAAGAGAGTCATAGCTAAAGAAAAAATAGATTTGAAAAGAAAAGAAAATATACATATTCGAACCGGCAAAGTGGATTTTTATGTGAACATCTAAAGCTTTAATTGGGTTATTGGGGATGCTAAATTGTGCATCAAGGAATTCATTGGGTTGAGTGAGAAATGTTTTATGAGAGTAACTCAAACTCTAGGGAGATTCGTTGATGGCTAGTGAGGAGAGAGCCAAAAGCTCACTCCAAATTATCCAAATATACTATCATACCGTCCCTAAGCCTACATTACAACCTTAAAGACCTTTTGATTCTTTGCTATGTAATTGAGAAGTGATTGAGCCATTAGAGAGTAGTTAAGTGGAGCTTTGAATACTAGTGAAAATCGATGAACAATCTATAGCTCTCTTGGGGAACTGAGTAAAGTCCCAATCCTTCTTACATTGCGAAACTAATCTGATCTTGAATTCAAGCCGTGTTGACTGTGGGTATGAGAAGTGTACAGGTATGTAGTTTATGAATATTATTGCTTGAAATTTTCTGAGTTATGTGCTTTAGGATTATTCTATATATTCTGCTATGCTTTTTCCCTTGTGTTGAGAATTTTATAAGTGTGTATTTATAGACTTCCCTTTATTTTTATCTTTTATTGTATCGGGATGATACAACTTTGAGTTGGGGGTCTTGATGTCTCCTCATTTGTGATAGATTTATGTTAGGATGAGACATCATTTTTAGTGTTTTAGAAGTCAACAATGTCGATTTTCTTGAGAAATAGTGCACTTTTCTATTTTGAGTCTTGATTTGTAGAAATAATATTTTTAGAGCATATTGGGTTTAATTGTTTATTTAGTGTGTAGCTTTAAAGATAATTATGGAGATTAATTAGAGTCCAAGTCAAAGACAATAACTTATGGAAAGAGATTAGCATGGTAATTGGAGATAAGTAAATAAAAGCTAAAAAGATAGAAAAGGAAAAGCTGCCTAAATCTGGGATTCTGCATACACGTCCAACGATGTGGGTTTTTACCTATGAAATAGGCCGAATTTGGAGATTTCCTTCTTTAGGGTCAAGATAATTCTGTTGCGATTCTTTTGGTATCTTATGGAGCAAAATCCGACCAATAACGAAGAAGATATGCTCAAAACGGTGCAGCAGTGTTTATCTTTATTTCCATACAAATTTGAGTTGGGCTAGAAATCCATTACCTTAACTATTCCTCAAGAAAACGAATTAGGTCTTCTAAACACCTATAAATACACCCTTATATCACTTGTAAATCATCTTTGCTTAGTTCAAAACCTTATAATTAATTCTTAGTCATTGTAGAGAGCAAGATGATGTCTTTTGTAATTTCATTTAGTTTATTTCCTTCAGGTATGAACTAAACTTCTCATAGCTTGGGTTTTGCATCATGTATAAACTATGAATTCTAATTCTTCTATCTAAGTTTCTTTGGGAATTATATGTTTTAATCTGATATTAGCTACTTACTTGATATTTATTTATGTGTTTTGATTTAATGTCTTTCCTAGAACTGATCACTTCAGGATTGTTTTAATAGTAGTTAGATGGTCTCCTTGACAGGGTGTTTAGCTATTGAACCACCACATAATGTCTAGTGTCGATAGTAGTTCTGACAAAACATGCTTCTAACTAGATAGTCATTAGGGTTTGTTTTAATCATCATATCACCAATTGATTGTAGTGTGCTGGATAGGGCCTTAGTGGCGTTTGATAACCCTATTTGAGTCCTCGTCTTGGTTGTGCCGTAGCCCCCTTCGTCGCTCTCAAGGTCTAAGATTGAGGAATTTAGAATCCTGACTAAGTATACCAAGAGCTAATATTCTCCCTTATGAACTAGATTTATAGATAGAATTAGAAGGATTAGTGCATACTAGCAAAACCTAAGCTATATCTCTCATCTCATATTCTTAATCTTTTATTTTATTGTCTTTATTTTCCTAGTTTTAATTAGTTTACTTCTTGAATCTCGAATTTATTTTCTTTATTTTCTGTCTTTTAATTATTTACTTTTACTCGTTATTGTTTCCTACGTGATTAACACACTTAAGTCCCTGAGAACGAACTCTACTTATCATTAAAACTTGCATACATCCTGTAATACTTGCAGTACTGTGCCTGTCTAGGGTGAGAGTGCGTAGTTTCTTGGCTTATTTTAATCTTATTTTTATCACACCCTAGGCACCACCATTTGCGTATTATCTTATCAACTTTTTCTAGTTCACTTATTAATATCATTAATTATAACTTACTTTTGTAGTCCCTTAGATCGATATTTGTTTTACTTACACATTACTTGCAAATGTTACATTCACTTGTGTAGAGTTCATCGTAATGGTTTAAGGTGTTTGTTATTTAATTATAATTTATTTATCATACCCTTGCCCATACCAACTTTTTGGTGTCGTTGTCAGAGATTGCATCATAGTGAGAATAAATTCTTGCTTATTTATTATTACTTGCAAACGATGTTTGGACTTGAGGAGATTTTCTCGTGGTTCTCGAGTTATGTGTAGTTTACTTTCTTTTATTATTTGTTTATTAGCACACCATTGGGCACACCAAGTTTTTTGGTGTAGTTAGTTATTGAGTTTATTTGGTGTAGAAGTTTTATTTTGTATTCATTTTTACACGTTTTTTAGTCTCTTTTCAGGCTTCTTTGATATTGAGAATTTTCTTGCGCAGTGAACAAATCTGTAAGGGGCCATAAATTAAAATTCCTATCAAGGTGGTTCAAGCTTCACAATCAAATCCATTTGGGCTTTTTACATATCAGAGAAACTCACCGGAACCACAGCTCATGTATGTCCCGCAAGAAGACTATGACAATGAGATTTTGCAAGCCATAAAAGATTTCATGGCAATAATACAAGCAAGAAATATATCTTATGTCAAGTGGTTCAAAGATAAATTTGATATGTTGACAATTAGTGGGAATCAAAGTTTCCAAGTTTTCGAACAACTCGACAGCTACCCAACAATATTCGAAAGTCTTGTGAGGTGGATCAAGCTCTAAAGGAACTTACATTTCATCCACATGAAGGTGTAAGTGATTTGAAATATACCTTTGAGCAATTAATCAAGGTTTCAACCGATAATATGAGAGAAAGTGAAGCAAAGATCGATGGTACTGTATAATTAGTGCAGAACATGAAACACCAAAAATTATCTACATTATTATGGATACAAGCTTAAGCTAACTACCAAAATCCCTAAGAACAAACTATTACTTATTTACTATTACTTGGGAATGATTGGTGCACTTTTAGAGAGTTCCCCATAGTATCAAGGTGTCTGTGTTTTATTATATTCTATTATTAATTTATTTATTACACTTTTGGGCACACCAAGTTTTTTGGCGCCGTTGCCGGGTAGAAAAGAGCTGGAACATCCATCATCACCACTACATTCATCTTATTACAAGCTTCAAACATTTAGACTATTCAACGCATAATCACCTACATATATAATCCATGTGGAGAACGATATAAGTCAACTCATCAAACTATAACTTGTCAAAATCTGTATGCTTACGGAAAGTCGGCTTCTCTAGTGATGATTTATTGTATTACACCTAAGGGGCAAAAGGACCCTGCACAATTATAAGTGGATATATTTAACTCTAATGACTATTTATTTAGACACCTATTAGGGTCACTACCGTATACTAGATGATTATATATTGTTTTACCAAGATGATAGTCCTAATTATTAAAGTCATTCCTAAACTTGGTCAGAGTTAGGGTTAAAATAAATGGCAAACAAATAAAAAATTTATAAAGTAAATTTCTCAGTTCAAATAAATTCAATACCAAATAATATAGAATACTAAACCAATAATCAAGGATTATATATATTTCAAATTGAAGTTATGAAAATATAGTTCAAACTAAAAGAAATAAAACTATAGAGTAAAAATATTAAAAACATTGTTAAGCTAAAAATATAATAAATATTACTATAATGGTAGCGGTGGAAGGATGGAGAAGTGTAGATGTGATTCTCCCAACTTCTGTTGTCTTCCCTTTTCAATCAACATGCTCTTCCTCTACGATGAATTATTGAATACAATAAGGCAAGGACCAACTGCTATTGTCAAATACTAATATATATATATATATATATATATATATATATATATATATATATCTTTGAAAAAATATGGGTTATGTGCTTTGTTTAAGTGACCTAATCCAACCCAAACATGTTTCTCTTAAGAAGTGTACTAGTCTGGCCCATAACATTCGTACCTTTAATAACTTGTTCCTTACATTGCTAAATCACAATCTATTAGCAATCATGCGTAACTCAAGACTGATCTGGATATAAAAGGGATTCTTTAAATTCATTGTCAATCTCAAGCGATATCGAAAACAATTCACTTTAAAAAATTTGTAGGCAACTCTTGCACTTTCTAAAAATGGCTTATTTCTTCCTTTAACACTTGGTTTGTATTTTATCTCCTTTCCTCGAATCCTTATACATCATTTGGAATCTAATATTATCCTTATACCTAAGATCTTTACACTTAACACACATATTACATCTAAAAAAGCTCTAAATGTAACAAATCTCCAAAACTATACAAGAAACGGGAATATATCAAATAATAGGGAAAAATACTTCATTTAAGAACATAATGAACCTAAAATGATGTCTCGTGACTAGATTATTATATCAGATATATGGAGCATGAAACCCCCTAAATTAAAGTTGTGTCGTCTCGACACATTAAGAAATAAGAAGAATAGGGAACACTCTAAACACATAAGCTAAGTCAAGTAAGTATAAAGGAAAGAGGATTGATGTATGTAAGCAATAATACTAAACAAACTACCTAAAATTTTAATGTACTAAAATATACAAAATGAATCATATATATACATTAATAATACAAAAAGTCAAGACAACTCCAAGTTCAAATTAGTTTAGCTTTGCAATGATGAAGCATATATTTTTTCTCTTAGTTCCTTATGTAATAGCTCATATTTTGTGATATAGCAACCAACCGTAGTTTCTTTAACGTCTATTGTACCTTTATATATTAGGTCCAAAAGCTCCCACATCTCGTGAGCCGAATTACATTCATTAACTCAAATATATTCTCTAACACTTAATCAACAAATGAGTGTATTCATCACCTTTTTGTTGTTGGTGCATTTGGATATATCGTTAGGAGTGAGATCTCTATGATATTTCATGATTGCGCTAACTTCATCTCGGTAAGGAATGTATGGACCATCTTTGATAAACATATATATAAGATAGTCAACTCCTTTGACATAAATCTCCATTCTCTTCATCCATTTAAAATAGTTTTACCTGAAAAGAGAGAAGGTCTAGTAGAATAGGAACCTTCTAGTTGGTTAGAATCCATAACATTTTTACTCTAGAAATGGTTAAGTACAAAATAGAGTTAGGCTCTACTACCAATTGATATTCAATATATGTCCAAGAAGGGGGATTGAATAGGACTATGTGAATTAATCGGCTAATTTTATTTAAAGTAAATAAAATTAAAATTTAATTTAAATCCTATACTCTTATTTATATAGATGACAATAAATACGAGAAAACTAATAAATAATACGAGATTCGAAATACATGTTAGCATATTATTAAAAATATAGGGTGCCAAAAATTAAGAGTGTAAGGAACGAAAGTTACACAATGATGTAGAATGGTTCGGTTTCTCTACTCCATTACCTAAGGTTTCCACCTTAGCATTTGCACTATTCTCAACTAATCTTCGTGTCTCTACAACCCAGGGTAAGAACACAATAACCTTTACAACAACTTCCTAAACTTGAAGCAAGACACATGTGATATGACAAACACAAGGAACCAAGTATACTACCTATACTCACGATACTTCCTTAATATATTACAGGGACCATAATTTAGAGAAATAAAATTGTTTTTAGTGGTGATACAACTTTTTGAGTAAGTCCTAAAGAGTGGATAGAACAATATAGCTTGTAGTGAGTAGATATGACTTTAAATGCTCTTGAAACGTTATTAGATGATCACAATAAAAGCTCTTAAGATTGGTAGATGGGAGGTGTAAGTGCTAACTTGAATGAGCTCCATTATATGGCTAAAAATAATCCCCAACGATCATAAGCCATGTGTATAACGAATATAAATAAAATCCAACGTGTTGAGCAAAACAACGTCCTCTACGGTCTATCGCAAATCCTGTGGTATATTGAAATTATGTTTTGCTGTGGGGTAGGCTTTCATATTGCGGGGTATAAATCATGTGCGTACCACGTGCGGTATACCGTGATTATCTACGGTTCACCGTACCCTTGTTTTTTACATACAAAAAATTGTTTCTTGTTGTATGAACTAAGGTATGATATAAAACGTGGTATGTGTAAAATATAAGTTAGAAAATGTGTGTTAAGTATGAAACTAATACGAATAATAAACCCAACAATAGTTTTAGTTTAAAAGTGTTTTGCCGAATATTTAAATAAGATTAAAACAAAGGTTAGACCAACAATATGTATATGCATTTCTTTTCCACACATTTAGGACCTTTATTGTAAAAACAATTCAATAATGAACTATTTATAATGAAATTAAAGTTTTATGTTGGAACAATATTGTATTAGATTATTAAATAAAATTTATTGATTTTTTATTTTATATAAGACTTGAACTTTTATTTGGACCCTAATTAGTATATGTTTAATGTATTATCAAAAGAAAATAAATGATAATAAATTATTTAAGTTACTTTAGTTTATTTATATTGAATCTGTTTAATCCTAGAGTTCTTTAAAAGGAAAGGAAATAATCAATTTTTTAGTATTTCAAATAATTTTATAATTATTTTATGATTTCTAAAATAAGTATTCAAAAGTTGATCTCAAATGTTAACTAAATTCCACCAAATAAATGTCATGTTCATTATTTTGTTTATATTATGAACTGTATTATTCGCCTATTTTGGTATGCAAAACATTAATATTCATATCAAAATTATAATTACTATTGAATTAGATATCCAATATAAAATTTGTAAGGATCGTAAGACTCAAAAAAAATTTATTGGTGAATCTTGAATATATTATGTACTAGAATTTTTTTTAGAACAAGAAGATTTAAAAAAAATTGTTTAATACATTACTCAGATATGTTCATATAGTTTGCATTTGGTTATTTGACTCCATTTCTCCATCTTTTGCTAATAGTGTTCACAAAATATCGTTTTTACGACCTAAAAAGGTCCATTATATTGTATTATCTCAATTAATTTTCAAATTTGAGCGTTATTCACGGAATTACAGTCTCTCTAGTTGAAAGTCTTACTTTAACAATTGAATTTGTCTCTATGTATGTATTTAATTGTTTTCTCTTCTAATAGCAGACATGAAATTAAAACGAGATCTAGTCAAGAGATTATTACATAAAATTAAACATTATTTTTTCTTCTTCTACAATTTCATGCATTTGATATAAAAAACGCAGCAGAGTTTGGATTTAGAATGATAAAATTCAATTAAAATAATAATTTATTTTTCAATATTTTTTAATCAATTAAATATTAATTAATTACTTTCTATTTTTTTAAAATAAGTTCATTTTACTTTTATTAATGTATTATATTTTTCATTTTTTAAATAGCTAATTTCTTTCTAACCTTTTATTTAATTATATAAATTCAAAAAGTGTATAAGTCTAATTTCAATAACTCCTCAATTGTAAGAAAAAGATAAAATTGGGTGTTGAATCTTGTAACAAATGTTTCCAATGGGTCAAAAATATAAAACGATATACTATCTCATTCATATTCTATTAAAAAAAACCTAATACAAATTTCCTAATATTATTCAACTAATTAGTGTATAAAGACAATAACACATTTATCAATTACTTTCAGGGCGTATTAATTTCTTATATATACTATTCATATCTTATCTTTCTTTTCATTTTGTTATTTGTCATTATTTTCTTCTTTCTCTCTCTTTGGTTTTTTCTCTTCCGACTCTCTCTTTCTATCAAACTCTGTTCTTCTTCCATTGAGTTGATAAAGATACAACAAATATTCTCTTTGTTTCTCAATTTATTATAAAACACACACCTCATTCCATCAAAACAAACACATCGAAGGAATTTATGGTGACTTTCAAGGCGTTGCAGGTTCAAATAATCAATTTTTAAAGGTAATAGATCTAAATTTGGTAGGTATAGATCTATATTGTATGTAAAAATTATATTTTGTCTTGGGTATAGATCTCTATTTTTCTAACGATAAATTTGATTTTTATGCAATTGATCTGTAATTTTTTTGTGTATGAATCTTTATTCATTGGCATAAATCTATATTTTCAAGAGTAAGAACTCTTATTAATTATTTTTAGTATGGATCTACATTTTAAAAATATAGATCTATATTTTAATGGGTAAGAATTCTTATTAATTTTTATTAATTTTTATTAAATTTTGTCCTGGATTTGCATATCGTGGGTATATTATATTGGTGGAAAATGAATCCTAAATTCTTATTTATAAATTTGGAACAAATTTTTAATGTTCCAATTTTTTTGAAAAACATAACAACATATAAATTTCTAAAATATCTAATTTTCGGATCTGATTTTTGTTTTCGATTTATATTTTTGATTTTTTTTTCAATTTCAGATTCTACATATTAAATAAATAAAAAAATTTATCATTATAAAAAAGATATACAATTGGAAATATTTTCATTATATTCGAAAAATAAAAAACCACGAAACATGATAAAATCTGAAAACCATTTCTTCACACTTCCATAGGTACAATTTTTTTTGGTGTTATGTTATATTTTATTTTGCTTTGATTATTCATTTGATCTTATAATCCTGATAAAATATATGATAAATTTTAAGATAAATAATTTTTAATTTCTAATTTCTAACCATTAATTTTGCGATTTCTGAAGTTCCAAATTTAAAATTTTTTTAGAACAGAAAAATCTATTTTTAAAAAAAATGAAATTTTCCTAAAGAACTTTTTTCTTCTGTTCCTTCCTATTTCCACCCCTAATATATATACACCACAATTCAACGACATATTTTTCCGTCTTACAATGCTTGGGTGGTGTGTTGATTTTACATAAATTGATGGTTTTACAGGTTATTATAGTGATGAGTATGATGTGTTGTATTTTGTTATTTTTAATTAATGATTTTATTCTTGTGAAAAAAATAAAACCAGCAAATATATATTTCCATGTGATATGGTCAAGAAAATATTTATCTTGAAAGACATAAAAAATTTTAAATAGTGGATATAAGTATAAGGACCTACAATATAATTAAAAAAAATCTTAACTATGGGTATACCCATTACAAAAATATACTAGTACCCACCTCCGCGAAAGTGGAAGATGAGATGTTTTAATCATTATTTGGGGTAATTCGAAATCATCCCTAAAGTAAACTAGGAATCATAGTAGAACAAAAAGCTAACCATAAGATTCGTCGTATCCAATATCTCGTCACCCAATTTATTGCAAATTTTAGCTATATCTAGCTATCCCAAATACAATTAGTAATATTTTTTATATTTTAGTTTAAATATATTTTATCCATAACTTATTAATGTGACAATGAGTAAGTGTTTAATTATATGGATTTGTTACTTATGTACTAGAATTTTTCTTAGAACAAGAAGAATTTTAAAAATATAGTTAATACATTACTCAGATATGGTCATATTGTTTGCATTTGGTTAATTGACTCCATTCCTCCATCTCTTGCTAATAGTGTTCAAAAAATATTGACGACCTAAAAAGGTCCATAATATTGTACTATCTCTATTATTTTTCAGATTTGAGGCGTCGGGATTACAGTCCTCAAGTCTAAAGTCTTACTGTTAAACTGAATTTGTCTCTATGTATATATTTAATTTTTTTCTCTTCTAATAGCAGTCATGAAATTAAAAAAAGATCTAGTCAAGAGATTATTACATCAAATTAAACCTATTTTTTTCTTCTATAATTTTATGCATTTGATATAAAAAACGGCACAGAGTTTGGATTTAGAATGATAAAATTCAATTAAAATAATAATTTATTTTTCAATATTATTTAATCAATTAAATAAATTCTTTAACTAATTACTTTAACTAATTACTTTCTTTTAAAAAAAAAAGTTCATTTTATTCTTATTAATGTATTATATTTTTCATTTTTTAAATAACTATTTCTAACATTTTTTTTAATTATATAAATTCAAAAGTATATCTAACTTCACATTTATCAATTACTTTCCAGCGTATTAATTCCTCATTTATCATCTTCATATCTTATCTTTCTTTTCATTTTGTTATTTTCCATTATTTTCTTCTTTCTCTCTCTTTGGTTTTTTCTCTTCCGTTTCTTCCATTGTTGTGATAAAAATAAAACCAATATTCTCTTTGTTTCTCAATTTATTAGAAAACACACACCTCATCCCATCAAAACAAACACATCTAAGGAATTTATGGTGAATTTCAAGGTGTTGTAGGTTCAAATAATCAATTTTTAAAGGTAATAAATCTTAAAATTATTTATAGTATGGATCTATCTTTGGTAGGTATAGATCTATATTGTATGTATAAATTTATATTTTGTCGTGGGTATAGATCTCTATTTTGGTAACGACAAATTTGATTTTCATGCAATAGATTTGTAATTTTTTTGTGTATAGATCTTCATTCATGGGCATAAATCTATATTTTCAAGAGTAAGAACTCTTATTTATTATTTTTTGTATGGATCTACATTTTAAAAATATAGATCTATATTTTGATGGGTTAGAGTTCTTATTAATTTTTATTAACTTTTGTCCTGGATTCACATATCGTGGGTATATTCTATGGGTGGGATCCTAAATTCTTATCTATAAATTCGGAACAAATTTTTAATGTTCCAATTTTTTCGAAAAACAGAACCACATATAAATTTCTAAAATATCTAGTTTTCCGATCTGATTTTTGTTTCCGATTTATATTTTTGATCTATTTTTTAATTTTA
Organism: Nemophila menziesii; assembly: GCA_029959085.1. Taxonomy (NCBI): domain Eukaryota; kingdom Viridiplantae; phylum Streptophyta; class Magnoliopsida; order Boraginales; family Hydrophyllaceae; genus Nemophila; species Nemophila menziesii. The sequence continues at coordinate 17,311,048 of JARWIR010000009.1, read as the reverse complement.
GATTCTACATATTGAATAAATAATATAATTTATAATTATAAAAAAGATATACAATTGGAAACATTTTCATTATGTTCGAAGAAATAAAAAACTATGAAACATGATAAAATCTTAAACCCATTTCTTCACACTTTCATAGGTACAATTTATTTTTGGTGTTATATTGTATTTTATTTTCCTTTGATTATCCATTTGATCTTATAATTCTGACAAAATAAATAATAAATTTTAAGATAAATAATTTTTTAATTTCTGATTTCTAACCCATTAATATTATGATTTCTGAAATTCCAAATTTGAAATTTTCCTTAAAGAACTTTTTTCGTCAGTTCCTTCCTATTTCCACCCCTAATATATACACCACAATACAACGACTTTAACATATTTTTTTGGTCTTACAATGCTTGGGTTGTGTGTTGATTTTACATAAATTATTTTATGGATGGTTTTAAAGGGTATATCTTATTGGTGGTCTTATAGTGATGAGTATGATGTGTTGTATTTTGTTATTTTTAATTAATGATTTTATTCTTGTGAAGAAAATTAAACCAACGAATATATATTTCCATGTGATATGGTCAAAAAAAAAATTATCTTGAAACAGATGGTTACCCATCGAAATTAATGCAGAGAAATAAAAAATTATAAATTTTGGATATAATTATAAGTTCCTACAATATAATTAAAAAAATCTTAACAATGGGTATACCCATTACAAAAATATACTAGTACCCACCCCCTGTGGAAGATGAGATGTTTTAATCATTATTTGGGGTAATTTGAAATCATCCATAAAGTAAACTAGGAATCATAGTAGAACAAAAAGCTAACCAGAAGATTCGTCGTATCCAATATCTAGTCACCCAATTTATTGCAAATATTAGCTATATCTAGATATCCCAAATACAATTAGTAATATTTTTTATATTTTAGTTTAAATATATTTTATCCATAACTTATTAATGTGATAATGAGTAAGTGTTTAATTATATGGATTTGTTACTTATGTACTAGAATTTTTCTTAGTAGAAGAAGAATTTTAAAAATATAGTTCAATACAATACTCATATATGTTCATATTGTTTGCATTTGGTTATTTGACTCCATTCCTCCATCTCTTGCTAATAGTGTTCAAAAAAAATATCGGTTTTACGACCTAAAAAGGTCCATTATATTGTACTATCTCTATTATTTTTCAGATTTGAGCGTTATTCACGGGATTACAGTCCTCAAGTCTAAAGTCTTACTGTGAAACTGAATTTGTCTCTATGTATGCATTTAATTGTTTTCTCTTCTAATAGCATTCATGAAATTAAAACAAGATCTAGTCAAGAGATTATTACATCAAATTAAACCTAATTTTTCTTATTCTACAATTTCATGCATTTGATATAAAAAAGGGCACATAGTTTGGATTTAGAATGATAAAATTCAATTAAAATAATAATTTATTTTTCAATATTTTTTAATCAATTAAATAAATTCTTTAATTAATTACTTTCTTTGTTTTAAAAAAATAAGTTCATTTTATTCTTATTAATGTATTATATTTTTCATTTTTTTGAATAACTATTTCTAACATTTTTTTAATTATATAAATTCAAAAAGTATATCTAACTTCAATAACTGCTCAATTGTAACAACAGATAAAATTGGGTGTTGAATCTTGTAAGATCTCATTCATATTTTATTAAAAAAAACCTAATATAAATTTCCTAATATTATCCAACTAATTAGTGTATAAAGACAATATCACATTTATCAATTACTTTCTAGCGTATTAATTCTTCATATATCCTCTTCATATCTTATCTTTCTTTTCATTTTGTTATTTGCCATTATTTTCTTCTTTCTCTCTCTTTGGTTTTTTCTCTTCGGCTCTCTTTTTCTTTCTAACTGTATTCTTCTTCCATTGTTGTGATAAAGATACAACAAATATTCTCTTTGTTTCTCAATTTATTAGAAAACACACACCTCATCCCATCAAAACAATCACATCTAAGGAATTTATGGTGAATTTCAAGGTGTTGTAGGTTCAAATAATCAATTTTCAAAGGTAATAAATCTTAAAATTTATTTATAGTATGTATCTAACTTTGATAGGTGTATGTATAAATTTATATTTTGTCGTGGTATAAGTCTCTATTTTGGTAACGACAAATTTGATTTTCATGTAATGGATTTGTAATTTTTTTGTGTATAGATCTTCATTCATGGGAATAAATCTATATTTTCAAGAGTAAGAACTCTTATTAATTATTTTTTTTATGGATCTACATTTTAAAAAAATATAGATCTATATTTTTATGGGTAAGAATTCTTATTAATTCTTATTAACGTTTGTCCTGAATATGCATATCGTGTGTATATTCTATTGGTGGGATCCTAAGTTCTTATCTATATATTAGGAACAAATTTTTAATGTTCCAATTTTTTCGAAAAACAGAACAACATATGAATTTCTAAAATATCTAGTTTTTCGATCTGATTTTTGTTTCTGATTTATATTTATGAAATATTTTTTAATTTTAGATTCTACATATTAAATAAATAATAAAATTTATAATTATAAAAAAGATATACAATTGGAAACATTTTCATTATGTTCTAAGAAATAAAAAACTATGAAACAGGATAAAATCTTAAACCCATTTCTTCACTTCCATAGGTACAATTTTTTTGGTGTTATATTGCTTTGATTATCCATTTGATCTTATAATCCTGACAAAATAAATAATAAATTTTAAGATAAATAATTTTTTAATTTTTGATTTCTAACACATTAATATTGTGATTTCTGAAATTCTAAATTTGAAATTTTCCTGAAAGAACTTTTTTCGTTAGTTCCTACCTATTTCCACCCCTAATATATATACACCACAACACAACGACTTATTTTTTTGGTCTTACAATGCTTGGGTTGTGTGTTGATTTTACATAAATTATTTTATTGATTGTTTTAAAGGGTATATCTTATTAGTGGTCTTATAGTGATGAGTATGATGTGTTGTATTTTGTTATTTTTAATTAATGATTTTATTCTTGTGAAGAAAATTAAACCAACGAATATATATTTCCATGTTATAGGGTCAAGAAATTTTTTATCTTGAAACAGATGGTTACCCATCGAAATTATTGCAGAGACATAAAAAATTATAAATAGTGGATATAATTATAAGGACTTAAAATATAATTAAAAAAATCTTAACTATGGGTATACCCATTACAAAAATATATTAGTACCCACCCTCCGCGAGAGTGGAAGATGAGATTTTTTAATCAATATTTGGGGTAATTTGAAATCATCCATAAAGTAAACTAAGAATCATAGTAGAACAAACAACTAACCAGAAGATTCGTCGTATCCAATATCTCATCACCCAATTTATTGCAAATTTTAGCTATATTTAGCTATCCCAAATACAATTAGTAATATTTTTTATATTTTAGTTTAAATATATTTTATCCATAACTTATTAATGTGATAATGAGTAAGTGTTTAATTATATGGATTTGTTACTTATGTACTAGAATTTTTCTTAGAACAAGAAGAATTTTAAAAATATAGTTTAATACATTACTCAGATATGTTCATATTGTTTGCATTTGGTTATTTGATTCCATTCCTCCATCTCTAGCTAATAGTGTTCACAAAATATCGGTTTCCTCTTCTAAAAGCAGTCATGAAATTAAAACAAGATCTAGTCAAGAGATTATTACATCAAATTAAACCTAATTTTTTTCTTCTACAATTTCATGCATTTGGAATAAAAAACGGCACAGAGTTTGGATTTAGAATAATAAAATTCAATTAAAATAATAATTTATTTTTCAATATTTTTTAATCAATTAAATAAATTCTTTAATTAATTAATTTCTATTTTTTTATATAAGTTTATTTTATTCTTATTAATGTATTATATTTTTCATTTTTTAAATAACTATTTCTAATATTTTTTTTAATTATATAAATTCAAAAAGTATATCTAACTTCAATAACTCCTCAATTGTAACAAAAAGATAAAATTGGGTGTTGAATCTTGTAAGATATCATTCATATTTTATTAAAAAAAACCTAATATAAATTTCCTAATATTATCCAACTAATTAGTGTATAAAGACAATAACACATTTATCAATTACTTTCCAGCGTATTAATTCCTCATAAATCCTCTTCATATCTTATCTTTCTTTTCATTTTGTTATTTGCCATTATTTTCTTCTTTCTCTCTCTTTGGTTTTTTCTCTTCCGCTCTCTCTTTATTTCTAACTCTATTCATCTTCCATTGTTGTGATAAAAATACAACAAATATTCTCTTCGTTTCTCAATTTATTAGAAAACACACACCTCATCCCATCAAAACAAACACGTCTAAGGAATTTATGGTGAATTTCAAGGTGTTGTAGGTTCAAATAATCAATTTTTAAAGGTTATAAATCTTAAAAATTATTTATAGTATGGATCTAACTTTGGTAGGTATAGATCTATATTGTATGTATAAATTTATATTTTGTCGTGGATATAGATCTCTATTTTTGTAAAGACAAATTTGATTTTCATGCAATGGATTTGTAATTTTTTTGTGTATAGATCTTCATTCATGGGCATAAATCTATATTTTCAAGAGTAAGAACTCTTATTATTTTTTTTTGTATGGATCTACATTTTAAAAATATAGATCTATATTTTTATCGGTAAGAATTCTTATTAATTCTTATTAACTTTTGTCCTGGATTTGCATATCGTGGGTATATTCTATGGGTGGTATCCTAAATTCTTATCTATAAATTCGGAACAAATTTTTAATGTTCCAATTTTTTCGAAAAACAGAACCACATATAAATTTATAAAATATCTAGTTTTCCAATCTGATTTTTGTTTCCGATTTATATTTTTGATCTATTTTTTAATTTTAGATTCCACATATTGAATAAATAATAAAATTTATAATTGTAAAAAAGATATACAATTGGAAACATTTTCATTATGTGCGAAGAAATAAAAAACTATGATAATGATAAAATCTCAAACCCATTTCTTCACACTTCCATAGGTACAATTTTTTTTGGTGTTATATTTTATTTTATTTTGCTTTGATTATCCATTTGATCTTATAATTCTGACAAAATAAATAATAAATTTTAAGATAAATAATTTTTTGATTTCTGATTTCTAACCCATTAATATTGTGATTTCTGAATTTCCAAATTTGAAATTTTCCTTAAAGAACTTTTTCCGTCAGTTCCTTCCTATTTCCACCCCTAATATATATACACCACACCACAACGACTTTAACATATTTTTTTGGTCTTACAATGCTTGGGTTGTGGGTTGATTTTACATAAATTATTTTATTGATGGGTTTAAAGGGTATATCTTATTGGTGGTCTTTATAGTGATGAGTATGATGTGTTGAATTTTGTTATTTTTAATTAATGATTTTATTCTTGTGAAGAAAATTAAACCAACGAATATATATTTCCATGTGATATGGTCAAGAAATTTTTTATCTTGAAACAGATGGTTACCCATCGAAATTATTGCAGAGATACAAAAAATTATAAATAGTGGATATAATTATAAGGACCTACAATATAATTAAAAAAATCTTAACTAGGGGTATACCCATTACAAAAATATACTAGTACCCATCCCCTGAGAGTGGAAGATGAGATGTTTTAATCATTATTTGGGGAATTTGAAATCATCCATACAGTAAACTAGGAATCATAGTAGAACAAAAAGCTAACCAGAAGATTCGTCGTATCCAATATCTCGTCACCCAATATATTGCAAATTTTAGCTATATCTAGCTATCCCAAATACAATTAGTAATATATTTTATATTTTAGTTTAAATATATTTTATCCATAACTAATTAATGTGATAATGAGTAAGTGTTTAATTATATGGATTTGTTACTTATGTACTAGAATTTTTCTTAGAACAAGAAGAATTTTAAAAATATAGTTTAATACATTACTAAGATATGTTCATATTGTTTGCATTTGGTTATTTGACTTCATTCCTCCATCTCTTGCTAATAGTTTTAAAAAAATATATGTTTTACGACCTAAAAAGGTCCATTATATTTTACTATCTTTGTTATTTTTCAGATTTGAGTGTTATTCACGGGATTACAGTCCTCAAGTCTAAAGTCTTACTGTTAAACTAAATTTGTCTCTATGTATGTATGTAATTGTTTTCTCTTCTATTAGCAGTCATGAAATTGAAACAAGATCTAGTCAAGAGATTATTACATCAAATTAAACCTAATTTTTCTTCTTCTACAATTTCATGCATTTGATATAAAAAAGGGCACAGACTTTGGATTTAGAATGATAAAATTCAATTAAAATAATAATTTATTTCTCAATATTTTTTAATCAATTAAATAAATTCTTTAATTAATTACTTTCTTTTTTAAAAAAAATAAGTTCATTTAATTCTTATTAATGTATTATATTTTTCATTTTTTAAATAACTATTTCTAACTTTTTTTAATTATATAAATTCAAAAAGTATATCTAACTTCAATAACTCCTCAATTGTAACAAAAAGATAAAATTGGGTGTTGAATCTTGTAAGATCTCATTCATATTTATCTAAAAAAACCTAATATAAATTTCCTAATATTATCCAACTAATTAGTGTATAAAGACAATAACACATTTATCAATTACTTTCCAGCGTATTAATTCTTCATATATCCTCTTCATATCTTATTTTTCTTTTCATTTTGTTATTTGCCATTATTTTCTTCTTTCTCTCTCTTTGGTTTTTTCTCTTCCGCTCTCTCTTTCTTTCTAACTGTATTCTTCTTCCATTGTTGTGATAAAGATACAACAAATATTCTCTTTGTTTCTCAATTTATTAGAAAACACACACCTCATCCCATCAAAACAAACACATCTAAGGAATTTAAGGTGAATTTCAAGGTGTTGTAGGTTCAAATAATCAATTTTCAAAGGTAATAATTTTTTAAAATTATTTATAGTATGGATCTAACTTTGGTAGGTATATATCTATATTGTATGTATAAATTTATATTTTGTCGTGGGTATAGATCTCTATTTTGGTAACGATAAATTTGATTTTTATGCAACGGATTTGTAATTTTTTTGTGTATATATCTTCATTCATGGGCATAAATCTATATTTTCAAGAGTAAGAACTCTTATTAATTTTTTTTTATATGGATCTACATTTTAAAAATATAGATTTATATTTTTATGGGTAAGAATTCTTATTAATTCTTATTAACTATTGTCCTGGATTTGCATATCGTGGATATATTCTATGGGTGGGATCCTAAATTCTTATCTATAAATTCGGAACAAATTTTTAATGTTCCAATTTTTTCGAAAAACAGAACAACATATGAATTTCTAAAATATCTAGTTTTCCGATCTGATTTTTGTTTCTGATTTATATTTTTGATTAACTTTTTAATTTTAGATTCTACATATTTTATAAATAATAAAATTTATAATTATAAAAAATATATACAATTGGAAACATTTTCATTATATTCGAAGAAATAAAAAACTATGAAACATGATAAAATCTTAAACCCATTTCGTCACACTTCCATAGGTACAATTTTTTTTCCGTGTTATATTGTATTCTATTTTGCTTTGATTATCCTTTTGATCTTATAATCCTGATAAAATAAATAATAAATTTTAAGATAAATAATTTTTTAATTTCTGATTTCTAACCCATTAATATTGTGATTTCTGAAATTCCAAATTTGAAATTTTTCTTAAAGAAATTTTTTTCGTATGTTCCTTCCTATTTCCATCCCTAATATATATACACCACAACACAGACTTATTTTTTTTGTCTTTCAATGCTTGGATTGTGTGTTGATTTTACATTAATGATTTTATTGATGGTTTTAAAGGGTATATACACCAAAACACGACTTATTTTTTTTGTCTTACAATGCTTGGGTTGTGTGTTGATTTTACATTAATTATTTTATTGATGGTTTTAAAGGGTATATCTTATTGGTGGTCTTATAGTGATGAGTATGATGTGTTGTATTTTGTTATTTTTAATTAATGATTTTATTCTTGTGAAGAAAATTAAACCAACGAATATATATTTCCATGTTATATGGTCAAGAAATTTTTTATCTTGAAACAGATGGTTACCCATCGAAATTATTGCAGAGACATAAAAAATTATAAATAGTGGATATAATTATAAGGACTTAAAATATAATTAAAAAAATCTTAACTATGGGTATACCCATTACAAAAATATATTAGTACCCACCCTCCGCGAGAGTGGAAGATGAGATTTTTTAATCAATATTTGGGGTAATTTGAAATCATCCATAAAGTAAACTAAGAATCATAGTAGAACAAACAACTAACCAGAAGATTCGTCGTATCCAATATCTCATCACCCAATTTATTGCAAATTTTAGCTATATTTAGCTATCCCAAATACAATTAGTAATATTTTTTATATTTTAGTTTAAATATATTTTATCCATAACTTATTAATGTGATAATGAGTAAGTGTTTAATTATATGGATTTGTTACTTATGTACTAGAATTTTTCTTAGAACAAGAAGAATTTTAAAAATATAGTTTAATACATTACTCAGATATGTTCATATTGTTTGCATTTGGTTATTTGATTCCATTCCTCCATCTCTAGCTAATAGTGTTCACAAAATATCGGTTTCCTCTTCTAAAAGCAGTCATGAAATTAAAACAAGATCTAGTCAAGAGATTATTACATCAAATTAAACCTAATTTTTTTCTTCTACAATTTCATGCATTTGGAATAAAAAACGGCACAGAGTTTGGATTTAGAATAATAAAATTCAATTAAAATAATAATTTATTTTTCAATATTTTTTAATCAATTAAATAAATTCTTTAATTAATTAATTTCTATTTTTTTATATAAGTTTATTTTATTCTTATTAATGTATTATATTTTTCATTTTTTAAATAACTATTTCTAATATTTTTTTTAATTATATAAATTCAAAAAGTATATCTAACTTCAATAACTCCTCAATTGTAACAAAAAGATAAAATTGGGTGTTGAATCTTGTAAGATATCATTCATATTTTATTAAAAAAAACCTAATATAAATTTCCTAATATTATCCAACTAATTAGTGTATAAAGACAATAACACATTTATCAATTACTTTCCAGCGTATTAATTCCTCATATATCCTCTTCATATCTTATCTTTCTTTTCATTTTGTTATTTGCCATTATTTTCTTCTTTCTCTCTCTTTGGTTTTTTCTCTTCCGCTCTCTCTTTATTTCTAACTCTATTCATCTTCCATTGTTGTGATAAAAATACAACAAATATTCTCTTCGTTTCTCAATTTATTAGAAAACACACACCTCATCCCATCAAAACAAACACGTCTAAGGAATTTATGGTGAATTTCAAGGTGTTGTAGGTTCAAATAATCAATTTTTAAAGGTTATAAATCTTAAAAATTATTTATAGTATGGATCTAACTTTGGTAGGTATAGATCTATATTGTATGTATAAATTTATATTTTGTCGTGGATATAGATCTCTATTTTTGTAAAGACAAATTTAATTTTCATGCAATGGATTTGTAATTTTTTTGTGTATAGATCTTCATTCATGGGCATAAATCTATATTTTCAAGAGTAAGAACTCTTATTATTTTTTTTTGTATGGATCTACATTTTAAAAATATAGATCTATATTTTTATCGGTAAGAATTCTTATTAATTCTTATTAACTTTTGTCCTGGATTTGCATATCGTGGGTATATTCTATGGGTGGTATCCTAAATTCTTATCTATAAATTCGGAACAAATTTTTAATGTTCCAATTTTTTCGAAAAACAGAACCACATATAAATTTATAAAATATCTAGTTTTCCAATCTGATTTTTGTTTCCGATTTATATTTTTGATCTATTTTTTAATTTTAGATTCCACATATTGAATAAATAATAAAATTTATAATTGTAAAAAAGATATACAATTGGAAACATTTTCATTATGTGCGAAGAAATAAAAAACTATGATAATGATAAAATCTCAAACCCATTTCTTCACACTTCCATAGGTACAATTTTTTTTGGTGTTATATTTTATTTTATTTTGCTTTGATTATCCATTTGATCTTATAATTCTGACAAAATAAATAATAAATTTTAAGATAAATAATTTTTTGATTTCTGATTTCTAACCCATTAATATTGTGATTTCTGAATTTCCAAATTTGAAATTTTCCTTAAAGAACTTTTTCCGTCAGTTCCTTCCTATTTCCACCCCTAATATATATACACCACACCACAACGACTTTAACATATTTTTTTGGTCTTACAATGCTTGGGTTGTGGGTTGATTTTACATAAATTATTTTATTGATGGGTTTAAAGGGTATATCTTATTGGTGGTCTTTATAGTGATGAGTATGATGTGTTGAATTTTGTTATTTTTAATTAATGATTTTATTCTTGTGAAGAAAATTAAACCAACGAATATATATTTCCATGTGATATGGTCAAGAAATTTTTTATCTTGAAACAGATGGTTACCCATCGAAATTATTGCAGAGATATAAAAAATTATAAATAGTGGATATAATTATAAGGACCTACAATATAATTAAAAAAATCTTAACTAGGGGTATACCCATTACAAAAATATACTAGTACCCATCCCCTGAGAGTGGAAGATGAGATGTTTTAATCATTATTTGGGGAATTTGAAATCATCCATACAGTAAACTAGGAATCATAGTAGAACAAAAAGCTAACCAGAAGATTCGTCGTATCCAATATCTCGTCACCCAATATATTGCAAATTTTAGCTATATCTAGCTATCCCAAATACAATTAGTAATATATTTTATATTTTAGTTTAAATATATTTTATCCATAACTAATTAATGTGATAATGAGTAAGTGTTTAATTATATGGATTTGTTACTTATGTACTAGAATTTTTCTTAGAACAAGAAGAATTTTAAAAATATAGTTTAATACATTACTAAGATATGTTCATATTGTTTGCATTTGGTTATTTGACTTCATTCCTCCATCTCTTGCTAATAGTTTTAAAAAAATATATGTTTTACGACCTAAAAAGGTCCATTATATTTTACTATCTTTGTTATTTTTCAGATTTGAGTGTTATTCACGGGATTACAGTCCTCAAGTCTAAAGTCTTACTGTTAAACTAAATTTGTCTCTATGTATGTATGTAATTGTTTTCTCTTCTATTAGCAGTCATGAAATTGAAACAAGATCTAGTCAAGAGATTATTACATCAAATTAAACCTAATTTTTCTTCTTCTACAATTTCATGCATTTGATATAAAAAAGGGCACAGACTTTGGATTTAGAATGATAAAATTCAATTAAAATAATAATTTATTTCTCAATATTTTTTAATCAATTAAATAAATTCTTTAATTAATTACTTTCTTTTTTAAAAAAAATAAGTTCATTTAATTCTTATTAATGTATTATATTTTTCATTTTTTAAATAACTATTTCTAACTTTTTTTAATTATATAAATTCAAAAAGTATATCTAACTTCAATAACTCCTCAATTGTAACAAAAAGATAAAATTGGGTGTTGAATCTTGTAAGATCTCATTCATATTTATCTAAAAAAACCTAATATAAATTTCCTAATATTATCCAACTAATTAGTGTATAAAGACAATAACACATTTATCAATTACTTTCCAGCGTATTAATTCTTCATATATCCTCTTCATATCTTATTTTTCTTTTCATTTTGTTATTTGCCATTATTTTCTTCTTTCTCTCTCTTTGGTTTTTTCTCTTCCGCTCTCTCTTTCTTTCTAACTGTATTCTTCTTCCATTGTTGTGATAAAGATACAACAAATATTCTCTTTGTTTCTCAATTTATTAGAAAACACACACCTCATCCCATCAAAACAAACACATCTAAGGAATTTAAGGTGAATTTCAAGGTGTTGTAGGTTCAAATAATCAATTTTCAAAGGTAATAATTTTTTAAAATTATTTATAGTATGGATCTAACTTTGGTAGGTATAGATCTATATTGTATGTATAAATTTATATTTTGTCGTGGGTATAGATCTCTATTTTGGTAACGATAAATTTGATTTTTATGCAACGGATTTGTAATTTTTTTGTGTATATATCTTCATTCATGGGCATAAATCTATATTTTCAAGAGTAAGAACTCTTATTAATTTTTTTTTATATGGATCTACATTTTAAAAATATAGATTTATATTTTTATGGGTAAGAATTCTTATTAATTCTTATTAACTATTGTCCTGGATTTGCATATCGTGGATATATTCTATGGGTGGGATCCTAAATTCTTATCTATAAATTCGGAACAAATTTTTAATGTTCCAATTTTTTCGAAAAACAGAACAACATATGAATTTCTAAAATATCTAGTTTTCCGATCTGATTTTTGTTTCTGATTTATATTTTTGATTAACTTTTTAATTTTAGATTCTACATATTTTATAAATAATAAAATTTATAATTATAAAAAATATATACAATTGGAAACATTTTCATTATATTCGAAGAAATAAAAAACTATGAAACATGATAAAATCTTAAACCCATTTCGTCACACTTCCATAGGTACAATTTTTTTTCCGTGTTATATTGTATTCTATTTTGCTTTGATTATCCTTTTGATCTTATAATCCTGATAAAATAAATAATAAATTTTAAGATAAATAATTTTTTAATTTCTGATTTCTAACCCATTAATATTGTGATTTCTGAAATTCCAAATTTGAAATTTTTCTTAAAGAAATTTTTTTCGTATGTTCCTTCCTATTTCCATCCCTAATATATATACACCACAACACAGACTTATTTTTTTTGTCTTTCAATGCTTGGATTGTGTGTTGATTTTACATTAATGATTTTATTGATGGTTTTAAAGGGTATATACACCAAAACACGACTTATTTTTTTTGTCTTACAATGCTTGGGTTGTGTGTTGATTTTACATTAATTATTTTATTGATGGTTTTAAAGGGTATATCTTATTGGTGGTCTTATAGTGATGAGTATGATGTGTTGTATTTTGTTATTTTTAATTAATGATTTTATTCTTGTGAAGAAAATTAAACCAACGAATATATATTTCCATGTGATATGGCCAAGAAATTTTTCGTCTTGAAACAGATGGTTACCCATCGAAATTATTGCAGAGACATAAAAATTTAGAAATAGTGGATATAATTATAAGGACTTACAATATAATTAAAAAAATCTTAACTATGGGTATACCATTACAAAAATAAACTAGTACCCACCCCCGCGAGAGTGGAAGATGAGATGTTTTAATCAATATTTGGGGTGATTTGAAATCATCCATAAAGTAAACTAGGAATCATAGTAGAACAAAAAACTAACAAGAAGATTCGTTGTATCTAATATCTCTTCAACCAATTTATTGCAAATTTTAGCTATATCTAGCTATCCCAAATACAATTAGTAGTATTTTTTTATATTTTAGTTTAAATATATTTTATCCATAACTTATTAATGTGATAATGAGTAAGTGTTTAATTATATCGATTTGTTACTTATGTACTAGAATTTTTCTTAGAACAATAAGAATATTAAAAATATAGTTTAATACATTACTCAGATATGTTCATATTGTTTGCATTTGGTTATTTGACTTCATTCCTCCGTCTCTTGCTAATAGTGTTCACAAAATATCTGTTTTATAACCTAAAATTGTCCATTATATTGTACTATCGTTATTCACGGAATTACAGTCCTCAAGTCTAAAGTCTTACTATTAAAACTGAATTTGTTTCTATGTATGTATTTAATTGTTTTCTCTTCTAATAGAAGTCATGAAATTAAAACAAGATCTAGTCAAGAGATTATTACATCAAATTAAACCTAAATTTTTTTCTTCTACAATTTCATGCATTTGATATAAAAAACGGCACAGAGTTTGGATTTAGAATAATAAAATTTAATTAAAATAATAATTTATTTTTCAATATTTTTTTAATCAATTAAATAAATTCTTTAATTAATTAATTTCTATTTTTTTTTAAATAAGTTTATTTTATTCTTATTAATGTATTATATTTTTCATTTTTTAAATAACTATTTCTAACATTTTTTTAATTATATAAATTCAAAAAGTATATCTAACTTCAATAACTCCTCAATTGTAACAAAAAGATAAAATTGGGTGATGAATCTTGTAAGATCTCATTCATATTTTATTAAAAAAAACCTAATACAAATTTCCTAATATTATCCAACTAATTAGTGTATAAAGACAATAACACATTTATCAATTACTTTCCAGCGTATTAATTCCGCATATATCCTCTTCATATCTTATCTTTCTTTTCATTTTGTTATTTGCCATTATTTTCTTTTTTCTCTCTCTCTTTGGTTTTTTCTCTTCCGCTATCTCTTTCTTTCTAACTCTATTCTTCTTCCATTGTTGTGATAAAGATACAACAAATATTCTCTCTGTTTCTCAATTTATTAGAAAACACACACCTCATCCCATCGAAACAAACACATCTGAGGAATTTATGGTTAATTTAAAGGTGTTGTAGGTTCAAATAATCAATTTTTAAAGGTAATAAATCTTAAAAATTATTTATAGTATGGATCTAACTTTGGTAGGTATAGATATATACTGTATGTATAAATTTATATTTTGTCGTGGTATAGATCTCTATTTTTGTAACGAACAAATTTGATTTTCATGCAACGGATTTGTAATATTTTTGTGTATAGATCTTCATTCATGGGAATAAATCTATATTTTCAAGAGTAAGAACTCTTATTAATTATTATTTTTTATGGATCTACATTTTAAAAATATAGATCTATATTTTTATGGGTAAGAATTCTTATTAATTCTTATTAAATTTTGTCCTGGATTTGCATATCGTGGGTATATTCTATGGGTGGGATCCTAAATTCTTATCTATAAATTCGGAACAAATTTTTAATGTTCCAATTTTTTGAAAAACAGAACAACATATAAATTTCTAAAATATCTATTTTCCGATCTGATGTTTGTTTATGATTTATATTTTTGATTTATTTTTAAATTTTAGATTCTACATATTTTATAAATAATAAAATTTATAATTATAAAAAATATATACAATTGGAAACATTTTCATTATATTCGAAGAAATAAAAAACTATGAAACATGATAAAATCTTAAACCCATTTCGTCACACTTCCATAGGTACAATTTTTTTTCCGTGTTATATTGTATTTTATTTTGCTTTGATTATCCTTTTGATCTTATAATCCTGATAAAATAAATAATAAATTTTAAGATAAATAATTTTTTAATTTCTGATTTCTAACCCATTAATATTGTGATTTCTGAAATTCCAAATTTGAAATTTTTCTTAAAGAAATTTTTTTCGTATGTTCCTTCCTATTTCCATCCCTAATATATATACACCACAACACAGACTTATTTTTTTTGTCTTTCAATGCTTGGATTGTGTGTTGATTTTACATTAATGATTTTATTGATGGTTTTAAAGGGTATATACACCAAAACACGACTTATTTTTTTTGTCTTACAATGCTTGGGTTGTGTGTTGATTTTACATTAATTATTTTATTGATGGTTTTAAAGGGTATATCTTATTGGTGGTCTTATAGTGATGAGTATGATGTGTTGTATTTTGTTATTTTTAATTAATGATTTTATTCTTGTGAAGAAAATTAAACCAACGAATATATATTTCCATGTGATATGGCCAAGAAATTTTTCGTCTTGAAACAGATGGTTACCCATCGAAATTATTGCAGAGACATAAAAATTTAGAAATAGTGGATATAATTATAAGGACTTACAATATAATTAAAAAAATCTTAACTATGGGTATACCATTACAAAAATAAACTAGTACCCACCCCCGCGAGAGTGGAAGATGAGATGTTTTAATCAATATTTGGGGTGATTTGAAATCATCCATAAAGTAAACTAGGAATCATAGTAGAACAAAAAACTAACAAGAAGATTCGTTGTATCTAATATCTCTTCAACCAATTTATTGCAAATTTTAGCTATATCTAGCTATCCCAAATACAATTACTAGTATTTTTTTATATTTTAGTTTAAATATATTTTATCCATAACTTATTAATGTGATAATGAGTAAGTGTTTAATTATATCGATTTGTTACTTATGTACTAGAATTTTTCTTAGAACAATAAGAATATTAAAAATATAGTTTAATACATTACTCAAGATTTGTTCATATTGTTTGCATTTGGTTATTTGACTTCATTCCTCCGTCTCTTGCTAATAGTGTTCACAAAATATCTGTTTTATAACCTAAAATTGTCCATTATATTGTACTATCGTTATTCACGGAATTACAGTCCTCAAGTCTAAAGTCTTACTATTAAAACTGAATTTGTTTCTATGTATGTATTTAATTGTTTTCTCTTCTAATAGAAGTCATGAAATTAAAACAAGATCTAGTCAAGAGATTATTACATCAAATTAAACCTAAATTTTTTTCTTCTACAATTTCATGCATTTGATATAAAAAACGGCACAGAGTTTGGATTTAGAATAATAAAATTTAATTAAAATAATAATTTATTTTTCAATATTTTTTTAATCAATTAAATAAATTCTTTAATTAATTAATTTCTATTTTTTTTAAATAAGTTTATTTTATTCTTATTAATGTATTATATTTTTCATTTTTTAAATAACTATTTCTAACATTTTTTAATTATATAAATTCAAAAAGTATATCTAACTTCAATAACTCCTCAATTGTAACAAAAAGATAAAATTGGGTGTTGAATCTTGTAAGATCTCATTCATATTTTATTAAAAAAAACCTAATACAAATTTCCTAATATTATCCAACTAATTAGTGTATAAAGACAATAACACATTTATCAATTACTTTCCAGCGTATTAATTCCGCATATATCCTCTTCATATCTTATCTTTCTTTTCATTTTGTTATTTGCCATTATTTTCTTTTTTCTCTCTCTCTTTGGTTTTTTCTCTTCCGCTATCTCTTTCTTTCTAACTCTATTCTTCTTCCATTGTTGTGATAACAACAAATATTCTCTCTGTTTCTCCATTTATTAGAAAACACACATCTCATCCCATCGAAACAAACACATCTGAGGAATTTATGGTTAATTTAAAGGTGTTGTAGGTTCAAATAATCAATTTTTAAAGGTAATAAATCTTAAAAATTATTTATAGTATGGATCTAACTTTGGTAGGTATAGATATATACTGTATGTATAAATTTATATTTTGTCGTGGTATAGATCTCTATTTTTGTAACGAACAAATTTGATTTTCATGCAATGGATTTGTAATATTTTTGTGTATAGATCTTCATTCATGGGAATAAATCTATATTTTCAAGAGTAAGAACTCTTATTAATTATTTTTTGTATGGATCTACATTTTAAAAATATAGATCTATATTTTTATGGGTAAGAATTCTTATTAATTCTTATTAAATTTTGTCCTGGATTTGCATATCGTGGGTATATTCTATGGGTGGGATCCTAAATTCTTATCTATAAATTCGGAACAAATTTTTAATGTTTCAATTTTTTGAAAAACAGAACAACATATAAATTTCTAAAATATCTATTTTTCCGATCTGATGTTTGTTTATGATTTATATTTTTGATTTATTTTTAAATTTTAGATTCTACATATTGAATAAATGATAAAATTTATAATTATAATAAAAATATACAATTGGAAACATTTTCATTATGTTTGAAGAAATAAAAAACTATGAAACATGATAAAATCTTAAACCCATTTCTTCACACTTCCATAGGTACAATTTTTTTTGTGTTATATTGTATTTTATTTTGCTTTGATTATCCATTTGATCTTATAATCCTGATAAAATAAATAATAAATTTTAAGATAAATAATTTTTTAATTTCTGATTTCTAACCCATTAATATTGTGATTTCTGAAATTCCAAATTTGAAATTTTCCTTAAGGAATTTTTTTCTTTTGTTCCTTCCTATTTCCACCCCTAATATATATACACCACAACACAACACTTTAACATATTTTTTTGGTCTTACAATGCTTGGGTTGTGTGTTGATTTTACATAAATTATTTTATTGATGGTTTTAAAGGGTATATCTTATTGGTGGTCTTATAGTGATGAGTATGATGTGTTGTATTTTGTTATTTTTAATTAATGATTTTATTCTTGTGAAGAAAATTAAACCAACTAATATATATTTCCATGTGATATGGTCAAGAAAAAATTTATCTTGAAACAGATGGTTTGCAGAGACATAAAATATTATAAATAGTGGATATAATTATAAGAACCTACAATATAATTAAAAAATCTTAACTATGAATATACCCATTACCAAAATAGACTAGTACCCACCCCGCGAGAGTGGAATATGAGATGTTTTAATCAATATTTGGGGTAATTTGAAATCATCCTATATCTAGCTATCCCAAATACAATTAGTTATATTTTTAATGTTTTAGTTAAAATATATTTTATCCATAACTTATTAATGTGATAATCAGTAAGTGTTTAATTATATAGATTTGTTACTTATTATGATGTAGTGTAAGAGGTCACTAATTGTATAAACCATAAATATAAATTAATGATAATATTTACGACTGTGTGTTTAACATACATATATAGTAACATTATTTTCTTTTTTTTCCAGATAAATATAAATATACAATAAATAAGATGATAGTTGACCATATCATTTCAATAACCTCCTGAAATTTAATGTAACGAAGAGAATGGAGTGTCATAGACGCAATCACTCTTCAGATAATTAAAATCTTCATACACTTCCTGCTTCATCCACACTTGTGGATGAATCTCGCCCGTGGAAATGGAGAGTACACACAACAGGTGAATTATTTAATATCCTTAAATTTATTATGTAATATTGATTTAGTTTAGAGTTGATAATTTAAATATTTTAGCACGCTTAGATTTATATCTCAATCTTAACTTTTTAACAGGGAGCACATGCCGAGACTAACTTATTTCTCGTGCAAAAAGTTTTGAAACAAAGCGATGTTGGTTATCTTGAAAGAATTGTCAATGGCGAGAAAACCATTAAGTAGAAAAAAATTCCTATAAATAGAAAAGTTGTAACATACAATGTTTGTAATCATACGGTTCATTAACACCGAAACATAGTGAAATAGAGATCATTTTACTCTTCTTTATCCTTTCAGGACTAAATTTAAGACTTTTAACCCCCAAAACTAGAAATTAACCACAAAAAAATTATTGGGACGCTATCTTAAACCCTACAAATTATTCTAATTTTTATCCACTATCCATAAAAAAAATTACAAAATCATATGCTTTAGATGTGCCCATTATTGGGTCATCATTTCTTGTAGTGAGACTTGTTTTGTGTATATATATATATATATATATATATATATATATATATATATATATATATATCTTAATGATCAATAAATATTGGCCTAGTATAAATAAAGAGATAAATGAGTATATGTATATACAATGAGAGTTTGACTAGTCTAAGATTGAATTGCCTATAACCTTGAGGCAGTTAATGAGGCCACATACCGAAGGAAATGACTAAGTCCATTCATTGATAAACCACTTGTTCCATTTAGCTTGTCCCAATTATGTATAATTTACATAGGATCATCGTTGTGTATGAAATTTTTCTTCGATAGCCATATTACAAGACTTTTTACTCGTATGTATGACTTCTAACTATATGACCTGCACTTCAGTAACAATGCCTAATATTATTTTATATATTGAGCAAGAGTTTAGGTTTGTGGGATATCTATTATCATGTAATGTTATGAGTTGGGAGTTGTTCTATGCTACATCATAATTCAAGAATTAATTGTAAGTCTTTATCGGGTTCAAGAATAATATATACATATGTATGATTATATAATCATTTTTATGTCAATGTAATATTAGATAAAAACAAAAATATTTGGATGAAATTAATCTTTGGTGATACCTTAGTAGTAAAATATCATATAAAATACTAAATAACGGATTTCTTACCAAATAACTAATGGTCACGCATGTAAACAAATTAAAAAATGACACACTAACTACCAAATGTTGTTAATATCATCTTATTAGTCAAGAAAATACCATTAAGAGGAGAGAAAGGTTTTTCTTCATTTTAGGTCTATCCATTTTCGTAAAACACTTTGTGAATAAAATCTGGAGTTTGAATGTTCCACAAAAGATAATAAATATTGTTTGGATAACATTTAATATGGGTCTTGCAACTACAGAGAACATATATAGAAGACACTGCATTACATTTTCCATATTTATAACTTATAACATGACATTAAGTCCACTGACCACATGTATTTTCTTATGTATGGGTTAGTATTGTTTATATGGTTTCACATATGCATTTCATTTCCAAAAATGAATCTACCAACATTCTTTGCAGACTATTTTTTATCCTTTTCTGAACTACATACTCATGTTAGTTATTTGGGAAAGAAGTATAGTTAATTTAGCAATCAATGATGTTTGATAGATTTGAAATCTCAGAAATAACTACTTGTATGATAATATCACCTAAGATATTATAAATATATATATGTTTGGTCACACCAACCTTTGATGAACACAATGGGTGCTTGTTCACTATTTCTAAGACATCAAATAACACTACTAACATATCTAAGAATAACGATAAATTTCCAAAAACTAAAGATAATATTGTTATGCGTGTTGAGAATAACAAAACATTAGTCATGATGACAATAAATTTGGTTTTAAAATAATTAAAGATGGACATTGTAGCATTTTTCATAAAACTACTTCATCTTTTGTGGTATTGTCTGTGAAAGAAGCATAGATAATTGATGTAATGAATACAGTGTTGTTGGTCACAAGTTTTCCTTGGTTCAGTTTCCACCATGGTAATAACTATTCTAATATAATTTAATTTGTCTTAGAGTATAAAGAATTTATACCTTTCAACATTTTGATAACAATACCGATCTTCTTGAACCAAATATACAATTGTTCTTATTTCACTCCAAATGATATACTCTACTAAGGTTGAAAATAGGTTGAGGGGTAATGTTCAAGTTTAGAGTTATTTAATTATATTGGGTGTGACCCAAGGTCTGATGCTAGCGTAGAAAGACATGTATCTAAATGTGAAAATATTGTCCCTTGAAAAGTACAAGGGGTTATATAATAAGGGTTATATAATAGGGACCTGAGCTAGAAAATGAAAGAACCTCGGAGTCCCTAAATATAGAATACTACACATTTCATCAAGATATGTTATGGTATATTTGGTGATGAGCTTAGTGTGATAGAAAGTGTTATATTTTTGTTGGTATATTTATACAAACTACACATACCAAACGATCAATGTTTATAAATGACACAATGTGGGTAAACCCAAGAAAAGGTAGTTTGAAAAAGTGGTTGAGCGAGACTATGCCATTGGAGGAGTTGTCATTCAGGAGTTTTTTTATACAACATTTGATTGTAGAATGTCATAGAGTATTTGCCAAGATGGTATTGGATAAATAAATACTTACGTACTTAATGAATTGATAGTTTGTGGTCTTTCAATAATATTTATTTAGGGAAATACCATTAGGAAGATAATAATTCTCTTCATGTTATACTTCATCTAGTCCTATCCATAAAATACAACTAGGGTGTTTTTTTTTTGGTATAGGTATAGATAGATATAACCTTATTATACATATACCTATATAATTATCTTTTATGTGTTTTAACTAATGACATGGATTGCATTATATCATTATAACACTACTTTGTAATTAATATATTTCTTTTGTAAAAATAAGAGAAAAGGGTAAATTAGGAAAGTAAAAATAAATACGTAAATTATATGAGCGTTATAAACACGAGAGAATAAAAAAAGAATTATATTGTGAATATCTTATGTGTATAATAAAATCAAATGAGATCCCATTTATAGGGATCAAAGCTTAATACAAATAAAACAAATATCACATTAACTAGAAAATAGAAAAAATATAGAAATAAATGAATTGCTTGTCTAAGGCAAAATACATATTATTTAGTAAATTTAGGATCCTGTGTGTAACTTGGTTTTAAATTAGGAGCATGTGGGTAACTTAAGCGTCGTTGGTTAGGAAATATAGAAAAGTTTTATTGTGGATATAATGCTAGTATGGTGGAATTACTACGAGGTGGAAAAATTACCCGAGCTCCTAGTTTTAAGAGCCAAGAAGGATGAACTAATTTTGATCAATGTAGTATGAGACAAGACATATATATTTTTTAAACAACTTGCCACCTACAATATGATGGTGATGTTACTACTAAGACGAGCTGCAGAGTTTTTTATGACAGGAACTAACCATAATATCTATCGTTCAAATCATGCATAGGATTGACATTAAAGAAATAGACATAATAAGTGGAGTATAACCTATATTTTCCTTTCGATATAATAGAAAATTGGAGGGAGAAAATGAAATAAGGTAAAATTAAAAAGAGGGGTTAGAGTAGAATTGATTGAAAAAGGAGGGAGAATGAAAAATAAGAGGGAGTTATAGAGAGAGAGTAATAAATTATTTGATTAGATATGATGTTGTGGATTTTTCTGTGTTGATTAATATTTTAAGAACTGAATCTGGGTATGTGATAAAGTGATAGAAAGAATAAGAGTGACCATTTTAGAATTAGTTGTTTCGATAAAATGAATGAAGAATGTATGGTGGGACCTTGAACCCTTCTCAATAAAAAGAAATCTAAAATTTCAACATTCTCTCCCAGGCCTTTTCACCTCTACTTATCATTATTTTTTTCCCCAGTAATTAATTTATCCACTTAATATACAAACATATCCCTATAAATGGGTTTCTTCAATGTACAAGGGTCTATTATGGTTTTTTTGTGTTACCTTCATGTGGTTGTTTTCTTCTTTTGTTTATATAATTCATTTTACAGTTGTCTTCTTTTTCGGCGCTATCATTTTTGCTCCATGTATCACAAGAAACATAAACTTCTCTATTTTTACTAATGTTACAGTTGGTATAGATGTTTCTTGAAGCTCAATATTTGAAAGATATTTATCATTCATGAATATCACGAGATATGTTGGAGTTCATTGTATTTATTTCACTTATATGGCTCGTAGTTAGATATTTAGAGTTTCAATTAATCCACTCGCACTATCAGTTTATTTAAGATTTGAGATACAACAAATATAATAGATATCGATGTTAATAATTCATTACAAAATGTTAAAAGGAAAATGTAATACTTTTACTTATTTGACATGTCTAACATGAAAGATATTAATATTACGAACATGCAACAGAAGATTCAATAATCCGACCACTTATGGGTAAAAACAGGGACAGTCGTCGCTGCTATAGGGATGCTAACATTTATCCATCATGTTTGTCCTACTAAAAAGTATCCAATGTTAATTCATCTTACTCCTAATGGTTTTTATAGATTAATTCGTTCTACTTTATTTTAGGAGAGAATTTTATGTTAATAAGCTTGTAGGGCTTGAATAATAGTATTGCTTAACTAAATTAGTGGTCATTCACTTATTTATAAGATTTTTCTACAAAATGTTCCAAACACCTAAAACATACGCCCAAACTATGTATAAATTCATGAATCTTTATTTTTTATTGATATGAAACTTTATTAATCGATTTAAGCCTAATATTTCTTACAATCTCATCATTTTCGGTGATATAAAGTTTTAGCATGATTTTGAATCTCTATATTTAGTAAATCATTTAATTAATTAATTCATGTCTAATCAGTATACTAAAATTTACTAAAAAAAATTCATTAAGACAAAGAAATTAATTCATCACAATATGTTCAATAGTGTGCATTTTCTATCCTTCCCCTGAATACTTTGATTGGTTTACTCATATCTGAATAATCACCACACGGTAGAGGAATATAATCACTTTTAATGGGGCTTCCATGCCTACTCAACCTGCTAGTATGCCTACAACTCGCTCCCAATTACATAATATAATACATGTTAAATAAAGGTCTTAAAATACCTTTGTTTTATAAAGGTCTTGTATTAACTCTCATCTATGGAGGTGATGTCTCCTTAATTGTTCTTATTTTAGACCCTTAGGAGACATCATTTTTGGTGTTATTTTAATTAATTCGATAGACTTTTGGACTAAATATGCAATATTTCGGATTTCCCTTTTTATTTCTAGCATTTTTGAATTATTAAACTTTTGCGCGTAATATTGGTATTTTTAGTGTAAAGTTTACAGGTTTTTAGATGTTAGCTAGGAAAGGAATCCGAAGATAAAGTCAAAGATTAAAAGATAGAGTCAAGACTTGAAGAGAAATCCCGAAGATATTATTTTTAGAGCTGAAAATCCATTTTTCCAGGCCCTTGATTGCTGTTTTCGAGGTACTTAAGAGCTGATTGAGCCGCTGACCTTTGAAGAGAAAATATTCCTTATCGAAGTACGGAACTTTAGCAACTGGAATGAGGTCAATCGGAGTTGTAACGCATCGGGAAAAGCAGTTTTAGTGAAGGCCTGTCATCAGTTACGGGATTTTGGGCTTAGAAAGTGGGCTTGGACATTTAATTAGGCTTTTATTTTCTGGTCCAAGCCCTAATCCGTTTTTCTTATTATAAAAGGAGGTCTGGACTTCTATTTTTCATACAATTCATTCTTTACAATTAAAAACACCAGAGAGAAGCAACAGAAGGAAGGAAGAAGAAGCTGCTAGAGCTGGAGTGGGTCTATAGCTCCGTTCTCAGTCATTCCAATTCCGGAAATTAGGTTTCTTTTATCTTTTATTTGTAATCAATTATGAATTCCATTTATTTTAATTTAGTTTTTCTTTTTAATATGAGCTAAACAATTCATAGTGCTTGAGAACGCATAATGGGTTAATCCCAATTTGATTTCATTCTATACATTTGAATTTGGGATATTTATTATTTAAATCAAATTGGGTAAACTGTATTTTTCTTTAATTTGCATTTTAATTACTATTATTGACGTAATTAACCAATGATAGGATTTAGTATCTAGGCTATTCCAATTAGTGGCGATTGGATCACCTTGACGGGGGGTTTAGGTACCGAACTAGTTAATGAATGTAGGTTAGAAATTATTGACTCTGACAAGCTTAATTAAACCTATGGCCTATTGGGTAATGAACATTTTAACACTTGAGAGTGGACTATAATCGCCCTGACGGGGTTTGTAGCATTTGATAGTTGCTCCTTAGTCCACCCTGACGGGGGTAAGGAGATTATAGAATCCCGACCAATACCAATTTACAAATTTGTCCCTTAAACAATGTATGAAATGAATGATAGTTAGGAAAACCCTTGCGTCTCTCAAGTACTACTTGCTCATACTTGCGTTTTCACTCATTTTACTTGCGTTTTAGCTTTTTACTTGCATTATTATTTTGTCTTTCATTTATTTAGTAATAAATCACAAAACCAAAACAAACAAATTATTCTCTTTTATTTTCATAAGTGCATCAATCACTATTTGCATAGACATTGTGATCAACCATCCGTCCTTGGAACGAATCTGATTATCAGAATTACTACTTGGGACAACCGTACACTTGCGGTTGTGGTTCGATTATTATTTGCATTTATTTAGAACACACAAAGGACCACCAAGTTTTTGGCGCCGCTGCCGGGGACGGTAGCGTGTGACCACGGTGTTTATCCTTTAGTGATAAGTGCATTTATTTTATTTTATCAGTTTTACGCTTTTTGTTTGTTAGCTTTTTCAGGTTTTTTAGGTTTGGTGTATGCGAAGAAGGCTATTCAAGGATCTAGAGCCAACACCTCCGATCCTTAGTAATCCAGAATCGTTGATCAGACTTGCGAACAGAAGAAGAAGAGAACGAGAAGCTTTAGAAGTAGAAGAATTAAGTAACAGAATGGAGAATATCATTATTCAAGGTCAACAGAATGGACAAGGCCAGTTAGATGCAAATGGCCAACCTTTAGCTCCAGGCGTTATTCCTCAAGTTCAACCACTAAATCCTAATCCTCCAGTCCAGATAGTGATGAATCATGATCCGTGGTTCACTAATGGCCCTCCAGAAGTTCCATTCCGCGCTCCAGCTATAGGAGTAGGTGCTCCAGATATTAATGTTCCGAGATTCCGTCCAGATTCGGGTATGCTAGCTCAGTTCCAAAACTTTGGAAATTTTCGCGGAAGACCATCGGAAGATCCTCTTAGAGCGGTACAAAAATTTAAGCAGATATGTGATTCTTATATCACACAAGGGGTTTCAAGAGAACAGATGTATTTTGCTGCTTTCAAATTCTTTGTCATTGATGGAGCAAGTGAATGGCATGATACACAAGATCCGACGAAGATAACCAATTGGGATCAATTGGAAGCCGCGTTTTTCGACAGATATTATCCGAGTAATATGAGGTTAGATGCTGAATTGGAGTTGACTAATTTTCGTCAAGAATATGATGAGACTGTGGGTAAGAGTTGGACTAGATTTCAGATGTGTTTGCGTAGAGTTCCAAATCATGGTTTTTCAGAATTTCAACAGTTAAAGATTTTTTATAGAGGCCTTGATGGAGCTTCGAGAGAAAAGTTAGATACGTTATGTGGTGCAGGTTTCCTTCAAGTTCAACCCGCTCATGCCAAAATTATTTTAGAACGAACAGTCAAGAATGAGGTTGGGTGGAAATCAGAGAGAACACCTGTTAAGGGTGTTAATAATGTTAACATAGAAGAGAAACTTGCTACCTTTGAGACAAAAATTCAAAACACTTTGGAGCAACAA
Organism: Nemophila menziesii; assembly: GCA_029959085.1. Classification (NCBI taxonomy): domain Eukaryota; kingdom Viridiplantae; phylum Streptophyta; class Magnoliopsida; order Boraginales; family Hydrophyllaceae; genus Nemophila; species Nemophila menziesii. The sequence continues at coordinate 17,284,189 of JARWIR010000009.1, read as the reverse complement.
TTGAAGCAGCTTACTTTAGCTGTAAAAGAAGGATTTTCGGGTAAGAGAGTAGCTGTGCATGCTGCACAAGAGGTTTATATGTGTTCGATTTGTAGAGTTGATGATCATGATGAGGAGAATTGTCCGAGTAATCAAAAATCAGTGATGTTCATGTCCAACAGAGGTAATTTTAATTCGAGTGGTAATGGGTATCAGCCTAACAGAAACCATCCTGGGTTTCAATATTCGAATCCTAATGGGGCAGCCAATCCTACACATGCGTATCAGCCGCGCCCCCAAGGTGACAACTATAATCCTAGACCACACAATAACTATCAAGGAGGACAGAATCAAAATTATGTACAGAGACAAGCTCCTCAGAATACTTATGATGAGAATTTGAACCAGAAAGCTTTACCTGCCCATCCACAAGAAGGAGCAAATACCCTTCAGAAAACAGTTGAAAGTTTAATCGCTCTACAAGCACAAGCAATGGAACGGCAGAACGCAGCGATGGAGCGTCAGGATGCAGCGATCGAACGTCAGAACGCAGCTATAGAAAGACAAAATGCACTTGAAGCAAATATGAAGATGTTCCAAAATCAGCTGAGTCAAATCAATAAACAGCTCAATCAACGTCAGCAAGGACAACTTCCTAGTGATACTGAGAATCCGTTACAAATCGAAGATTGTAAAGTTATTAATCTTAGAAGTGGTAAGAACCTTCCTCCACCTCCTTTTCCGGTTATGAAAGAAAAAGAAGTTAGAAAAGAAAAAGAAGTGGTGAATAAAGATAAAGAAGTTGAAGTAGAAGAAGTGGAGAAGCCTGTTGAGGTTCCGAAAAAGAAAGATGAGACTATAATCAATCGTCCACCTCCACCATTTCCATCGAGAGTTCAAAAGAAAGGTGATATGGGTGAGTATCAAAAATTCTTTAACAAAATAAGAGGTCTTAGCATAAATATTCCGTTGTTAGAAGCTATTCGAGATGTACCCAAGTATGCTAAGTTTCTGAAGAAAGCCCTCACCAACAAACGGCCATATTGTGATAATGAGATGATTGGTCTTCCTGAGGAATGTAGTGCTATTTGTCAAGGTAAATTACCTCCAAAGTTAGTTGATCCTGGGAGCTTTACAATTCCGATATCTATTGGTAATGAGTGGAAAGGAAAAGCGCTATGCGATTTAGGTGCAAGCATCAATTTGATGCCCAAATCAGTCTTTGATAAGCTTAATATTGAAGCAAGACCCACTTCTATGGTCTTGCAAATGGCGGATAGATCTCTTGCACATCCGGAAGGCCGAATCGAAGATGTCCTCGTTAAGGCAGGTACGTTAATTTTTCCCGCTGATTTCGTTATTCTTGATTACGACGCGGATAGGAATGTCCCCATTATTTTGGGAAGACCATTCCTAGCCACGGGGCGTACCCTTATTGATGTAGAAAATGGAGAAATGATTATGAGGATCCAAGACGAGGAGGTGAAATTCAACGTGTTCAGACCTATGAAGTTTCCGGATTCCAAGGATGAATGTTTTCGTGTAGATGTAATGGAACCGGTAAGAACAAAGCCAATTAGTGTTGTGGACACTTTAGGGGTGGAGGAGAAAGAGCTACGAAAGAAACCACCAATTAAAGCTCCTCCATACCCCAAAGATCCACAACTCAATCATGCGAAGAAGAAAGAGAAAGCACGTGCCACGAAGGTTCCGAAGGAACCTAAGAAAGAGAGAAAGAAAAAGGGGTTCAAAGTAGGTGAAGAAGTAGCTATGAAGAAACCGAGCCCCCGCCCAAAGGTACGTGAATCAAAAAGTTCTTGGATAGGACCATTCATGGTCGCACAGATTATCTCAGACAAACTAGTGGGCATAAAAGCGAAGGGATGCAAATTTCGACTTGCAAATATTGACAACCTCACTCACTGCTGGGGAGGTTATGTCAATGACTAATGATTGAGGTAACCCGTCGAGCTTAACGACGTTAAACAAAAGCCAATTTCTTGTATAATAGCTGAGTTTTTAAATTTTTGCATTTTAGATTAGTTTGATTTTCGTAATTTTAGTGTTTATTATTAAGAAATGAGGAAGGGTAGTTGTTTTTGATGATTTCAGGGGTAAAAAGGACTTGAGTTTGGGGTCGAATTGGCGAAAACAGAAGAAAAAGAGGTTGGATGTCCAGGAGAATCCGGGTACCCGTTTTTACAAAACCGGGAACCCGGTTTTGGAGCTGGTACCACCCTCTTCAAACGCAGCACGTGGCGTGTGGGGTTCGACAACAGCGTCGAAACCGGGTACCCGGTTTGCGAAATCCGGGAACCCGGTTTTGGTGCTGTAACAGTTGAAGAGTCTGACCCTGCGTGTTGGTGACCTGCGTTTTGGAGCGTTTTGATTCGCGCATCGACACAAATCCGGGTACCCGCATTTGGCGAAACCGGGTACCCGGTTTCGGAGCTGTAATTTTCCTCAAGTCTGGCCCAGCGTTTTCAGAGGTGGCGTTTTGGCGCGTTTTGACTCGCGCCATCGACAAAATCCGGGTACCCGCATTTGGCAAAACCGGGTACCCGGTTTCGGCGAGCAGAATTTCTGACCCTGCGTCTTGGAGTCCAGCGGTTTGGCGCGTCTTGGGGTACAAAAAAAAAAAAAAAAAAAAAAAAAAAAAAAAAAAAAAAAAAAAAAAAAAAAAAAAAAAAGAGTATTTTTATTTTTTTTCCGCGCCGTCACAGCGACGCGGAACCGGGAACCCGGATTTTCGGATCCGGGGACCCGGTTTGCATCTGTGACAGGGCCGTTTTTCAATTTTTCAACCCTAAATTTTTACCTCTATCTTCAACCCAGCCTCCAAGAACACCCCCAAAACCCAGAATTTCCTGAACATCATCAACTACAACCACACAATCCTCAAATCTTATTCTCTTTCACCACAATATCATGCAATCAACTCATCTCCTATCCAAAATACGATAAAATTCCCACTTTTCTCCAATTGTTCTTCATCCAAGCTTCAAATTCAATCCATTTCCCTCTTCCCACACATCAATTAGCCTTTACCCATCTCATATTCCACCATGATCTTCAAGTCTTAAGCCTCAAAACATCAAAGTTCTAAGCCTTAGCTTCTCACTATTTGAAGTTTTGAGTTTGGGGTGGAAAGAGATGTCTATCAAAACCGCCTTCATATGTGCTTATCAAAGGAATTCTCCAAGAAACAGAAACGCTTTTAGTACTATTCATGAACAAGCTCTTGGGATTCCTAATTCGCATTCAAACACAAGGTTACGATTCAAGCTAATCCGAAGAAGAGGAAAGTAATTGAGGAACCTGAAAGTGAGAAAGAACATGATCCGATGATGAGTTGGAATCACAAATCAAGGTGTTGAAAGAGAATCGGGATGCGATGATTGATATTTTGGGAAACGTTACTAATAGTTGAACTTTATTTGTTCAAAGAACAACTTCCAATGTCTAGACGCGAGATAAAGTTCATGGACGCAACACCGAACACCAGCCTCGCGCTGGTTCAGATACGTTTCCTAATCCTTCTCATTTAGTGTATATTATTTTATTGCTTTGAGTCCTTTCGAGTCGTGGGGACACGACTCATTTTTGAGTTTGGGGTGGGGTTCGTTGCCTCATCCCAGTTTTTATGTGTTATGTGTTTTATCTGCTTTCAATAAAATAATTTTCGGAGTTGCGTTTGACTGTAGAAGATTTTAAATGTCCCTTTAAGCATACTTTTGATGAATCAATGATAGTAAATAGTGAACTTTAGGGATTAACATAAAACGCACTTACAATTGCATGCGAACATAGGTAATTAATAGGAAAAATTAATGAACAATGCAAATGAAGTAAGCTTGTACTCAAGGAATATGTTTGGTGTGTAGAACGTGAAATCCTAATTAGTAGAGAACCCACCTAGATATGAACTAAAGACAAGCTATGTACTTAGGAAAATGATAGGGGCAGTTCTTTGTTAGCCATTTGTGCCTTTTAGCTTTCTATCCCTTGAATGAATTATTATCCGTCTTAGCCCACTTTGAGCCTTTAGCCTTTTATTTGTAGCCACGATATAAGCCATTATCCCTTAGATTGTTAGGCATGACCATATGACCCGCACTTGAATCACAATCCTGAGACATGTCTCGAGCTTGAGTTTGGGGTGGTGGGACCACATATGGGGACTTTAATGGGTTGGGATTGATGTGCTTTGTATTGTAGCACAAATTGCAGATGATATATACTTGTAACCCTTTGCCGGGAATGAAGAAAAATGAAAAAGAAAGAAAAAAAAAAAAATGAAATTTTTTTTGAAAATCAATACAGTAGGATCCGGGGACCCGGTTTCCAAAATCCGGGTACCCGGTTTGCCTCTGTACAAAAAAAAAAAGAAGAAGAAAAAGAGAAAAGAAAATAAAAAGAAAAATATGAATGAATAAAACACCCGGCAAAGTGGAATTTTTTCTAAAAATCATCTAATTTATAGTGGGTAGACATGGGACGCTAAATTGTTGCGTAATGGGTGAGTGAGACATCTTTTTGAGCGTTAACTCAAGCTCGAGGACAATGTTGATGGTAAGTGAGGAGAGAGCCAAAAGCTCACTTCAAATTTACCAAATATACATCCACACCCGTCCTTAAGCCAATATTATAACCGTAAAGACCTCGTGATTCCTAAGTGCATAGTGAATTTATGATTCTGTTGATAGGGAATAGACTAGGTGGAGCGTTCAAAGCGAGTTAGGATTAATGACCACCCTATAGCCATCATACAGAGATGAGTACAAGTGTAACCTTCAAGCATTGCGACTTTAATTTTATGATTGAGATTATTTATGTTTGATGTTGCATGATTAGTGTATGTAGATGTTAGTTTTTAAAGTTTTTCTATATGAGATTTATCTTAAGAATTGCTTTAGGGTTTATTTGCTAGCTTCTATGTGTTTATACGTTTGCTTCTACCCCTCGTTTTATTTTGTTTTGCTTTGTCGGGACGACAAAGGTTTGAGTTGGGGGTCTTGATGTCTCCTTAATTGTTCTTATTTTAGACCCTTAGGAGACATCATTTTTGGTGTTATTTTAATTAATTCGATAGACTTTTGGACTAAATATGCAATATTTCGGATTTCCCTTTTTATTTCTAGCATTTTTGAATTATTAAACTTTTGCGCGTAATATTGGTATTTTTAGTGTAAAGTTTACAGGTTTTTAGATGTTAGCTAGGAAAGGAATCCGAAGATAAAGTCAAAGATTAAAAGATAGAGTCAAGACTTGAAGAGAAATCCCGAAGATATTATTTTTAGAGCTGAAAATCCATTTTTCCAGGCCCTTGATTGCTGTTTTCGAGGTACTTAAGAGCTGATTGAGCCGCTGACCTTTGAAGAGAAAATATTCCTTATCGAAGTACGGAACTTTAGCAACTGGAATGAGGTCAATCGGAGTTGTAACGCATCGGGAAAAGCAGTTTTAGTGAAGGCCTGTCATCAGTTACGGGATTTTGGGCTTAGAAAGTGGGCTTGGACATTTAATTAGGCTTTTATTTTCTGGTCCAAGCCCTAATCCGTTTTTCTTATTATAAAAGGAGGTCTGGACTTCTATTTTTCATACAATTCATTCTTTACAATTAAAAACACCAGAGAGAAGCAACAGAAGGAAGGAAGAAGAAGCTGCTAGAGCTGGAGTGGGTCTATAGCTCCGTTCTCAGTCATTCCAATTCCGGAAATTAGGTTTCTTTTATCTTTTATTTGTAATCAATTATGAATTCCATTTATTTTAATTTAGTTTTTCTTTTTAATATGAGCTAAACAATTCATAGTGCTTGAGAACGCATAATGGGTTAATCCCAATTTGATTTCATTCTATACATTTGAATTTGGGATATTTATTATTTAAATCAAATTGGGTAAACTGTATTTTTCTTTAATTTGCATTTTAATTACTATTATTGACGTAATTAACCAATGATAGGATTTAGTATCTAGGCTATTCCAATTAGTGGCGATTGGATCACCTTGACGGGGGGTTTAGGTACCGAACTAGTTAATGAATGTAGGTTAGAAATTATTGACTCTGACAAGCTTAATTAAACCTATGGCCTATTGGGTAATGAACATTTTAACACTTGAGAGTGGACTATAATCGCCCTGACGGGGTTTGTAGCATTTGATAGTTGCTCCTTAGTCCACCCTGACGGGGGTAAGGAGATTATAGAATCCCGACCAATACCAATTTACAAATTTGTCCCTTAAACAATGTATGAAATGAATGATAGTTAGGAAAACCCTTGCGTCTCTCAAGTACTACTTGCTCATACTTGCGTTTTCACTCATTTTACTTGCGTTTTAGCTTTTTACTTGCATTATTATTTTGTCTTTCATTTATTTAGTAATAAATCACAAAACCAAAACAAACAAATTATTCTCTTTTATTTTCATAAGTGCATCAATCACTATTTGCATAGACATTGTGATCAACCATCCGTCCTTGGAACGAATCTGATTATCAGAATTACTACTTGGGACAACCGTACACTTGCGGTTGTGGTTCGATTATTATTTGCATTTATTTAGAACACACAAAGGACCACCAGGAGGTCACCATGGTGAATACCACATATTGCCATGCCTTGCACCACGAGCATAAATATAATGGATTTCTTTGGATGATCAAAACATATTCTCATCATATGAGTTCCGGTATTATGAATTCCCTCCTTACAATCCATGATATTCTTACTCATTAGTCACATGAATTGTCATGTATGTCTTCTCAATATATAATTGCAATGATGGTTCTTACAGAGTTATGAAGACCTATATAATCATGCTTTCAATAACTTTTATACAAGTCTTGATTCCTTCATTTTATGTTTGAGCTGGTTTTAGTAAAATACATAATAAATATACACCACTTGGGCTTCCACTACTCATCCTCAAAGTAGTCTTAGTGAAGTTTTTTTTCTTGCTATATGAAGATATTTATTTCTCGTATTATTTTAATTTTTATCTAAGAGTATATTTAAAATATGAGCCTAAAATTGATATGATCTAAGATTTTTATAAAGTGTTCACCATAAATTTCAAGTGTAAAGGGCCTTACTTAAGTCTAAGTTTTAGCAATTAGATTAATCCATCATAAAAATTACTCCTAAGTGATATTGTATAGTGCATAACTAACACCATCTTCCTAAAATCTCGTAAATTGTGTGTTCTTTAATATTATTTTGGCCAAATTATTTACCCACATCCCAATTACTCAACTGCAACTGCTATAGTTTATTTGAGTAGTTGACCATCCATGAGACGTGTGTGATGTCTCCTCATTTGTGATAGATTTATATTAGGATGATACATCATTTTTAGTGATTTAGAAGTCATAATAGTCGATTTTCTTGAGAAATAGTGCACTTTCCTATTTTGTGTCTTGATTTAGTAAAATAATATTTTTAGAGCATATTATGTTTAATTATTTAGTGTGAAGCTTTAAAGATAATTATGAAGATTAATTAGAGTCCAAGTCAAAGACTACAAGATATGGAAAGAGATAAGCATGGAAATTGGAGATAAAGGAAAGAAAAGCTAAAAACATTGAATAGGAAAACCTGCCTTAATCCTGAATTTCTGCACCTACGACCACAAATCAGCTTATATCTCAAACACAGTGTAGAATTTGGAGAAACGATCAAGAGAAAAGTTGAAGATCTTTCCGAGACGATGAATTTGGTATATTCATACGCATCAAACGGATATAAACCGAAGCTGCTAGGACCAAAAGAAAAACGGGCATGATTGCATGTTTTTTGGGTTACGAATTTGAGTTGGGCTTGGAGTCCATTACATAACCTCTCCTTCAAGAAAACGAATTAGGTATTCTAAACACCTATAAATACCCCCTTATATCACTTGTAAATCATCTTTGACTCATAGTAATTAGTTTTTAAGGTTTTATTCTTCCAAGTTATTATAGAGAGCAAGATGATGTCTTTTATTATTTCTTTTAGTTTATTTCCTTCAGGTATGAAATAAACTCCCCATAGCTTGGGTTTTGCATCATGTATAATCTATGAATTCTAATTTCTTTATATCTAAGTTTTTTGGAAATTACATGTTTTAATCTGATATTAGCTTTTTACCTTTATATTTGTTTATGTGTTTCGATTTATTGCCTGCCCTAGAACTGATCACTTTAGGCTTTCTTAATAGTAGTTAGATGGTCACCTTAGTTGGGTGTCTAAATATTGAAACACCACATAACGTCTAGTGTCGATATTAGTCCTGACAAAATTGATTCTAACTAGATAGTCATTAGGGTATAATTTAATCACTATCACCATGTATGAAAATTGATTGCTTAGGGCCTTGGTAGCGCTTGATAACCCTATTTGAACCAGCCTCGTGGTGTGTTTGTAGCCCCCTTAGTCGCTCTCAAGGTCTAAGGAATGGGAATTTAGAATCCTGACTAAGTATACAAGAGCTAATATTCTCCCTTATTAACTAAATTTATTAGAAAGAATTAGAAGGATTAGTGCATACTAGCAAAACCTAAGCTATATTTCTCATCTCATATTCTTCGTATTTTATTTTATTGTCTTTATTTTCTTAGTTTTAATTAGTTAATTTCGAATTCTATACCTTTAATTTTCTGTCTCTTAACTAATTATTGCTTACTCGTTATTGCTACTCATTCGACTAGCACACTAAGTCCCTGAGAACGAACTCAACTTATCAACTAAAACTTGCATACGTCCTGTAATACTTGCAGTACTGTGCCTGTCTAGGGTGAGAGTGTGTAGTTTTCTAGACTTAATTTTATCTTATTTTTATCACACCCTAGGCGTCACCAGTGTGATATATTTTTTAGAGATACTTATCATACATAAGGAACTTAGGAAGTGATTGATTAATTGAGAATTTAATGTAAACTCTTTGATGCAACAAGTTTGATCAATCATAGTTAATATATTTTAGTTGATATTAACTGAAGGTCTTCTTATGGTTTGCAACCTATTACAGACTATATCAAAGTCTTTTTCATTCCTTATATTGATTAGGGCTGCTCAAACCTCAACCCAAAAACCATATACCCGCCCAAACCGACCCAAAACTGGGCCCAAAAAAACCGTACCCGTTGTCTACCCGAACCCATTGGGCCCAAAAAATTAATATTTTGGGTATTGGGCTGGTTGTTGGGTTTGGCTTCGCCAACCAGCGGGTAACCGAACCCGACCCGCCCAATTGTTTTTTATATAACGTATAATTATATATATATAATATATATAATATACCAAAACCCAATTCATTTACGCGTAACCCTTACGCTTTTCTTTTCCGTCTTTTGGTTTTGCCCTTTCATTACACGAAAGGCCACTCTCTCGCCTCACTCCCATCACACGCTCTCTTCTTCTCTCTGGTTTCTCTCGAAAACCCTAACCCGTAGTCCTGCTCCTCTCCCTTCCCGTCTAATCTCGTCGGCATTTTTAAGCGATATTGTACACCGCATTAAACTCTTCTCACCTTTTTTTATGGGTTGCATTTATTGCTCTGATAAAGCTCCTCCTTTGGGTTATGGGTCTAATCATCTAACCATGGTTAGAGGTTTAGATCGTGGGTTGAATGATTAGGAAGCCTATATATGGCACGACGGTGGTTTATTATGCATTAAAACTTCCTTTGACAAGGTTTTTTACTCTTCGAAACCCTAAGGTTTGTGTTTTGATTTCTGTAATTCCGATAGTGTTTTATTTTATTCATGTGAGAATCTTATGGTTTTGTAACAAAATTAAGTTTTATTAAAGGTTTGGGATTCTTATTGTTATGTTATACGAACTTGATTAGGGATTCTTCCTGTTTTAAGACTAAGATGTTTGGTATTTGATTTCGATTTGTCTTTTGGTATGATTTTCGTATCAAATACTTTGAAAACCTGTTGATATTTTGAAGTCAGATTGTTGATTAAGTCTGGATTTTGTGATTTAGTTGAATGTTTGTTGTTATTGGCTAATAGATTCTTTACCTCATTTGTTTGCATGGTCTCTCAATTGTTGGCTCGGTGGTATTCTTCCTCTTCTGGATTTGATTCTATGATTCTTCATTTATCACTCAACTAAAAGGTAGTAAATTATCTCTTGATAATTTTAGATGTATTTTTCATTTCAGATTTAAATTATGGCTAATAGAATGCTTCCTTGAATTACAACATCTAAGATGTTAGTTGAAGACTTGGAGGCTGAGTTAGGTAAAAACTGCATTAATACTTGGTTTCTGACTTTTATTTGACTAGTTTATTTTACTTACTAACTGATCTTTTGGTGTTTTGTCATATTTTACAGGTTATTTTGGCTTAGACGAGTTAAGTAAGACTTCGCAAGAGTCTAACTTAACAAGTTAGAAACCAATAACCTAAGGTATATAGCTGAATTCTTATAGCTTACAAGTTAACATTGTTAATCAACACACTTTTGTATGCATCTCCCAAATCATTTGACCTTACAACAATGATTAAGTTATGATTTTTGAATGAGTAATATTAGGTGAATAATTGGTTGAGTTGGCAACAAGTGAGTTGATTTTTGTTTCTTGTAAGTTGTTTGATAAGTCCCTTGTCCCTAAACAGGTCCCTAAGATTTTAATGCCAATGAAGATTTAAAATATGAGGCTATATTTGTAGCCAATCATGAGACTACTTCTGAGGCTCAAACAAACTAATTTCATTCTTCTCTCCTATTTTCGCAAATTTGCAAGTTATTCAGAAGTTGGAAGGTGGTTTTTGGATTGTTTTTGCACAGATTTTGGATTCACTATAACATTTGCACCCAAAGTTGTACAAATTGTTGATTTTGCACAAGTTACGGTTACAAATTGTCAAGTTGTGAGGTATTTTGATTTACTATTTGATTTGTATGCTTAAATGTTTGATACAATTCAATGTGATGTAATTCAGTAATTTAATTCAATGTGATGTAATTTATTAATTATGTATGGGAAACTATGAAGAAACCCACTATTGTGAGAAGGTTACTTTATTTAGAATGTTTATTATTTTAGGTACCTATCTATCTATGGCAAGTTTTAAATTAATGTATGTTTTTTTAACAATTTCAAATGGTTTCTCTAACTTATTTTATTATCCGAACCCGACCCTAAACTGACCCATCCCGTTAAGACCCAACCCAAGGATTTTATTTAAAAAATTGGATATTGAGTTTAATAAAATAAAAACCGAATTCTAAGTTATGGTTTTGGGTTCACCCCTACGGGTCGGTTAACCTACCCGTGAGCAGCCCTAATATTGATAGAATATAATTATTTGCATAGAATTTTGAGATATTGTATTACAAATAAATATAGATGACATTAACATGGGAACATGGACAAGTATATTTAATTTTAAAAATTACAAGTTCGAATCTAATATTGGGAGTAGTTAAAAATCCAAAATGAAGTCTAAACTAATACATAATTATTTTTAATGACAACTTGTACTAAATTAGTATTTTTGTGTACATTTCCAAATAGAATTATCTTGATATATTATTTTGATTAAAAAGGCATTTGAATAAAAAATTTATAACCCTTCTCTCAAAATAAAAAATTAAAAACATATATGCGAACTAAATAATTGGATGACTATTAGTTCGTCTCGGGGAATCTTGTATTTTTCTTTTATTTAAGTATTTTGGTAACAAAGTTATGTATGAGATTTTTGTCTCAACAATTTCATACTTTTTTTATTAAAAATAATTAAAGTAATGTAATTATTATATAACTAAAGTGATAATTTCATTTTTAGATCTAAATACGAATCTTTTTCTAAAATTAGGTCAAAAATTGTCTTAATTCTTACAATAAGCCTCATTTGTAATCTTTTTTAATAAATTTAGATAATTACTAATTTTACTTACTTAAATACCTCTTTTATTTAATTTTATTATAATAAATATATTCCATATGTATTTATTATTAATTTTATCATCACCACCGGGATAATTAACTCTGGAAGTCAGCAGCAATCAGATCCAACGAGTTTTTTGGACTATTGAGCATCAACTCAGCGGCGAACGACTGTCGGTCAACTTTGACTAGTTCTTTACAATTTTTGGATAACAATATAACACTCTGATGTTTTTTTATGATTTTTTTAAATTTTTTTATTTACTTTTAATATCCCATCTACTGTGAATAGAGATGACTAAACTTCAATTATTAATGTATCAATATTATAGTTACAAGAACTATATTACAATTTTATAACAACATTGTAGTTGTAAAAAAACTCCTTTAACTACAAATATTTTAGTTGAAATTAGTATACGATTATAATATTATAGCTTTTGCAACTACAATATTGTTGTTATAAAATTACAATATAAGTACCATAATATACTTAGAACAACAACATTGTAGGTGTACAAATATTATATAGTAGTTATAAAATAAATATGTAATTATAATATAGTAATACAGTTACAAAATTCTGAAAAAAGATATAGCAAAAATTAATTAAAAAGCAACTATATTAACAAAAAAAAGTTGTGAATCCCTGTAAACTCAAATTCCCATTTGTTATAGAAGATAAAATTAAAACTACAATCTTCAATATATCAACCAAATGAAAGACAAAAACCAAGAATCCGACGAGTAACCCATAATTATACTAGCGAGTTACGTAAACAATATCATTTTGATTATCAAATTTTTTTTCCAAAGCAGATATGGTGTACACAATAAATAACATATGCTATCTCAAATTATAACAGAGAAATGCGATTCCAAAGGGTCATCTAAAACTATAGTGAAACACCCTCATTTATACAACTCGTTTTCTCAACACTCTACAAGATAATAGAGAAAGATTTTTTGTAGGTAGGAGATTATTTTCTAACTGACACCAAGCCAAAATAAACTATCTCTACACTTGGTGTCGCTATCTTTGGGGGAGTGTTTCAAAAAACTGTCGCTCAATATTTGGTGACATCTTTTAAAATGTTGTCAAATACATTGGAACAATTATATAACTGTCACCTAGTATGTTGGAGATAACTTTTGAATAATCACCCAATACTTTGGGTACAAGTTATAAACTATCGCCTATAATAGAGTAAATACATCAAATACCCCCTAAACTTTGTCTATTTTGACAATTTTCCCCCTACTAGATTTATTGGTATTGGATGCTCCTACAACTTCATTTTCGTGACTCGTTACCCCTTGTTAATGGATTCCTTTCATTTTGGCCGTTAATTGTCATGTGGTCATTTTTTTATATTAAAAATTCACTTTTCTGAGTTACTTAATTAAACCTATTTTTTAACAAGGGCTTAATTGGTATTTTCACATTTTCTTCTTCAAAGATTCTTCTCCATGATCAAAGCTTGAATCTTCAAATCTTCATATTTAAAATAACCCATAAATAAAAACAGTTAACAAATATACATAGAGAACTTTAAGAAATAACACAACCAACCCAGCTTGACGTAACCACTTAGCCTCCCCAGTACTCAAAAATCAAATATCACTTGAGAACCATTAGAGAAATCACCAAATTGTTCTTCCCATAAAACCAATGGTCCATGTTTCTATTTAAAAACCAATTTGGTGAAAAATAACCAATCTGATATTGCTGAAAAAAGAAGCCCTTAATATAGCTAAAGGAGATTCACAGCTTCCTTCGTATCCTTTACATAATAAAATGCGATGAAATTAAAATCGTAATATATATAATGAGTACTTTTAATATATCATAATTTAGTGAATCCTTAAGTAATATACAGAAGCCCATCTTCTAGTGATGCTAAGGCATGTAAAGCGGGACCCCCTAACTTACAATTTCTGTTTCAAGCGTAGTGAAAGAGTTGAGAAAAGAAGAGAGGTAATAATATAATAAAATAAAAAACTTTACTTTATAATTACAGTTTCATTTTCATTAAATGAAACTTTGTACAGTTCTACTCGAAAATCGAGGAAAATATTCATGCTAATGAAGTTGAGAAGAGTAATTTACAAGCTCAAACTAAGGAATCACAAAAAGCTGAATTGAGAAGGTTAAGGAAAATCTTGAAATTCAAAGTTATACATATGCCTAGTTTTTATCAAGAGCCTGTTCCTCCAAAGACTGAGTTAAAGAAGGTATGTGTGATGATTAGATAAATAAAAATTTCTTTATTATTCTATTCGTCCTTGTAATTACGGTTAATGATACAATACCCCCAACACGAACGAAATCTTCGAAACTTGGACGGAGAAAGAACTCGCCACATGGATCTGAAGAAAACAGTGACCATGGCGCCCACTTAGAGAGGTTAAGCTTGGACGTGAAGGTGTTACAAAGTAGTAACCCTGGCCCCGGCCCGGTTAAGAAGCCTATTCAAAAGTCTCTTACAAAATTATCTTCTGAAAAGACAAATTTATCAAAAGGGTATTCTCGTAAGCCTTCTTTACCAAAGCAAGTACCCATTGAAGTAATATCTCATGAGAAATAAGATACTAAGTGTGGTGTAGAGGAAGCTAATAGCAGTGTATGAAAGTTGTATGTATGAAATATAATACAATTGTCTGTCTTTTTTGTTCTTTGTTTTGCTTAAAATGTTGGATGAGATATGAATAAGACTTGTGTTTGAAACAAGGATATTTAGTGATTAAATAGAAACAGGGACCATTGGTTTCATAGGAAGCTCAATTTGGTGATTTCTCTAATGGTGCTCAAGTGATATTTGATAGTAGTGAGGCTAAGTGGTTACGTGAAGTTGAGTTGGTTTTGTTATTTGTTAAAGTTCTCATGTATATTTGTTAATTTTTTTTATTTTTGGGTTTATTTTTTTATTTTATTTTTAAAATATGAAGATTTGAAGATTCAAGCTTTGATCATGGAGAAGAAAATTTGGAGAAGAAGTTTTGAAAAAGAAGATGTGAAAATACCACTTTTGTCTTTGTTAAAAAAAGGGTTTAATTAAGTAATTCAGGAAAATGAAATTTTAATAAAAAAAATTGACCACGTGACCTACACATGACACTTAATGGCCGAAATGGACGGAATCCGTTAAGGGGCAACGAGTCACGGAAATGAAGTTTAAGGGGCAACCAGTACCAAAAACTCTAGTAGGGGGTTGACTGTCAAAATAGGCAAAGTTTAGGAGGTATTGCTTGGATTTACTCCCTATTATATTAGCGACACGGTTTTACGTGTCTCACGTTACTTTCGGTACACGGTTGTAAGTGATATAATCACTTAGGGACACGATTTTAAGTGCCTCTCATCACTTTGGGACACCATATTAAATGCCTCACATAACTTTGGGGATACGATTTTAAGTGCCTCCCATCACTTTGAGGACACGATTTTAAGTGTCTCCCATCATTTTGAAACACAATTTTATGTACCCCCATAACTTTGGGGACACAATTGTAAGTGCCTCCTATTACTTTGGAGAAACAGTTTAAAGTGTCGCTTTTCAGGTTTCTAAAAAGAAAAAATAAATATACAATTTCTAAATTTGATATAGCATAATCCATATGTTAATAATAAAATAACATATGTAATATCTACTAGCTCAACTCTTACGTCCATCTATTTTTTCTCCAAAATCATCATCATTTGTTATTGACACCTAAGTTTGGTAATTTTCCTAATATATAAAAAATATATAATAATTAAAACATTCATATGATAAAAAAGGGATATGAACATGCACTAGAAGAAAGCAGGATTCTCTAATTGCACTTATGTCCCTATATAATGATCAAGTTGGACTGTACGTTCCTAAGTACTCGTTTGGGATTGCTTTTTAAAATAATCATTTAAAGTGATTTTAGATCCATAGTAATATTTTAGACTCAAAAAATCACTTTTAGAAAAAGCACTAGATTAGTGATTATTAAAATAATCACTTAAAGTGATTTTAGATGTCAAGATATTTTTTAATATTTTTTACAGATATTTAAATTTTAATCAAAAAGCGCTTTTAGCTCCAAAATAATCAATCCCAAACGGGCTCTAAATCATGCAAAATTTGCATTATTTGTCCCTATGTAAGGCAAAGTCTGCATTATAGGTTCCTACACCATGGATAAAATATACAACAGGCAACTCGGAAAAGAGACACATATAAATTAATTATTATTTAAATAAAAAATAATAATATCAATGACTTGATTAGATTTTAGAAAAGACTCGGTGGATTTTTCCTGAGACAAAATTAAAAGATTGATGAATCAAAATTATAAAGTATTATTTATAGAAAACATTAAAATATATAGATTACCTTCTTGTCTTTACTTTTACGTGAAGAATAATTAACCATTGGAACTGTTGTTACCTTTTTGGTATTCTAGAAAATGCATATATCTCTTTTAATTGTAAATCGAAATCGAATAGGGAAAAAGTTTATAAATGGAAAGTAAAAGGATAAGAATGAAATGAAAATTTATTTTATGATGATACATTGTCTTCTTAATTAAAGAAAGAGCTTTGAAAGTGTGAGATAATGAGCTATCGAGTGATCTCAAGGTTTCACAAGTTTACTTGAATTACAAAAAAGGAATCGTTGAAGTGTGTTGGTCATCTCTTTCTATTGTTCGTAAATGGAACTCCTAAAGATAATATTACCACTAATTTAGCAAATATAATTGCACAAGAGGTTCTTAGTACTCATATTGACTAAAACATGAACACCACATATTCAAAACACTTGTAACCGACGAGAGCTTCTCTTTCGAACCACCGTAGATGAAACTTCAAAAATATGTAAATCCCAAGTCCTGGTACAATCTCTACTCTTGGGATTAAACTCCCATAAGAATCTACATTCAATGGTGCATTAACATTCTCCATAGCTTCTTGCTTTCTTCTCTTTCATCTTGTCTTCTTTGATTATGAAGTAACTTCTGGGGATCCAAGATCATACACCAAACTTAGAAATCTTTAAAAGAGACAAAAATTAAAACAAGCGTAAAATGGAAAACAATAAAATCTACTACACTAAACAAAAAGACAATAATTAACAAAATAATCTCCGACAACGACGCCAAAAAATTGTCGTCTCCCAAGGTGTGATGAGATAACATATCAATTCCCACCTTGAGAGAGCTAACTAACCGCAAGTGTACAAATCGTTGACAATTTATAAAGTGAGTATAAGAGTTATCGTCTCTACATTAACTAACTTTGTTAATCTAAACTCGTATTTTTGGGAAGCGAAGATGATTTAGTTTCAATTTCTAAAAGAAATAAATAAAATAAAATATTTATTTTATTTTTGTTTAAGAAATAAATGAAAGAATGAAACTAAATTACAAAGAGATATGAGTATGAGAGTATAACTGGAGTTTTTTAGTACTCCACTATCCTACTGAGTCGATGATTCCAGTTATAAGGGTGAACTGGGTAGTTATACTAATTAAGATTCTAACTTCTAACTAACAACCTGCAGGGTAGCTTAGAAGGCTGACTAACTATTACTAGAGTAATCAAGTTAGGCTGTTCTATGTAAAAGCTTGGCGCTAGAAAGTACTTAACCTTTATGATTATGTGGCTAGTCAAGCATGTAAGGATCCCTAACGGAAACTGGATATAAATGAACTAGTTATGTTCCCAAATCCCCGCCAAGGTGATAAATTGAAATATTTGGGCCAGTCTATATGTGATTATGATATATTAAGCTAACTTAATTCAACTAATAGTTCATACATAATTTCAAACTCAATTTAAAGTAAATTAGGTCATACTAAAAACAATAAAAAAATGCTAAAATTACAAGAATTATGTTTAAGACAATAAACTAATAAAATTTACCCTAATAATAATGCTGAAATGGTGCAAAAGTGGTGCAATAGGGCTCCAGCTTCTTCTTCAAGATTTTCTCTCTACTTCCAGGCGTGTAAACAAATGTGTATGAACTAGGAGTCTTTTTTAAGGATACAAACTTATATATAAAGAGTAAAAAATATTTTTTGATATTGTGGACCCTTTTTAGATGACCTAAGTCAACCCGAAAAATATTTTCGAGGAAGAGTGAATAAGTTCGATCCACGACAACTGAAACTATAATTACTTCTTCATTTTAACTTCAACTCACAAGCTGTCAACTATCATGCACTCCTAAATCTAAGTACTATATAGAAACCAAGTGGATCCTCCATAATCTTTTTTAATTGATCGTAGTGAATCAATCTTGCCGATTTCCAAAGTTAGCCGGTTATTGCTCTCGTTTTCCAAAAAATGGCTTATTGGTCCATTAACGCCTTAAACACAAATTACACACAGATAACTCTAAAAGTAACAAATATCCAAGACTAGACATGAAATATGGGATCTAAATATAGGGAATAATCTCTCAAATAAGTCCTAAATATCCCTACAAAGATGTTTCATGACTAGCTTAATCCATCACATAAATAGAGACATCATTACGTTAGGAGTCACACCAAGGGGAAGAAGGATTTTATGGTCATGAAGATTTATTTTATTAAACCTTATGACAATAATTTATTGTATTCTATTTGGGATTATTTGTAGACCTTATGACTACCATACGATTGGAAAAATTTAATTACATTAAGAATATAAGATAATGACATGAGTGTGATATGGCAATGTGATTCATAGGATCCATTCATACCTCACTTGATTATATGATTTTGAAATCCCCTATACCATCATGGGTTTGTAATTTTGCATGGAAATGTTGGTGATTGTCATCCAATAGATGATCCAAAATGAGTTATGGAGGTCACTATGACTATACTCAGGGGGACCCCTTTCATATATTATTATATGAATATTTTTTCTCAAAGGTTAATCATCATATTGACCTATCAAAGGAAATAATGTTCATGTTACGTTAAGATACCGGGCAATCAATAAATAGAAATAAATTACTCACATATCTCTCGAAGAAAATTGATGAAGCCTTGGCAATGGAAGTAACAGTACATAGCAGTTAATTGCAGAAAAACGATTTCGGTAAATATTTGGGTGTCCCTATTCTCTCAAGGAGAACACCACGCCGTCTATGGTGGTGATCAATGGGTTTAAAATTGATGTCTCCTCATTTGTGATAATATAATATACTTCAGAGACATCATTTTAGGCGTATTTATTAGTTTATTGGTCGATCTTAGCTTAATTTAGTGCACTTTCCTATTTTGAGTCTTGATTTAGTAACATAATATTTTTAGAGCATATTGGGTTTAATTGTTTAATTTAGTGTGAAGCTTTAAAGATAATTATGGAGATTAATTAGAATCCAAGTCAAATACTACAACTTATGGAAAGAGATATGCATGGAAATTGGAGATAGAAGGAAACTGAGTTCAATTAAGAAAAGGAAAAGCTGCCTAAATCTGAATTCTGCAGTACATGCCTAAAGATGTGCGTTTTTACCTAAGAAATAGGCCGATTTAGGTAATTTCCTTTCATTGGGACAGAGATAATTCTGTTGCAATTCTTTTGGTATCTTATGGAGCTCAAACCGACCAATAACGAAGCAGATATTCTCAAAACGGTCCAGTAGTGTTTATCTTTATTTCCTTACGAATTTGAGTTGGGCTTGGAGTCTATTACTTAACCTTTCCTTCAAGAGACGAATTAGGTCTTCCTATACCCTATAAATACAGCCTCTTAACAGTCATAAATCATCCTTGGCCAGACCTTAAGGCCAAGAGGAAGCTGCAACACAAGAGAAGAAGTCTGGAAGGAGCTGTGCATCAATCATGTCTCCTTCAACCTCTTATTTTGTAATTCTTTTCTCGTCTTTTCTTTGTATGAATCAAATCTATTAGCTTGGGTTTTGCATAATGTATAAACTATGAATTCTAATTCTTCTCTCTAATTTTCTTTGGGAATTATATGTTTTAATCTGATATTAGCTACTTACCTTTATATTTGATTATGTGTTTTGATTTAATGATTGTTTTCCTTGCTAGTGAACGAGTATAGGATTACCTTAATATTAGTTAGATGGTCTCCGTAACTGGGTGTTTAACTATTGAACCACCACATAACTTCTAGTGTCGATATTAGTTCTGACAAAACATGATTCTAACTAGATAGTCATTAGGGTTTGTTTTAATCACCATATCACCAATGATTGTAGTGTTCTGTTTAGGGCCTTAGTAGCGTTTGATAACCCTATTTGAGACCTCGTCTTGGTTGTACCGTAGCCCCCTTATTCACTCTCAAGGTCTAAGGTATGGGAATTTAGAATCCTGACTAAGTATACCAAGAGCTAATATTCTCCCTTATAAACTAGATCTAATAGATAAAATTAGAAGGATTGGTGCATACTAGTAAAACCTAAGCTATATCTTTCATACTATCTTCTTTTCTTTTATTTATTTTATTGTCTTTTATTTAGTAGTTTAGTTTTCTTTATACAAACCAAATAAAAATCTATTTTCCTTTTCTTTCTTTGCGTATTATCTTTCTATCTTTTATATCTGCACTTGATAATTTGCATAAGTTCTCTCTAACTTTCGTCAGTCCCTGAGGAACGAATCTTCTTATCATTAAAACTTGCATACGTCCTGTAATATTTGCAGTACCGTGTTAGTTTAGGGTGTTTATTTGCACTTATTTATATAATTATTTTAATACACCCTAGGCCACACCAAGTTTTTGGCGCCGCTGCCAGGGACTACATCGTTAGTCCTTGTGCAATTATCTTGTGCTTTTATTTTAGTTAGTTCTATTTTACGCCTTTCTTTTTAGTTTTTGTCTTTACAGATTTTTTTTAGGCGAAAGCAGATTTATTAGGAGATAAAGGTTTCGTGTTATTAGATCCTGAAGAAGCTAATTCATGATGGAATCTCTAAAGCTCAAGGAGTTAAGCCAACAACTTGAGAAATTACGAGAACAATCGCGAAAGCTAGCTCAGAGGAATCTAGTACATACCTCACCTTCATGTCCTAGTTGTGGAGCAAGAGATCACTCGTGGGAATATTGCATGAATAATCCAGCCTCAATTTCCTTCATGCCTTATCAAAGAAACCATTATCATGATGGTTATTATCAATCCCAAGGAAATTACGCTGACTATCAACCCCCACAGAGTTACAATTGGGTCGGAGATCAACAGACTTATTATCATAATAACCATCACTATGACGATTATTATCAACCACGACCACAAGCTTATTATCCTCCACAACCTATCTATCAAGAAGCGCCAATTTATAATGAAGCTTATCAAGAACCACTTCCTTATTTAATGCATCAAACCGTAATGAACAACCTTCGAGTTCGAATTCAACCATGGCTAAAATAATGAACCTAATTGAAAATATAGAGAGTAGCCAGCAAGAATACCAAAACTCGCAGAATGCGCTTATGGAGAGGGTACAGACAGTGTCACAGATGGTGAATAAAACTCAAATCCTTGCAGAAAGGCAACTTCGAAGTGATACTAGTGCTCCAGCAAACAAAGTTTGTCATGCAATTGAATTAGGAAGTGGAAAACAACTACCTCCACCAAGACCAGAGCCAGAACCAGTCCCTATTCCAGAAACGTAGGGAGAAGAAACAACAACAGATAAGGTCGAAGAGGTAGTTGAACAAAAAAGTGTCCAAGAGAAGACACCAGAAAAGAAAGAGAGCCCAGTGGTAACCAACACATGTCCTCCTCCACTATTCCCTTCACGTGTCAGAAAGGACAATGACCTGGAATTCAAGAAGTTCGTTGACATGGTGAACAAGTTAAAGATCAACATCCCGTTTGTAGAAGCTCTCACAAGAATGTCAAAATACGGTCAATTCATGAAGGACATTCTTTCTAACAAACGAAGATTCGAAACCAAAGAGATGAATGGATTGCCAGAGGAGTGTAATGCTACAAATGAAATCGAGTTACCACTAGAGACACCACTTCCCACGACATCTTGGATGGCACCATCCATGATTATGAAGAATCAAGCTTAAAAGTTTGTGGGAATTAAAGGCAAAGGGTGGAAATTTCGTCATCCTTAATCGAGGTAACACGTCTAACTTTGAAAGACGTTAAACAAAAGTGCTATACGGGAGACAACCCGTAATTTCTTTTACGTTTTTACGTTTCCAGTTTTTAATTTGTGTTTAGTTTAGTTAATTTTAGTTGATAATGCATATTTGAGAAAGGTATTAGTGTTTTTGGTTTGTAGGAATTGGAGAAATCGAGTTAGGGACGCGAGGAAAAAATTTCGGAGCGAAGAAAGACCCTGCGCGGACTACCCCTAGTCCACATCCCTGGTCCGCAGGGTCAAAACCCGTACCACGGGTGGAGCCATGGGTCGTGTCCAGAAACCGAGAAAAATTGACCCGCGGACTACCCCCTGCACCGCGCCATGGTCCGCGAGCCAAAAACGCGTGCCACGGGGTAGGTCCACGGGTATTTTGACATGGAAAGCATCAGAAGGCGCGGGGTACCCTCCGGTGTACCGCGCCTTGGTCCGCAGCTCAAAAACACGTGCCACGGGTCCTACCACGGGTATCATCCAGAAAGGAAAAAATTTCAACCATCAGATGTCGCGGTGTACCCCGCGGTACACCCCATGGTCCGCACCATGGTCCGCACGAGCCGGCAGAGAGAGAAAAGATAGGGTTTCAAGTTATAAAGGAGGTATTAAGCTTTTAATTCCGAATTTTTTAAACCTTAAGCCTCTTTGTCTTCTCCAAAACTCTCCCAACTCCATTGAAGCTCATAAAAACCGTCCCTAACCATCAAAACACTACCCAATCACCATGAAAACACATCCAATTCATTCTACACATCATTACAAGGAAGATTCAACCACCAATTCATACCAAAACACCTTGAATCCAAGAATCAAAAGCTTAAATTTCAGAAATTCATCCTACAATTTCTTAAATCCAAGCCAATCCATGAAGAATCCATCTTACCCACATAGAGAATCATCATCAAATCACCCTTCCTAACCCAAATAAAGCTTGTACAACCAATAATCAAGAGTTTCAAATTTCAAGAGTGGTTAAACCTTTGAGTTGGGGGTCAATTGAGATGATTAATAGAACATGAATATTATCTACTATATGGGAGATGAAGAAATCAAGGTGTTGGATTTAATTGAGAAGAAATCAAGTGAGAAAAGTCCTAGTTCCAATTCAAAGGGTAAAACAAGTCAAGAAATGAGAGGTTAGCTAGCTGTGTTGATTCAATGAGCAAAAAGATTCCAACTTTAGTGAAGAAGACAACACAACCTCTACAAATCAAAGACTCTACACCCAAAGAAAAAGAGAAAGCTTCAATTCAAAGGGTAAAACAAGTCAAGAAAAGAGAGGTTAGCTAGCTGTGTTGATTCAATGAGCAAAAAGATTCCAACTTTAGTGAAGAAGACAACACAACCTCTACAAATCAAAGACTCTACACCCAAAGAAAAAGAGAAAGCTTCAATGGCCATGATAGCTTCTCCGAATAAACAATTAAAGGAACTAACTTTTTCTTATAAGATAGTATTTGAAGAAGAAGTTGAAGGAGAATACATGAAGGTTCATGGAAATTTGGAATGCTTGGGTTGTTTGTGAATTGTATTTTGTGAGGAGAAGAAGAAGATGTGGCACAGTTGATCTATGAGGAGGTGATACGAATTTTTGATCTCTCACATGACGTTATTTAATGCAATATTCTATTATGATCACGTGTCTAGAACGAAAAGCGAATAAGAAGTTGGGTGAAGAAGATACATTAGATTCAATCTGAGTACCGTTAAGGAGAGGTAATAACCTCGAAGAGTATGTTTTCTTTCTTCCTTACCATTTCTTTATGTGCAATATGTATGCTAATTTTAAATTTTATTCTTTCTTGAGTCTTTTTCGAGTCGTGGGGACACGGCTCATTTTTGAGTTGGGGGTGGGGATTCGTTGTCCTCATCTTCCTTTTTGTGTTTTTTATAAAATTTAAAAAATTTTGGGTTGAATTAGGCATAGAATATCTTTGAATGTACCTATGTGAGCATGATTTAATTAAGTTAATGATAGTAAGTAGTATGTTTTTGAAAGATGTTACAAATATGTTTAGATGCATGTATAAAAACAGGAAATAAAAGATACGAAAAGTTAATAAGCAATGCTATGAAGTACGTTGAAACTTAGGGAGAGTTATTTGGTGTGTGGAACGTGAGGTTTGAAATTAGTTGAAAACCCACTTGTCTATGAACTAATAATGAAAAAGTAACAAAATCCGGTAGTTAGAAAAATGAATAAGGCAGTTCTTTCATGATTAAAACACTTGAAGCCTTTTTATACCTTCTCACCCTTTTACTTGATTATTGTTATTATTATCCGTCTTATCCCCTCTGAGCCTTTTTATTGAAACACATTATAATCCATACCCTTAGTTTGTAGGACTTATCTATATGACCCGCACTCGAATCGCAAATCCTGAGACAAACTCGTTTTAGAGCTTGAGTTTGGGGTGGTGGGTTTCATCAATTGGGAACATTGGAATTTGGGAATTATATTTGTGATTTTATTGATGATGAAATTGTTATTATTGTAACCTTTTCCCGGGGTAATAGTGAATGAAAAAGAAGCTACGAGCTATATTTGCCAACAAGGGTATAAAAAGAAAGAATATATATATGAAAAAATAGCGTGATATCTCGAACATCAAAAAGAGAATCATGGCTATACAAAAGAAAAATTGATTTGAAAAAATATATATTCGGACCGACAAAGTGGATTTTATATCATCAAGGGTTTTAATTGGGATTTATTGGGGATGCAAGTCAAAGCATCAATTAATTGGGTTGAGTGAAAACATCTTCGAGTGAAAACTCAAGCTCTGGGGCGATTCGTTGATGGCTAGTGAGGAGAGAGCCAAAAGCTCACTTTTCATTATCCAAATAAACAACACCCGTCCTTAAGCCAAGTTATAACCAAGACCTTAGGATTTCTAACTACTAGATGGAGAAACAATTGAGTTATTAGGTAATAGGTAAGTGGATCATTGGATGCTGTATTTGGGACCGATGAACAACCTATAGCCATTAACCTGAACTAAGTTATCATCCTCTCATTCTGGCATTGCAAAATTAATCTTAACTTGAATTTATGGATTGTTGATTACATGTGTATTAAGTATATTTGTGAATTATTTCTTGAGCATTACTACATGAGACTTTTTAGATATTTTTCTTTAGGATCATTCATTGTGTTCTTTTCTTATTCTCCTCCTACTTCTTCTTCTTGACTACCCTATTGTTCTTTACTTTTATTGTATCGGGACGATACAACTTTGAGTTGGGGGTCTTGATGTCTCCTCATTTGTGATAATATAATATACTTCAGAGACATCATTTTAGGCGTATTTATTAGTTTATAGGTAGATCTTAGCTTAATTTAGTGCACTTTCCTAGTTTGAGTCTTGATTTAGTAACATAATATTTTTAGAGCATATTGGGTTTAAATGTTTAATTTAGTGTGAAGCTTTAAAGATAATTATGGAGATTAATTAGAGTCCAAGTCAAATACTACAACTTATGGAAAGAGATATGCATGGAAATTGTAGATAGAAGGACACTGAGTTCAATTAGGAAAACGAAAAGCTGCCTAAATCTGAATTCTGCAGTACACGCCTAAAGATGTGCGATTTTACCTAAGAAATAGGTCGATTTCGGTAATTTCCTTTCTAAGGGACAGAGATAATTCTGTTGCGATTCTTTTGGTATCTTATGGAGCTCAAACCGACCAATACCGAAGAAGATATGCTCAAAACGGTCCAGCAGTGTTTATCTTTATTTCCTTACGAATTTGAGTTGGGCTTCGAGTCTATTACTTAACCTTTCCTTCAAGAAACGAATTAGGTCTTCCTATACCCTATAAATACAGCCTCTTAACAATAATAAATCATCCTTGGCCAGACCTTAAGGCCAAGAGGACGCTGCAACACAAGAGAAGAAGTCTGGAAGGAGCTGTGCATCAATCATGTCTCCTTCAACCTCTTATTTTGTAATTCTTTTCTCGTCTTTTCTTTGTATGAATTAATTCTATTAGCTTGGGTTTTTCATAATGTATAAACTATGAATTCTAATTCTTCTATCTAAGTTTCTTTGGGAATTATATGTTTTAATCTGATATTAGCTACTTACCTTTATATTTGATTATGTGTTTTGATTTAATGATTGTTTTCCTTGCTAGTGCACGAGTATAGGATTACCTTAATAGTAGTTAGATGGTCTCCGTAACTGGGTGTTTAACTATTGAACCACCACATAACGTCTAGTGTCGATATTAGTTCTGACGAAACATGATTCTAACTAGATAGTCATTCGGGTTTGTTTTAATCACCATATCACCAATGATTGTAGTGTTCTGTTTAGGGCCTTAGTAGCGTTTGATAACCCTATTTGAGACCTCGTCTTGGTTGTGCCGTAGCCCCCTTAGTCGCTCTCAAGGTCTAAGGTATGGGAATTTAGAATCCTGACTAAGTATACCAAGAGCTAATATTCTCCCTTATAAACTAGATCTAATAGATAGAATTAGAAGGATTGGTGCATACTAGTAAAACCTAAGCTATATCTTTCATACTATCTTCTTTTCTTTTCTTTTATTTATTTTATTGTCTTTTATTTAGTAGTTTAGTTTTCTTTATACAAACCAAATAAAAATCTATTTTCCTTTTCTTTCTTTGCGTATTATCTTTCTATCTTTTATATCTGCACTTGATAATTTGCATAAGTTCTCTCTAACTTTCGTCAGTCCCTGAGGAACGAATCTTCTTATCATTAAAACTTGCATACGTCCTGTAATACTTGCAATACCGTGTTAGTTCAGGGTGTTTATTTGCACTTATTTATATAATTGTTTTATCACACCCTAGGCCACACCAAAAATAAAACTAGCAAGGTAGAAGGGCCGAAATCTCTTTTTAGGTGGTCTCATAACTCTTACTCAATTGTTACCTTGTTCGATGTTGTTGTATATCATGTAATAAAAAAGGCTACCTTGTTTGCAGGGAGATAGACTTGACTGAAAGGAAATTTAGGGTTCTAATGAGGATCAACGCAAGATACATTGCATCGTATGGAACCGCCTATGTAAACCTAAGAGTTGAGGCAGGTAAAGATATTGAGAAACATAAGAGATGAACACAACATTGTTAGGAATTCTGGTTTGCAAACTTGCACACGATAACAAAGAGTTATGTTAAAAATCTTTAAAGAAAAATAATAATTCACTAAGGTGTCTTTTAGTACAAGAGTAGAACGACATATTAATAAATATCCAGATCCATTGTAGAAGTTATTGTCGTTTTACTCTTCTCTGTCCTTCCCGGACTAAATATTAGACTTTTAACCCTTCCAGAACTAGAAATTAACCACAAAAAAATTATTGGGACGAACCCCACAAATTATTCTAACTTTTATCCACTCGCCATGAAAAAAGTTAGAAAATAATATGATTTAGATGTTCGCATTATTGGGTCATGATTGTGTGTAGTGAGACTTGTTTTGTATATAGATATGTTAACCAATAAATATGGGCCTAGTATAAGTAAATAGAGAAATGAGTATATGTATATGCAATGATAGTTTGACTAGTCTAAGATCAAATTGCTTATAACCTTAAGGGAATTAATGAGGCCATATTGAAGGAAAGGATTAAGTCCATTCAAATATAAACCACTTGTTCCATTTAGCTTGTCCCGATTGTGTATAATTTACCCAGGATCACCCATTGTGCATGAACTTTTTCTTCGATAGCCACATTACAAGATTTTACTCTACATGTATGACTTCTAACTATATGAAATGCTCTTGACTCACAATGCCTAATATTATTTTATATCTTGAGCAAGAGTTTAGGTTTGTGGGAAATCTATTATCATGTAATGTTATGAGTTGGGAGTTCTTCTATGCTACATCATGATTCAAGAATTAATTGTAAGTGTTTATCGGGTTTGAGAGTATATACACATGTATTTATATATAATCATTGTTTTTGTCAATATAATATTAATTAAGAACATTATTTTTTGGTGATACCTTAGTAAAAAAATATCATATAGAATCCTAAACATCAAATTTCGTATGAAATAACAAATGATCACGCATGTAAACAAATTATAAAATGACAAACTAACTACCAAAAGTTGTTAAGATCATTTTATTAGTTAAGAAAATACAATTAAGAGGAGAGAAATGTGGTTCTTCATTTTGTATCTATTTAGTTTCCTAAAACACATTTGAAAAAAATCTAGAATTTGAATGTTCCACAAAAGATAATAAAGATTGTTTGGAAAACATGTAATATGCGTCTCGCAACTACAAAGAACATATATAGAAGACACTACATTAAATATTATGCATTTAAAGCGTATAACATGACATTAAGTGCATTGACCCCATGTATTTGCTTGAGTATGAGTTAGTATTGTTTTGTTTGTGTCGCCTATGCATTTCTCCAAAAATGATTCTACCAACATATTTTGGAAACTATTTTTTATCCTTTTCTGAACTACATACTAATGTTAGTTATTCAGGAAATAAGTATAGTTAAGTTAGCAATCATGTAATGAATTCGGTATTGCTGGTCACAAGTTTTCCTTGGTTTGATTTCCACCATGGGAATAATTATTCTAGTATAATTTAATTGTTCTTAGAGCATAAAGAATTCATATCTTTTTACATTTTGATAACAATACCAATATTCTTGAACCAAATATACAATTGTTCTTATCTTACTCCACATGCTATACTATGGTGGAAAACATGTTGAGGGGTAATGTTCCTAGAGGATGTTCTTATAATAGGAGTTTTTACAAGTTTAGATTAATTTAGTAATATTGGGTGTGACCCAAGGTCTGATGCCAGCGTAGACAGACATGTATCTAAATGTGAACATATTGTCCCTTAAAAAGTGCACAGGCTTCAGTAATTAGGGTGATATAATGGGGACCTGAGCTGGAAAATGGAAGAACCTTGGGGGTCCCTAAATATAGAATACTACACATATTAATCAAGTTTTGTCATAATGTATTTGTTGATGATCTTAGTGTGATAAAATATGTTATATTGTTGGTATATTTGTACAAACTACACATACTAACGATTAATGTTTATAAAAGACACATATTGGGTAGCACTATGAAAGGGTTGTTTGAAAAAGTGGTTGAGAGAGACTAGGTCGTTGGAGAAGTTGTCATTCTAAAGTTTTTCTAAAGAAAGTTTGATTGCAGTGCGTCATAGGGTATTTGACATGATGGTATTGGAAAAATAAATAATTGTGAACTTAATGCATTGATAGTTTGTAGTCATTTAATAAAATTTATTTAGGGAAATCCCATTAGGAAGACAATAATTCCCTTCATGTTATACTTCATCTGGTCATATCCATAAAATGCAACTAGGGTGTTTTTTTTATATAGGTATAGATAGATATAACCCGATTATACAGATACATATATAATTATCTTTAATGTGTTTTAATTAATAATGGGAATGTATTATATCATTATGAAACTACTTTTTAATATTTATTTTATGTTTTTGTATAAAGAAGAGAAAAAAGAAAATTAGGAAAGTAAAAATAAATACATAATATATGAGAGTTATAAACACTAGAGAATAATAAAATATAAGAATTAAGTTATGAATATGTTATGTGTATAATAAAATAAAATGAGATCCCATTTATAGGGATCAAAACTTAATACCTAATAAAACAAAGATCACAATAACTAGAAAACAAAAAGAATATAGAAATAAATGAATTCCTCGTCTAGGACAAAATACATATTATGTAGTAAATTTAGGATCATGTGTGTAACTTAGTTTTAAATTAGGATGATGTGTGTAACTTAAGAATTATTGGTTAAAAAATGTGTAATTTTTTTATTGTGGAGACAATGCTAGTATGGTGGAATGACAACTTGCCTCCTTCAATAGGAGGGCGATGTTATTACTGAGAGGAACTGGTGAGTTTTTTATTACATGAACTAAAAATAATATTTATCGTTCAAATCATGCATAGGATTGACATTAAAGAATAGACATAATAAGTGGAGTATTACCTATATTTTTCTTTGGATATAATATAAAATTATAGGGAGAATATGAAATATGGTAAAGTTATGAAGAGGGGTTAGAGTAGAATTAATTGAAAACGAAGGGAGAATAAAAATAAGAGAGAGAGAGAGAGAGAGTTATAAATTATCTGATAGATGTGATGTTGTGGATTTGTTTGTGGTGATTAATATTTTAAGAACTGAATCAGGGAATGTGTTAAAGTGATAGAAAGAATAAGTGAGACCATTAGAGTTAGTTGTTTTGATAAAATGTATGAAGAATATATGGTTGGAACTTGAGCCCTTCTCACTAAAAAGAATGCTAAAGTTTCAACATTGTCTCCCAGGCCTTTTCGCCTCTACTTATCGCTATTTTTTTCCCAGTAATTTATTTATCCATATAATATACAAGCATATCCCTATAATTGTGTTTAGTCCATGCATAATGGTCCATAATGGTTTTGTTGTGTTTACTTCAATGTGGTTGTTTCATTTTTTTGTTTATATCATTCATCTTATAGGCGTCTTGTTTTTCAGTGCCATTGTTTTTGCTTCATGTATCACAGGAAACATAAACTTCTCCATTTTTACAAATGTTACATTTGGTATATATATTTCTTAAAGCTCAATATTTGAAAAATATTTATCTTTCATGAATATCATGAGATATGTTGGAGTTCGGTGTATTCATTGCACTTATATGGCTCGTAGTTAAATATTTAGAGTTTCAATTAATCCACTCGCACTATCAATTTAGTTAAAATTCGAGATACAACATATATAATAAATATATATGTTCATAATTCATATCAAAATATTAAAAGGAACATATTATATTTTCATTTATTTGACATGTCTAAGATGAAAGATATTAGTATTATGAACATGCAACATATGATTCAATAATCCGACCACTTATGAGGCAGAATTGTGGACAGCTGTCGCTGCTATAGGGATGGGGATATCATTTTACTAACATTTATCCATCATGTTTGCCCTACTAAAAAGTATCCAATGTTAATTCGTCTTACTCCTAATGTTTTTATAGAGTAATTCGTCCTACTTTATTTGATGACAGAATCTTATGTTAATAAGCTTGTAGGGCTTGAATAATAGTATTGCTTAGCTAAAATTAGTGGTCATGCTCTTATTTATAAGATTTTGTTACCAAGTGTTCCTAACACCTAAAACATAGGCCCAAACCATGTCTAAATGCATGCATCTTTATTTTTTATTGATATGACACTTTATTAATCGATTTAAGCCTAATATTTCTTACAATCTCGTCATTTTCTGTAACATAAAGTTTTAACATGATTTTGAATCTCTATATTTAGTAACTCATTTAACTATCGAATTCATGTCTAATCATGATACTAGAATTTACTAAAAACCTTTCATTGAACCAAAGTAATTCATTCGTCACAATATGTTCAATAGTGTGCATTTTGCATCCTTCCTCTCAATACTTTAATTGGTTTACTCGTGTCTGAGTAATCACCACACAGTAGAGGAATATAATCACTTTTAATGGGGCTTCCATTCCTACTTAACTTCTAGTATGCCTGCAACACGCTACCAGTTACATAATATAATACATGTTTAATAAAGTTCTTAAAATAACTCTCTCATGTGTTTCATGTACTTTAGAGACGTTGTCCAGAGACAAGTACACCTTTAGTTTGTATTCATTTATTATCTGAGGAGTTCACCATGGTGAATACCACATATCGCTATGCCTTGCACCATATAGCACAAAGATAATGGATTCCTTTGGATGATCAAAACAAATTCTCAGCATATGAATTCCGGTGTTATGAATTCTCTCCTTACAATATCCATGATATTCTTACTCATTAGTCATATGAATTTTCATGTATGTCTTCTTGATATATAATTGCAATGATGGTTCTTACAGAGTTATGACGACCCATATGATCATGCTTTTAATAACTTTTACACAAATTTTGATTCCTTCATTTTATGTTTGAGCACTTGTTTTAGTAAAACACATAATATAGATATATAACTTGGGCTTCCACTGCTCATCCTCAAAGTAGGTTTAGTGAAGCTCTGTATCTTGTTATATAAAGATATTTATCTCTCATATACAAAAAAATTATTCTAATTTTTATCTAAGAGTATATTTAAAATATGAGTTTAAAATTGAGATGATATAATATTTTTATAGTGTTCATCATAACTTTCAAGTGTAAAGGGTGTTACTTAAGTCTAGGTTTTAGCAATTAGATTATTTTGTCATAAAAATGACTCCTTATTGGTATAGTATAGTGCATAACTAACACCATCTCCTAAAATCTCGTAAATTGTGTAATCTTTAATATTATTTTTTCCAAATCATTTACCCATATTCCAGTTACTCAATTGTGACTACTATAGTTTATTTGGGTAGTTGACCATCCATGAGAGACGTGTGATATATTTGATAGAGATACTTATCATACATTAGGAACTTAGAAAGTGATTGATTACATGAGAATTTAATGTAAACTCTTGTATGCAACAAGTTTGACCAATCCTAGTTAATATAGTTTAATTGATACTATTTTTATATCTAAATGTCTTCTTATGGGTTGCAACCTATTACGGACTATATCAAAGCCTTTTTCATTCATTATATTGATAGAATATAATTACTTGCATATAATTTTAAGATATTAAACTACAAATTAATATAAATTACATTAACATGGGAACATGGACAAGTATAATCAATTTTAAAAATCACAAGTTTGAATCTAATATTGTTAGTAGTTAAGAATCCAAAATTATGTCTAAACTAATACATAATTATTTTTAATGATGACTTGTACTCAATTAGTATTTTTGTGTACATTTCCAAATAGAATTATCTTGATATTCTATTTTGAAGAAAAAGGTTTTAAATGACAAAATGTTATAACCCTTCTCTCTGAATAAAAAATTACAAACATTTATGCGAACTAAATAACTGGGTGACTATTAGTTTGCTAGGGGAGTCTTGTACTTTCCTTTTATTTAAATATTTTGGTAACTAAGCAATGTATGATATTTTCGTCTCGACAATTTCATAATTTTTTAATTAAAAATATATTAAATTAATGTACTTATTATATAAATAAAGTGATAATTTCGTTTTTAGATATAAATACAAATCCCTTTTCCAAAATTAGGCCAAGAATTGTCTTAATTCTTAATATATATAAGCCTCATTTGTAGTCTGTTTTAATAAATTTAGATAATTACTAATTTTACTTCCTTAAATACTTCTTTTATTTTATTTTATTATAATAAATATATTCCATATGTATTCATTAATAATTTTCTCATCACCACCTGGACAATTAACTCTGGAAGTCGGGAGCAATCAGATTCAACGAGTTTTTTGGACTATTAAGCATCAACTCAGCAGCAGACGACTGCTGGTGAACTTTGACAAAAAAAATGACAATTATTGGACAAAATATTATCATTTTGATGTTTTTTCATTATTTATTTACTTTTAATATCCCATCTATAGTGAATAGATATGACTGAACTTCAATTACAATATTATATTTGCGTAGTAATGTAGAATTTTTTTATTTTAGATTACCAATATTATAGCTACAAGAACTATAGTACAATTTTATAACTACGTTGTAGTTGTAAAACAATCCTTTAACTACAGTTGAAAGTAGTATACAACTATAATATTATAGTTTTTGCAACTACAATATTGTGGCTACAAAATTAAAATATAAGTAACATATTATACTTATAGAACAACAAAATTGTAGGTGTACAAATACTATATCATAGTTGTAAAATAACTATGTAATTATAATATAGTACTACAGTTACGAAATTCCAAAAAATAAATATAGCAAAAATTAGAGTTTTTTTTAATCTTAACATTTTTTTAATAAATAATTGGCAATTTGTCATAAAAAGGAAAATAATTACAGATTTGGCACAAGAGCGGTATCCCGAACACCGCCCTTAGGCAAAATTGTAAGGGATGTGGTTGAATTACCTTCCTTAACAAAAATACAATTTTGCCTAAGGGCGGTGGTCGAGATACCGCCTTTGTGCAAAATCCATAAATTATTTTCTTCCCATGCCAAATCGCCAATTTTTTATAAAGAAAACGTTCACTTTAAAAAAACTCCAGAGATTAATTAAAAAGAAACTATATTAACAAAAAAAAGTTGTGAATCCCTATAAATTCAAATTTCTATTTGTTTTAAAAGATAAAAATAAAACAACAATCTTGAATATAACCATTTGAAAGACAAAAACCAAGAATCCAACGAGTAACCGATAATTATACTTGCGAGTTATGTAAATAATATAATTTTGATTACCAAATTATTTTGTCAAAAGAGATATTGAGTACAAAAAAAAAATATATGTTATCTCAAATTATAACATAAAGATGTAATTCCAATGGGTCATCTAAAATTATAGTGAAAAACCCTCATTTATACAAGTCATTTGCTCAACACTCTACAGGAAACTGTTGTTAGAGACAGTTCTTTTGTAGGTAGGAGATAGTTTTCTAACTGACACCAAGCCAAAATAAACTATCTCTACACTTGTTGTCGCTATCTTTAGGGAAAAATTTAAAAAACTGTTGCTCAATATTTTGGTAACATCTATTAAAATGTTGCCAAATACATTGGAACAATTATAGAACTGTCACCTAGTACGTTGGAGATAACTTTTAAATAATCACCCAATACTTTGAATACAAGTTATAAACTGTCGCCTATCATATTAGCGACACGGTTTTACGTTTCTCTCGTTACTTTGGGTACACGGTTTTAAGTGTCTTCTATTGATTAGGGGACACGATTTTAAGTGCTTCCGAACACTTTGGGACACCATTTTAAATGCCTCACATAACTTTGGGGATTCGAGTTTAAGTGCCTCCCATCACTTTGAGGTCACGATTTTAAGTGTCTTCCATCATTTTGAATCACAATTTTATCTGCCCCCATAACATTGGGGACACGATTTTAAGTGCATCCCGTTACTTTGGAGACATAGTTTTAAGTGTCGCCTTTCAGGTTTTTAAAAATAAAAAAATATACAATTTCTATACAGAAAATAAGGATGGTTAGGCTTTGTCCCCGTTTTGTACTCAATTGACAGTTTATTTAGTTATCTTGCACAAATCAATATTTTAGTCCCTTAACTATACAATATTTTATAGTTTAGACCCTTTTCTTACTCATACTGACTATTTAGTTCCTTATCAATGCATATTTTGATGGTTTAATTATATATTTGTAGGGTAAAAAATGAATGGTTGAATATAGGGAGCAGACCCGTAGTAGCGACTTAGAAAAGGTAATAGGCGACCCTTTTAAGGACGTCGGGAAAAGTAATAGGCTACTCTGTTTTTCTATTGTAAAGGGGTCGTGAAAGGTAATAGACTACCCTATTTTCCATTTTTAAAGCAGTTGTAAAGGTAATAGGCAACCCTTGTTAAAGGTGTCGGGAAAGGTAATAGCATAATCTATTTTCCATTATAAAGGGGTCGTGAAAGTTAATAGACCACTCTATTTAGCTATTATAGAAGGGTCGTGAAAAGTAATAGGCTACGCTATTTTAGAAGGGTCGTGAAAGGTAATAGACTACCCTATTTTAGAAAGGGTTGTACCATGTAATATGCAACCTTATTTTAGAAGGGAGTTGTGAAAGGTGAGTATCAATACCCTACTCCTTCATTGAGGTGTAGTCATTGCATTGGCAACACGAGTATAGGCCTCTATGATTTGTAGTGAAGGAAAAGATATGCCAACACTTTAAAAAGGTCGTCAAAAGGCCAAAATGAAGTCGCCAAAAAACTGATTTTCTTGTTCTGATGTTTGATATAGCATAATTCATATGTTAAGAATAAAATAACATATGTAATATCTACTATCTCAGCTCTTACATCCACCTATTTTATCTTTCTCTTTATCTCCCAAAACATCATCATGTGTCATTGACACCAAAGTTTGTTGATTTTCCTAATATATAAAATATATTAATAATTAAAACAGTGGTACGATAAAAAAGGGATATGAACATACACTAGAAGAAAGCAGGATTCTCTAATTGCACGTATGTCCTTATATAATGATCAAGTTGCACTGTACGTTCCTAAATCATGCAAAATTTGCACTATTGGTCCCTATGTAAGACAAACTCTGCACTATAGGTTCCTACACCATGGAGAGAATATAAAACATGCAACTCAGAAGAGAGACACATACAAATTAAGGATTATTTAAATAAAAAATAAAAATATTGATGACTTGATTAGATTTTAGAAAAGATTTGTGGATTTTTCCTGAGACAAAATTAAAAGATTGATGATTCTAAATTCTAAAGTATTATTTACAGAAAATATTAAAAGATTGAGATTACCTTCTTCTCTTTACTTTTACGTGAAGAATTATTAACCATATGAACCGTTGTTACCTTCTTGGTATTCTAGAAAACGCATATATCTCTTATACTTGTAAATCTAAGTCGAATAGGGAAAAAGTTAATAAACGAAAAGTACAAGGATAAGAATGAAATGAAATTTTATCTTATGAAGATACCTTGTCTTCTTAATTAAAGAAAGAGCTTTGAAAGTGTGAAATAATGAACTATCGTGTGATTTCAAGGTTTCACGAGTTTATTTGAATTACAAAAAAGGAATTGTTGAAGTGTGTTGGTCATCTCTCTCTACTGTTCGTAAATGGAACTCCTGAAGATAATATTACTAGTAATTTAGCAAGATTAAATTCACAAGAGGTCCCTAGTACTCATATTGACTAAAACATGTGATGTCTCCCTAAATGTTCTAATTTTATGCCCTTGGGAGACATCATTGTTGGTGTTTATTTGACTATTTAGATAGACTTTTGGTATTAAAATGCAATAAATCGATTTTCCTCTTTTAATTCTAGTATTTTTCATTTATTAAACTTTTGCGCGTAATATGGTTTGTTTTGAGTGAAAAGATGTAGGTTTTGAATACTACCTAGTAGAGGAACTAAAGAATAAAGTCAAAGATCGTGTAATGAAGTCAAAGCAAGAAGAAATATCCCAGAAGAATCGATAATTTGAAGGTGCAAATCCCAGAAGAATCGATAGTTGTCAAAGATTGCTCATTTCGAGCAATCTAAGAGTGGATTTAGCCTCTGACTTGTGAAGATAAATTGTTGCCCATTGAGTTACGGAAACTTAGCAACTAGAATGAGGTCAATCCGAGTTGAAACGAGCCGGTTAGAGCTGTTTTAGTGGAGATGGTGCAGCAGTTACGGGATTTGGGCTAAATTAATGGATTTGGACTTTTCTAATATTCACTTAATCCTTATTAGAAGCCATAATCCGATTTTCAGCATATAAAAGGGCATTTGACTTCTATTTTCACACACATTTTTCATAATTTAAGATACGTTTAAGAGTCAGACACCAGAGAGGAAGCTAGAGGTAGGAAGAGAAGTAGCAAGAGCTGGACACTGTCTATATCTCCAATTCTCAGCCAATTCAATTCTGTAATTAGGTTCTTCTATTTTATTCTGTAAAACATTATGAACCCAATTATTTCTTTAGCTTTTGTCTTTTTAATTATTATGAGCTAAACTTAATTAGTGTTTGAGAACGCATAATGGGTTTTGGGATTTTAATAATTGAAATCAAATTAGGTAAATTGTATTTTTCATTAATTTGATTTTATTCACTATAATTGAAGTCATGAATCAATCATAGGACTTAGTATCTAGGCTATTCCAATTAGTGGCGATTGGATCACCTTGACGAGGGGGTTAGATACGGACCTAGTCAATGAATGTAGGTTAGAAATTAGAGACTTTGACGAGCTTAATTAAACTTATGGCCAATTAGGTAGAATAGACTTAATCACTTGAGAGTGGACTATAATCACCCTGACGGGGTTTGTAGCACTTGAAAGTAGCTCCTTAGTCCACCGTGACGGGGGTAAGGAGAATTCTGAATCCCGACCAATGCAAATTTACCAATTTGTCCCTTAAACACGACATGAAATTAATGATAATTAGGTGAAACCCTTGCGTCTCTCAAGTACTGCTTTCCCTCTTTGCGTAAACACTTTATTTTCTTGCGTCTAGTCTTTTATTTGCATTACTTTAGTCCTTTAATTAATTTTCTTAGTTGTTAGAAAAACAAACAATCAATCTTAAAATCATTTACTTGTTTTATGTGCAATTAACTACTATCTGATAAGCATTAGAGTCAACCAATCCTTCCTTGAGAACGAATCTGTTTTATCACTTATATTACTTGGGACAACCATACACTTGTAGTTGTGGATCTCTTTTCCTTATTGCATTTATTTTAGAGCACACAAAGGACCACCAAGTTTTTGGCGCCGCTGCCGGGGACAGTGGCGTGTGACCCCGGTGTTTATCCTTTAGTGTTAGTTGCGTTTTTATTTTTCAATTTTACGCTTTGTTTGTTCATCTTTTTCAGGTTTTTAGGTTTGGTGTATGCGAAGGAGACTCTTTAAGGATCTTGAGACATTACCTCCGATCCTTGATAATCCTGAATCATTAGTCAGACTTGCTAACAGGAGAAGGAAAGAACAAGAAGCACAAGAAGTAGAAAGACTAGCGAACGAAATGGCACATCTTAATCTCCATAACAACAATGAACCAGGAGTTCAGCTAGACGCGAATTGCCAGCCAATAGTGCCACCAATTATTCCTAATTCGCCGGTTCAGATCCAAGTTATTGATCCATGGTTCCTTACCGGTCCAGCACAAGAACCATTCCTCGCTCCTCCTCTTGGGATTGGCTCAGCTAATATCAATGTTCTGAGATTTCGTCCAGATTCGGGTATGTTAGCCCAGTTTCAGAATTTCGGAAATTTTCGTGGCAAGCTCGGAGAAGATCCAATTCGCGCAGTACAAAAATTTATGCAAATTTGCAATTCGTACATCACTCAAGGAGTAACAAAAGAGCACATGTATTTTGCTAAATTCAGATTTTTCTTGATAGATAGAGCGAGTGATTGGCATGATTCACAAGAGCCGGGAAAGATTACTAATTGGGAACAGTTACAGGCTGAGTTTTTCAATAGATACTATCCGTCCAACATGAGGTTAGATGCTCAACTCGAGTTAACACATTTCCGACAAGAGTATGAGGAAGCATTGGGTAGAAGTTGGTCGAGATTTCAGAATTTCTTAAGAAGAGTCCCCAATCACGACCTTTCAGATCAACAACAACTGAAGATTTTTTATAACGGTCTTGATGGGAGTTCACGAAAAGGTTTAGATTTATTATGTGGTGGTGCGTTTTTATGGGTTCAACCCGTTCATGCAAGAATTATTTTGGAGAGAACGGTCGACAATGAAGTTGGATGGAATACTGTGAGAACACCAGTTAAAGGGGGAGTTAATAATGTAAACATTGAAGAAAAGTTCACCTCTTTAGAGAACAAGCTAAAAACCACATTGGAACAACAGCTGAAGCAACTCACCTTAGCTGGGAAAGAAGGTTTTTCGAGTAGAAGGGTTGAAGTAAATGCCGCACAAGAAGTTTATGGATGTTCGTATTGTGGTGTGAATGATCATGAATGGGAGAATTGTTAGAATAATCAAGAGTCTGTGATGTTTGTTTCCAACAGAGGAAATTTTAATTTGAATGGTAATGGATATCAACCTAACAGAAACCATCCTGGGTTTCAATATTCAAATCCTAATGGGGCACCAAATCTGACTCACGCATATCAGCCGCATCCCAAGGTAACAACTATTATCCAAGACCGCAAAATCATTATCAAGGGAGACAGAATCAAGGAAACTATGCTCAGAGACAACCTCCTCAAGACAATGATGATGACACCATGCACCAGAAAGCCTTACCTGCTCAACCACAAGAAGATACAAATAACCTTCAGAAAATTGTAGAGAAATTAATTGCGCTTCAGATCCAAAGTTAGCAAACTGCTGAGGCCGCAATTAAAAGGTTAGAAAATCAGGTAACTCTGATGGAAAAATAGTTGCAACAGCGACCACAAGGACAACTACCTAGTAATACAGAAGCTCCTGTCCAATACGAAGATTTTAATGCTATCTCACTCAGAAGTGGTAAGAAGCTTCCCCCACTTCAATTTCCTGTTATGAAAGTGAAGGAAGTTGTTAGAAAAGAAAAAGAAGTGGTGGATAAGGATAAAGAAGTTGAAGTGGGAGAAGTGGAGAGACCTATTGAAGTTTCGAAAAAGAAAGATGATATTATAATAAACCGTCCTCCTCCACCATTTCCATCGAGAGTTCAAAAGAAGGGTGATATAGCTGATTATCAAAAATTCTTTAACAAGGTGAGAGGTCTTAGCATTAATATTCCGTTGTTAGAAGCTATTAGAGATGTACCTAAGTATGCTAAGTTTCTGAAAAGAGCCTTCACCAACAAAAGGCCATATTGATACCTGAAGAATGTAGTGCGATATGTCAGAATAAGTTACCTCCGAAACTACTTGATCCTGGGAGCTTTACAATTCTGATATCTATTGGTAATGAGTGGAAAGGAAAAGCACTATGCTATTCGGGTGCAAGTATTAATCTTATGCCCAAATCAATCTTTGAGAAGTTGAAGATAGGAAAAGCGAAACCAACATCTATGGTCTTACAGATGGCTGACAGATCCCTCGTACATCCAGTGGGACGAATAGAAGATGTCCTCGTCAAGGCAAGTACGTTAATTTTTCCCGTTTATTTTGTTATACTTGATTACGATGCGTATAGGAATGTCCCCATTATCTTGGGAAGACCATTCCTAGCCACAGGGCGTACTTTAATTGATGTAGAAAACGGAGAAATGATTATGAGAATCCAAGACGAAGAGGTGAAGTTCAACGTGTTCAGACCAATGAAATTTCCAAATTCCAAGGAGGATTGCTTTCGTGTAGATGTAGTTGAACAGGTACGAAAAGAGCCAACTAAGGTTGTGTAAACCTTAGGAGTGGAGGAAAAAGGGCTAAGAAAGAAAGCACCAATTAAAGTTCCTACAAATCCTAAGGGAAGTCCACACCTCGATCATGAAAAGAAGAAAGCTCAAGCACGTCTCACGAAGGTTCCAAAAGAACCTAAGAAAGAAAGAAAGAAAAAGGAGTTCAAAGTGGGTGAAGAAGTTGCTATGAAAAAGCCTAAACCTCCTCCAAAGACACGTGAATCGAAGAACTCTTGGCTAGGACCATTCTTGGTTGCAAAGGTTATCTCGGATAAATTAGTTGGAATAAAAACCAAAGGATGCAAATTTCGAGTAGAAACTGTTGACAACCTCACTCACTGCTGGGGAGGTTATGTTAAAGAATGAGACACGAGGTAACCCGTCGAGCTTAACGACGTTAAACAAAAGCCAATTTCTTGTATATTAGTTTAAGTATTTTGGTTTTCATAGTGTATAATAGATAAAATTCTCTAATTTAGTGTTTATTATTAAGAAATGAGGAAGGGTAGGTGTTTTTGATGATTTCAGGGGTAAAAGAGTCATGAGTTTGGGGTTAAAACGAGAAAACAAAAAAAATTGGAGTCAACAGCAGGCCTGACCGGCATGCCTATCAGATGACCGACTAGCCGGTAAAACGAGATGAAGACCCCAAACTCTCTGATCAGTGCGTCAGCTTTGACACAACGACGCTGCGTCCATGTTTGCGCCAGCGAGGCTCCGCCGGCATAATGCCGGTCAGCTGCTGTGATAGGCGATTTTAAGGGTTAAAACCCTATATTTTTAGCTTCTTCCTTCAGTTAGCCTCCACCTACAAATCCTAACCTCCAACTACTCCGAAAATCATCATCAAAGCAACAAAATACCACAAATCCTTCTCTCTAAACATCATCCAAACAGACAATCATATCATAAATATCCCAAAATACCAAAGATTTAACACTTTAATCTGATTTTTTCTTTCACCAAAGCTTAAAGTTTATCCATTAAACCTTTCCCAAACCTTGATATATCTATGACCCAGCTCTAAACAATCCATAATTCATATCCAAACCTTCAAGGACACCCAAAATCATTAATTTCATCCTAACCTTTGAGAATTCTTGAAGCTTTGAGTTTGGGGTCATCAGAGATGACCATGAAGATTGGGAAAGGTACGACGAACATGATAAAGAAAGAGAATTGGGTATGAAGGGAAGACTTTCAAAGAGGAGATGATGATTAGAGAGCAAGTAATAAATGAAAACGTGGGAAATTTGACGTAAAGTTCGAGGTGATGAAGAACACTTTAAGCGCAACCATTGATGACGAAGTATTCAAAACCTTAACCTGGACGCAACACTGACAACCAGCTTCGTGCTGGTTAAGATACGTTTTATATCCCTTCTCATCTAGTGTAGATTAGTTTATTTGCTTTGAGTCTTTTCGAGTCGTGGGCACACGACTCATTTTTGAGTTTGGGGTGGGGTTCGTTGCCTCATGCCAGTTTTTATGTGTTATTTGTTTTTAATTGCTTTCAATAAATTAATTAGGAGTTGCATTTGACTGTAGAAGATTTTGAATGTCCCTTTTAAGCATACTTTTGATGAATCTATGATAGTAGATAGTGGACTTTAGGGAATAACATAAAACGCACTTTAATTGCATGCAAACATAGATAATGAATAGGAAAAATTAATGAACGATGCAAAATAAGTAAGTTTGTACTTAAGGAAATGTTTGGTTTGTAGAACGTGAAATCTAAATTAGTAGAGAACCCACTTAGATATGAACTAGAGACGAACCATGTAACTAGGAAAATGATAGGGGCGGTTCTTTGATAGCCGTTTGAAGCCTTTTAGCTTTCTATCCCTTATATATTAATTTTATCCACCTTAGCCCAATTTTGAGCCTTAAGTCTTTTCTTTTGTAGCCACGATATAAGCCCATTATCCCTTAGATTATTGGGCATGGCCAAATGACCTGCACTTGAATCACGATCCTGAGACCTGTCTCGAGCTTGAGTTTGGGGTAGAGGGTCCATATTTGGGAAATTTCATTGGGTGGGATTTATGTGTTTGTATTGAGGCACAAAAATATAGATGATACTATTATTTGTATCCCTTTGCCGGGATTTATAAAAAAAAAAAGAGAAAAAGAAAAAAATTATAAGAGACTTGACCTTTCATATAAAAATAAGGGTCATGGGTATCTTGTACAAAAAAAAAGAAATGAAAAAGAAAATAAAAAGAAAGAAAGAATAAAATAAACCAGCAAAGTGGTATAATTTGAAAAATCATCTTAGATTAATTGGGTTGACATTGGCGACGCAACATTAGCGCGTCAAATGGGTTGAGTGAGAACATTATATGAGTGTAAACTCAAGCTCGTGGACAGTTGTTGATGGTAAGTGAGGAGAGAGCCAAAACCTCACTTCAAATTTACCAAATATATATACCACACCGTCCCTAAGCCTTCGCTAAAACCGTAAAGTCCTCGTGATTCCTAGGTGCATGGTATGTTAATAGTTTGTATACTAAGTGGAGCGCTCAAAGTGAGTAAGGATCGAGGAACAAACTATAGCCATCATAATGAGATAAGTACAAGTGTAACCTTCTATCATTGCAAAGTTAATTTTATGATTGAAGTTTTTTGTGTTTGATGTTGCATGATTAGTGTATGTGTATGTTAGATCTTAATGTTTGCTATATGAGATCTATTTTAAGAACTGCTTTAGGGTGTATTTACTAGCTTCTATTTTTTCTTGCATCTACTTCATTCCCCTTGTTTTTAGTTTTGCTTTGTCGGGACGACAAAGGTTTGAGTTGGGGGTCTTGATGTCTCCCTAAATTTTCTAATTTTATGCCCTTGGGAGATATCATTTTTGGTGTTTATTTGACTATTTAGATACACTTTTGGTATTAAAATGCAATAAATTGATTTTCCTCTTTTAATTCTAGTATTTTTCATTTATTAAACTTTTGCGCGTAATATGGTTTGTTTTGAGTGATAAGTTGTAGGTTTTGAATACTATCTAGGAGAGGAACTAAAGAATAAAGTCAAAGATCGTGTAATGAATTCAAAGCAAGAAGAAATATCCCGAAAGAATCGATAATTTGAAGCTGTGACTTGTGAAGAGAAATTGTTGCCCATTGAGTTACGGAAATTTAGCAACTGGAATGAGGTCAATCCGAGTTGAAACGAGCCGGTTAGAGCTGTTTTAGTGGAGGTGGTGCAGCAGTTACAGGATTTGGGCTAAATTAATGGACTTGTGCTTTTCTAATATTCACTTAATCCTTATTAGAAGCCCTAATACGATTTTCAGCATATAAAAAGGCTTTTGACTACTATTTTCACACACCTTTTTCATAATTTAACATACGCTTAAGTGTCAGACACCAGATAGGAAGCTAGAGGCAGGAAGAGAAGAAGCAAGAGTTGGAGACTGTGTATATCTCCAATTCTCAGCCAATTCAATTCCGTAATTAGGTTCTCCTATTTTATTTTGTAAAACATTATGAACCCAATTATTTCTTTAGTTTTTGTCTCTTTAATTATTATGAGCTAAACTTAATTAGTGCTTAAGAACGCATAATGGGTTAATCCCTATTTGATTTTATTTCATTTGTTTGGATTTGGGATTTTAATAATTGAAATCAAATTGGG
Source organism: Nemophila menziesii (assembly GCA_029959085.1). NCBI lineage: Eukaryota > Viridiplantae > Streptophyta > Magnoliopsida > Boraginales > Hydrophyllaceae > Nemophila > Nemophila menziesii. The sequence continues at coordinate 17,239,632 of JARWIR010000009.1, read as the reverse complement.
TAAATTGTATTTTTCATTAATTTGCTTTTATTCACTATAATTGAAGTCATGAATCAATCATAGGACTTATTATCTAGGCTATTCCAATTAGTGGCGATTGGATCACCTTGACGGGGGGTTTAGATACAGGCCTAGTTAATGAATGTAGGTTAGAAATTAGAGACTCTGACGAGCTTAATTAAACCTATGGCCAATTGGGTAGAATAGACTTAATCACTTGAGAGTGGACTATAATCACCCTGACGGGGTTTGTAGAACATGAAATTAGCTCCTTATTCCACCCTGACGGGGTTAAGGAGAATTCCGAATCCTGACCAATGCAAATTTACCAATTTGTCCCTTAAACATGACATGAAATGAATGGTAATTAGGTGAAACCCTTGCGTCTCTCAAGTACTGCTTTCCCTCTTTGCGTAAACACTTTCTTATCTTGCGTCTAGTCTTTTATTTGTATTACTTTAGTCCTTTAATTAATTGTCTTAGTTGTTAGAGAAACAAACAATCAATCTTAAAATCATTTAATTGCTTTACGTGCAATTAAATACTATCTGATAAGCTTTAGAGTCAACCAATCCGTCCCTGAGAACGAATCTGTTTTATCACTTATATTACTTGGGACAACCGTACACTTGCGGTTGTGGTTTTCTTTTCCTTATTTCATTAATTTTAGAACACACAAAGGACCACCAACATGAACACCACATATTTAAAACTATTGTAACTGACGTGTTCTTCTCTTTGGAACCACCGTAGACGAAACTTCAAGAATCTGTAAATCCCAAATATTGGTACAATCTCTACTATTGGGATTTAATTTCCATAGCATCAAGATTTTTATCTATTACTTGGAACGACCTGTACATTGCGGTCTGTGGATCCTTTATTCCTTTATTTTTATCTTATTATTAAATAACACCCCAGGACCCACCAAGTAGTAGCACCACAAGGAGGTAATCCACCTAATAATCAACGTCGTGAACAAGGTCTTCCTGGTTTGGGAGCACCTTTCCGAGTACAACCAACAGAGATTCGCCCTCTAGTGATCCAAGCCGCGAAATTCAGAATCGATCAGGATATGCTTAGTCAGTTTTTGAGCTTTAGACACTACAGTGGTGTAGCACATCAAGATCTGGTATGATCAATCCAGAAGTTCATATAGATTTGTGATGCCTACATTACTCAAGGCATTACACGGTAGCAGTTTTATTACTCCGTGTTTCAGTTTATCTTAACCGGGATGCGTTAGTGAATGGTTAGATTATCAACCATCAGATTCAATTACATCATGGGATGAGTTACAAGTCAAGTTCGTCGATCGCTATCATCCGCAAAGTATAAGAATGAAGGATCAAATGGTACTTGCAAGTTATTTCCAAATGAATGGCGAGAGTGTAGGAGAGGCATGGACAAGGTTCCAACAGAAATTATCAAGATGTCCATTTTATGGTTACACCCAAACACTGCAGTTAGCATTGTTTTATCAGGGCATTAATTTCGAGGGAATATTGAGGGTAGATAATCTTGGAGGAGTAGGTTTTGTGTCCATGGATCCTATGGAAGCTGTAGCTGGTATGGCACGAATAATAAAAACAAGAATAATTGGGCCAGAGTTGCGAGATCCTATTACAAATACCAAATGCACGCTGCGATTTGATGTTGAAACTGCTTTAGAAGCCAAAATCTTCGTGATGGGGAATAAAATAAAGCAGATGTCACTTAGGGTTGAGAAAGGTTTACAAAGGAAGCCAGTTGAGATGAAATTAGTGCGAGAAGTACAAGGTTATTTATTGGTGTGAGGTCAATGATCATGTATAGGAAGAGTGTGAAGACAACCCAGATTAGTCTGTTTTATATCAAATCGAGGGAATTACTAATTCAATCATCACAATCATCTGGGTATGAAATATTCTAATCCTAATGGGGTTGTGAATCAATGTACTTCTTACCAACCAATACCTCAAAACAACAATTTCTAGCAGAGATCTCAAGGTCCTTATCAAGGGGGTCAAAGTTATAACAAGCTAGCACCGCCACCGCAACCAACCTATGATTCTTATATTGATAGTTTATCTTAGAAAGCCTTGCCACAGTATCAACAAGAAGGATCTTGAATTGATTTCCAAAAGATAATGCAAGATTTATGGTCTTTAACTCAAGACAACATGTGGATAATTAACGAAAGATTCAACAAACAATCCGCTGCAATTATGTTATTAACAACGCAAGTTACCCAAGTATCTAATGCTTTTGAGAAGTTTCAAAAATATATTCCGTAATTGGTCCTAGATACGAAGGATGATGTGAAGGCCATAGATAATGGTGATGGCAGTGTTGGGTTCAAACCTTGTAAGGCTATTTATCTTCAACCTGAAAAAGTTATGGAATCACCACCTGCTGCAGAAATTGACGTGGAGGTTCTAGAAAACAATGAAGAACCAACCAAGCCTCACCCGAAAGAAGCATATTTTGGACTTCTACTCAAAGAAATGCAGGAAGAGATCAGAGCATTTCTTGAGTTACAAGCTAGCAAAGCTATCTAAAAAGAGGAAGATGCCTCAGTTGAAAAGAAGGAAGAAGAAGTACTTTCACCTACAGTGCAAGAAGAAGAAGAGAAAAAGGTGAAAATTCCACCTAGTGAAATCGAGCTCAAGGCATTTGTGAAGGCATACAATGAAAAAAAAAATTAACGCCAAAGTGCTTGAAATTGTTGAGAAAGGGATTACACCATAAAAAGTATTCACGCAGGCTATTCAAGAAAGGGGTGCGAGTGTACAAGCCAAGGTCGAGACCGTGGCTTATACTGAGAGAGTCTCGGAGAAAGTTATAAATAAGATACCACTTAACCTTCAAGATCCTGGAAGTTTTAGCCTTCCTATTCAAATTAGTTGTACGCTCAACGTGAAAGCAATTGTGATGTGGGTTTGAGTGTGAACCTTATGCCCATTTCAATGTTTGAGTGGCTTGGCATCAAGAAGGCGGATAAGGCTTCCGTAAAATTACAATTTGCGAATAGCTCAGTAACAAAGACATGGTGAATCGTGGATGACATGCTTGTCCAAACAGGTAATTTGACTATCCCTACTGACTTTTTAATACTTGACTATGATGCAGATAAGTATGTTCTAATCGTACTTGGAAGGACGTTCTTGCCCACAAGTCAAAGCATCATGAACTTCCAAGAAGGAACAGTGACCCTGCGCGCAAGCAATATAACTAAGACATTCTATGTCTTGGGTACTAAACCAAGGAAGATATTTACCATAGTTCATGGCATTCACATTGTGACTAAAGAAAATGTCCAAGAGGAAATCCACACAAGACCCGTGGAGAAGAGACCAATGGGTATGTTTAGGGTAGAAAATGAAGTTGCACGGAAGGACCTAAAACCAGAAATTAGGCCACAAGGTTATAAGAACACATGGATGTGACCATTTGTTGTCACGCAAGTTGGGTTTAATTTCACCACAGGATATTGTGCAGGGTTCCCTTACACAAGTACCATGGTAGTGTTTAGGTTGGTTCCTAAGCTACCCTAGCGAAAGTTAGGAGGAATATAGAATCCCGGCTATTGCTTATACAACACTCAATTATCACTTATATAATAAACGTAGAGAAAGGCTAGTAGAGATTAATTGCTAGTTCTTGAGCTAAACTCTCATAAGTTTTCTCTTTAGTATTTTTATTTTCAATGTATTTTACTTTGAGTCTTAGTTTAACTATAGTTAATTGTAGAGTTATACAAAACCAACCAAATGATTTAATGCTTTGCGTATTATCTTATCAACTTTATCTAGTTCACTTATTAATATCATTAATTATAACTTACTTTTGTAGTCCCTTAGATCGATATTTGGTTTACTTACACATTACTTGCAAATGTTACATTCACTTATGGAAAGTTCATCGTAATGGTATTAGGTGTTTGTTATTTAATTATAATTTATTTATCACACCCTTGCCCATACCAACTTTTTGGTGTCGCTGTCAGAGATTGCATCATAGTGAGAATAAACTCTTGCTTATTTATTATTACTTGCAAACGATGTGTGGACTTGAGCAGATTTTCTCGTGGTTCTCGAGGTATGTGTAGTTTACTTTCTTTTATTATTCTTTTATTAGCACACCATTGGGCACACCAAGTTTTTTGGTGCCACTGCTGTGGATTTTATAGTTAGTTATTGAGTTTATTTGGTGTAGAAGTTTTTTTTGTATTCATTTTTACACGTTTTTAGTCTCTTTTCAGGTTTCTTTGATATGAAGAATTTTCTTGCGCAATGAACAAATCTGTAAGGGGCCATAAATTAAAATTCCTATCAAGGTGGTTCAAGCTTCACAATCAAATCCATTTGGGCTTTTTGCATATCAGAGAAACTCACCGGAACAACAGCTCATGTATGTCCCGCAAGAAGACAATGACAATGAGATTTTGCAAGCCATAAAAGATTTCATGGCAATAATACAAGCAAGAAATATATCTTATATCAAGTGGTTCAAAGATAACTCTGATATGTTGACAATTAGGGGAAATCAAAGTTTCCAAGTTTTCGAACAACTCGACAAACTGCCCAACAATATTTGAAAGTCTCGTGAGGAGGATCAAGCTCTAAAGGAACTTCCATTTCATCCACATGAAGGTGTAAGTGATTTAAAATATACCTTTGAGCAATTCATCATGGTTTCAACCGATAATATGAGAGAAAGTGAAGCAAAGATCGATGGTACTGTATAATTAGTGCAGAACATGAAACACCAAAAATCATCTCCATTATTATGGATACAAGCTTGAGCTAACTACCGAAATCCCTAAGAACAAACGATTACTTATTTACTATTACTTGGGAACGATTGGTGCACTTGTAGAGAGTTCCCCATAGTATCAAGGTGTCTGTGTTTTATTATATTCTATTATTAATTTATTTATTACACTTTTGGGCACACCAAGTTTTTTGGCGCCGTTGCCGGGTAGGAAAGAGCTAGAACATCCATCATCACCACTACATTCATCTTATTACAAGCTTCAAACATTTAGACTATTCAACGCATAATCACCTACATATATAATCCATGTGGAGAACGATATAAGTCCACTCATCTAACTATAACTTTTCAAAATCTGTATGCTTACGGAAAGTCGCCTTCTCTAGTGATGATTTATTGTATTACACCTAAGGGGCGAAAGGACCCTGCACAATTATAAGTGGATATATATAACTCTAATGACTATTTATTTAGACCCCCATCAGGGTCACCACCGTATACTAGACGATTATATATTGTTTTACCAAGATGATAGTTTTAATTATTAAAGGCATTCCTAAACTTGGTCAGAGTTAGGGTTAAAATAAATGTCAAACAAATAATAAATTTATAAAGTAAATTTCTCAGTTCAAATAAATTCAATACCAAATAATATAGAATAATAAACCAATAATCAAGAATTATACATATTGCAAATTCAAGTTATGAAAATATAGTTCATACTAAAAGAAATAAAACTATAGAGTAAAAATATTAAAAACATTGTTAAGCTAAAAATATAATAAAAATTACCATAATGGTAGCGGTGGAAGGATGGAGAAGTGTAGATGTGATGCTCCCAACTTCTGTTGTCTTCCCTTTTCAATCAACATGCTCTTCCTCTACGATGAATTATTGAATAAAATAAGGCAAGGACCAACTGCTATTTTCAAATACTAATATATATATATATATATATATATATATATATATATATATATATATATATATATATCTTGGATAAAATATGGGTTATGGGCTTTGTTTAAGTGACGTAATCCAACCCAAACATATTTTTCTTAAGAAGTGTACTAGTTTGGCCCATAACATTCGTACCTTTAATAACTTGTTCCTTACATTACTAAATCACAATTTGTTAGCAATCATGCGATCGTAACTCAAGACTGATCTAGATATAAAAGGGATTCTTTAAATTCTTTTTCAATCTCAAGCGATATCAAAAACAATTCACTTTTTAATTTTGGTAGGCAACTCTTGCACTTTCTAAAAACGGCTTATTTCGTCCTTTAACACTTGGTTTGTATTTGATCTCATTTCCTCGAATCCTTATACATCATTTGGAATCTAATATTATCCTTATACCTAAGATCTTTAAACTTAACACACATATTACATCTAAAAAAGCTCTAAATGTAACAAATCTCCAAAACTATACAAGAAACGGGAATATATTAAATATAGGGAAAATTACTTCATTTAAGAACATAATGAACCTAAAATGATGTCTTGTGACTAGATTATTATATCAGATATATGGAGCATGAAACCCCCTAAATTAAAGTTGTGTTGTCTCGACACAATAAGAAATAATAAGAATAGGGAAGTCTCTAAACATATAAGCTAAGTCAAGTAAGTATAAAGGAAAGAGGATTGATGTATGTAAGAAATAATACTAAACAAACTACCTAAAATTTTTAGTGTACTAAAATATACAAAATGAATCATATATATACACTAATAATACAAACAGTCAAGACAACTCCAAGTTCAAATTAGTTTAGCTTTGCAATGATAAAGCATATATTTTTTTCTCTTAGTTCCTTATGTAATAGCTCATATTTTGTGATATAGCGACCAACCGTAGTTTCTTTAACGTCTATTGTACCTTTATATATTAGCTCCAAAAGCTCCCACATTTCGTGAGCCGAATTACATTCATTAACTCGACTATACTCTCTAACACTCAATCCACAAATGAGTGTATTCATCACCTTTTTGTTGTTGGTGAATTTGGATATATCGTTAGGAGTGAGATCTCTATGATATTTCATGATTGCGCCAACTTCATCTCGGTAAGGAATGTATGGACCATCTTTGATAAACATATATAAAAGATAGTCAACTCCTTTGACATAAATCTCCATTCTCTTCATCCATTCAAAATAGTTTTACCTGAAATGAGAGGAGGTCTAGTAGAATAGGAACCTTCTAGTTGGTTCGAATCCATATCATTTTTACTCTAGAAATGGTTAAGTACAAAATACAGTTAGGCTCTACTACCAATTGATATTCAATATATGTCCAAGAAGAGGAATTGAATAGGACTATGTGAATTAATCAGCTAATTTTATTTAAAGTAAATAAAATTAAAAATTAATTTAAATCCTATACTCTTATTTATATAGATGACAATAAATACGAGAAAACTAATACATAATACGAGATGCGACATACATGTGAGCATATTATCAAAATTATATGGTGCCTAAAATTAAGAGTGTAGGGAAAGAAAGTTACACAATGATGTAGAATGGTTCGGTTTCTCTACTCCATTACCTAAGGTTCCCACCTTAGTATTTGCACTATTCTCAACTAATCTTCGTGTCTCTTCAAGCCAGGGTAAGAACACAATACCCTTTACAACAACTTCCCGAACTTGAAGCAAGACACATGTGCTATGATAAACACAAGGAACCAAGTATACTACCTATACTCACGATACTTCCTTAATATATTACAGGGCCCATAATTTAGAGAAATAAAATTGTTTTCAGTGGTGATACAAGTTTTTGACTAACTCCTAAAGAGTGGATAGAACAATTTAGCTTGTAGTGAGTAGACATGACTTTAAATGCTCTTGAAACCTTATTAAATGATCACAATAAAAGCTCTTAAGATTGGTAGATGGGAGGTGTAAGTTCTAACTTGAATGAGCTCCATTATATGGCTAAAAATATCCCCCAATGATCATAGGCCATGTGTATAACGAATATAAATAAAATCTAGCGTGTTGAGCAAAACAACGTCCTCTACGGTCTATCGCAATCCTGTGGTATATTGAAATTTTGTTTTGCTGTGGGGTAGGCTTTCATATTGCGGGGTATAAATCATGTGCGTACCACGTGTGGTATACCGTGATTATCTACGGTTCACCGTACCCTTGTTTTTGACATACTGAAATTTTTTTATTGTTGTATGAACTAAGGTATGATATAAAACGTGGTATGTGTAAAATATAAGTTAGAAAACGTGTGTTAAGTATGAAACTAATACGAATAATAAACCCAACAATAGTTTTAGTTTAAAAGTGTTTTGCCGAATATTTAAATAAGATTAAAACAAAGGTTAGACCAACAATATGTATCTGCGTTTCTTTTCCACACATATAGGACCTTTATTGTAAAAACAATTCAATAATGAACTATTTATAATGAAATTAAAGTTTTATGTTGGAACAATATTGTATTAGATTATTAAATAAAATTTATTGATTTTTTATTTTATATAAGACTTGAATTTTTATTTGGACCCTAATTAGTAAATGTATTATGTATTATCAAAAGAAAATAAATGATAATAAATTATTTAAGTTACTTTAGTTTATTTATATTGAATCTATTTAATCCTAGAGTTCTTTAAAAGGGAAGGAAATAATCAATTTTTTAGTATTTCAAATAATTTTATCATTTTTTTATGATTTCTGAAATAAGTATTCAAAAGTTGATCTCAAAAGTTAACTAAATTCCACCAAATAAATGTCATGTTCACTCTTTTGTTTATATTATTAATTGTATTATTCACCTATTTTGGTATGCAAAACATTAATATTCATATCAAAATTATAATTACTATTTAATTAGATATCCAATATAAAATTTGTAAGGATTGTAAGACTAAAAAAAATTATTGGTGAATCTTGAATATATTATGTACTAGAATTTTTTTAGAACAAGAAGAATTTTAAAAATATAGTTTAATACATTACTCAGATATGTTCATATAGTTTGCATTTGGTTATTTGACTCCATTTCTCCATCTCTTGCTAATAGTGTTCACAAAATATCGTTTTTACAACCTAAAAAGGTCCATTATATTGTATTATCTGTATTAATTTTCAAATTTGAGCGTTATTCACGGAATTACAGTCTCTCAAGTCGAAAGTCTTACTTTTAAAATTGAATTTGTCTCTATATATGTATTTAATTATTTTCTCTTCTAATAGCAGACATGAAATTAAAACAAGATCTAGTCAAGAGATTATTACATAAAATCAAACCTATTTTTTTTTCTTCTACAATTTCATGCATTTGATATAAAAAACAGCAGATTTTGGATTTAGAATAATAAAATTCAATTAAAATAATAATTTATTTTTCAATATTTTTTAATCAATTAAATAAATTTATTAATTAATTACTTTCTATTTTTTTTAAAAGAAGTTCATTTTATTTTTATTAATGTATTATATTTTTCATTTTTTAAATAACTAATTTATTTCTAACCTTTTTTTTAATTATATAAATTCAAAAAGTGTATAAGGCTAACTTCAATAACTCCTCAATTGTAACAAAAAATTAAAATTGGGTGTTGAATCTTGTAAAAAATGTTTCCAATGGGTCAAAAATATAAAACGATATACTATCTCATTCATATTCTATTAAAAAAAACCTAATACAAATAGTGTATAAAGACAATAACACATTTATCAATTACTTTCCAGCGTATTAATTCCTTATATATACTCTTCATATCTTATCTTTTTTTTCATTTTGTTATTTGTCATTATTTTCTTCTTTCTCTCTCTTTGGTTTTTTCTCTTCCGCTCTCTCTTTCTCTCAAACTCTGTTCTTCTTCATTGTTTTGATAAAGATGCAACAAATATTCTCTTTGTTTCTCAATTTATTATAAACACATACCTCATCCCATCAAAACACACACATCGAAGGAATTTCTGGTGAATTTCAAGACAGGTTCAAATAATCAATTTTTAAAGGTAATAAATCTTAAAAATTATTTATAGTACAGATCTAAATTTGGTAGGTATAGATCTATATTATATGTATAAATTTATATTTTGTTTGGGTATAGATCTCTATTTTATTAGCGATAAATTTAATTTTTATGCAACTGGTCTGTAATTTTTTTGTGTATGGATCTGTATTCATGGGCATAAATCTATATTTTCAAGAGTAAAAACTCTTATTAATTATTTTTAGTATGGATCTACATTTTAAAAATATAGATCTATATTTTTATAGGTAAGAATTCTTAATAATTCTTATTAATTTTTATTAAATTTTGTCCTGGATTTTCATATCGTGGGTATATTCTATTGGTGGAAAACGGATCCTAAATTCTTATTTATAAATCTGGAACAAATTTTTAATGTTCTAATTTTTTCGAAAAACATAACAACATATAAATTTCTAAAATATCTAGTTTTCCGATCTGATTTTTGTTTCTGATTTATATTTTTGATATTTTTTTTCAATTGTAGATTCTACATATTAAATAAATAATAATATTTATAATTATAAAAAATATATACAATTTGAAACATTTTCATTATGTTCGAAGAAATAAAAAACTATGAAACATGATAAAATCTGAAACCAATTTATTCACACTTCTATAGGTACATTTTTTTTTGTGTTATATTGTATTTTATTTTGCTTTGATTATCCATTTGATCTTATAATCCTGATAAAATAAATGATAAATTTTAAGATAAATAATTTTTTAATTTCTAATTTCTAACCACTAATTTTGTGATGTCTGAAATTCCAAATTTGAACTTTTTTTAGAAAAGAAAAATCTATTTTAAGAAAAATGAAATTTTCCTAAAATTCTTTTTTCTTTTGTTCCTTCCTATTACCACCCCTAATATATATACACCACAATACAACGGCTTTAACGTATTTTTTTGGTCTTACAATGCTTGGGTGGTGTGTTGATTTTACATAAATTATTTTATTGATGGTTTTACAGGATATACCTTATTGGTGGTCTTATAGTGATGAGTATGATGTGTTGTATTTTGTTATTTTTAATTAATGATCTTATTCTTGTGAAGAAATTTAAATCAAAGAATATATATTTCCATGAAAAAATTTGTCTTGAAATAGATGGTTACCCATCGAATTATTGTAGAGACATAAAAAATTATAAATAGTGGATATAATTATAAGGCCCTACAATATAATTAAAAAAATCTTAACTATGGGTATACCCATTACAAAAATATACTAATACCCACCCCCGCGAGAGTGGAAGATGAGATGTTTTAATCAATATTTGGGATAATTTGAAATCATCCATAAAGTAAACTAGGAATTTATTACAAATTTTAGCTATATCTAGCTATCCCAAATACAATTAGTAATATTTTTTATATTTTAGTTTAAATATATTTTATCCATAACTTTGTGATAGTGAGTAAGTGTTTAATTATATGGATTTGTTACTTATGTACTAGAATTTTTCTTAGAACAAGAAAAATTTTAAAAATATAGTTTAATACATTACTCAGATATGTTCATATAGTTTGCATTTGGTTATTTGACTCCATTCCTCCATCTTTTGCTAATAGTGTTCACAAAATATCGGTTTTACGACCTAAAAAGGTCCATTATATTGTATTGGAAAATTCTTCCATCCAATATTGGATGATCCTACACCAATCATATTAATACACATACCCCATGTTTTAAACTTGCAAAAGTAACTAAATTATTAATCTAATGGCATGTGTCTTGTTATAATAATCAATGGTAGTGATATGAATATTGGACCATCCAATATTGGATGGAAGTCTTACCCGTTTGTATTATCTCAATTATTTTTCAGATTTGAGAGTTATTCACAGAATTACAGTCCTCAAGTCTTGTCTCTATGTATGTATTTAATTGTTTTCTCTTCTAATAGCAGTCATGACATTAAAACAAGATCTAGTCAAGAGATTATTACATCAAATTAAACCTAATTTTTTTTCTTTTACAATTTCATGCATTTGATATAAAAAATGGCATAGAGTTTGGATTTAGAATGATAAAATTCAATTAAAATAATAATTTATTTTTCAATATTTTTTAATCAATTAAATAAATTATTTAATTAATTACTTTCTATTTTTTTTTAAATAAGTTCATTTTATAATGTATTATATTTTTCATTTTTTAAATAACTATTTCTAACCTTTTTTTTAATTATATAAATTCAAAAAGTATATCTAACTTCAATAACTCCTCAACTGTAACAAAAAGATAAAATTGGGTGTTGAATCTTGTAAGATCTTATTCATATTTTATTAAAAAAAACCTAATACAAATTTCCTACTATTATCCAACTAATTAGTGTATACAGACAATAACACATTTATCAATTACTTTCCAGCATATTAATTCCTCATATATCCTCTTCATATCTTATATTTCTTTTCATTTTGTTATTTGCCATTATTTTCTTCTTTCTCTCTCTTTGGTTTTTTCTCTTCCGCTCTCTCTTTCTTTCTAACTCTATTCTTCTTCATTGTTGTGAAAAAGATACAACAAATATTCTCTTTGTTTCTAAAACACACACCTCATCCAATCAAAACAAACACATCTAAGGAATTTATGGTGAATTTCAAGGGGTTGTAGGTTCAAATAATCAATTTTTAAAGGTAATAAATCTTAAAATCTATTTATAGTATAGATCTAACTTTGGTAGGTATAGATCTATATTGTATGTATAAATTTATATTTTGTCGTGGGTATAGATCTCTATTTTTGTAACGACAAATTTGATTTTCATGCAATGGATCTGTAATTTTTTTTGTATAGATCTTCATTCATGGGCATAAATCTATATTTTCAAGAGTAAGACCTCTTATTAATTATTTTTTGTATGGATCTACATTTTAAAAATATAGATCTATATTTATATGGGTAAGAATTCTTATTAATTCTTATTAATTCTTATTAATTCTTATTAACTTTTGTCCTGGATTTGCATATCGTGGGTATATTCTATGGGTGGGATCCTAAATTCTTATCTATAAATTCGGAACAAATTTTTAATGTTCAGATTTTTCGAAAAACTGAACAACATATAAATTTCTAAAATATCTAGTTTTCCGATCTGATTTTTGTTTCCGGTTTATATTTTTGATTTATTTTTTAATTTTAGATTCTACATATTAAATAAATAATAAAATTTATAATTATAAAAAAGATATACAATTGGAAATATTTTCATTATGTTCGAAGAAATAAAAAACTATGAAACATGATAAAATCTTAAACCCATTTCTTCACACTTCTATAGGTAAAAAAAATTTGGTGTTATATTGTATTTTATTTTGCTTTGATTATCCATTTGATCTTATAATCCTGATAAAATAAATGATAAATTTTAAGATAAATAATTTTTAATTTTCTGATTTCTAACCCATTAATATTGTGATTTCTGAAATTCAAAATTTGAAATTTTTTAGAACCTAAAAATCTATTTTAAAAAAACTGAAATTTTCCTTAAACAACACAACGACTTTAACGTATTTTTTTGGTCTTACAATGCTTGGGTTGTGTGTTGATTTTAAATAAATTATGTTATTGATGGTTTTACAGGGTATATCTTATTGGTGGTCTTATAGTGATGAGTACGATGTGTTGTATTCTGTTATTTTTAATTAATGATTTTATTCTTGTGGAGAAAATTAAACCAACGAATATATATTTTCATGTGATATGGTCAAGAAAAAATTTATCTTGAAACAGATGGTTAACCATCGAATTATTGCAGCGACATAAAAAATTATAAATAGTGGATATAATTATAAGGACCTACAATATAATTAAAAAAAATCTTAACTATGGGTATACCCATTACAAAAATAGACTAGTATCCACCCCGCGAGAGTGGATGATGAGATGGTTTAATCAATATTTGGGGTAATTTAAAATCATCTTATCTCTAGCTATCCCAAATAAAATTAGTTATATTTTTTATATTTTAGTTTGAATATATTTTATCCATAACTTATTAATGTGATAATCAGTAAGTGTTTAATTATATAGATTTGTTACTTATTATGATGTAGTGTAAGAGGTCACTAATTGTATAAAACATAAATATAAATTAATAATAATATTTACGACTGTGTGTTTAACATACATATATAGTAACATTATTTTTTTTTCCAGATGGATATAAATATACAATAAATAAGATGATCGTTGACCATACCATTTCAATAATTTCCTGAAATTGAATGTAACTAAGTGAATGGAGTGTCATAGACGCAATCACTCTTCAGATAATCAAAATCTTCATGCACTTCCTGCTTCATCCACACTTGTGGATGAATCTCGCCCGTTGAAATGGAGAGTACACACAACAGGTGAATTATTTGATATCCTTAAATTTATTATGTAATATTGATTTAGTTTAGAGTTGATAATTTGAAATATTTTAGCACACTTAGATTTTTATCTCAATCTTAACTTTTTAACAGGGAGCACATGCCGAGACTAACTTATTTCTCGTGCAAAAAGTACTAAAACAAAGCGATGTTGGTTATCTTGAAAGAATTGTCAATGGCGAGAAAACCATTGATGTCTCCTCATTTGTGATAGATTTATGTTAAGATGAGACATCATTTTTAGTGTTTTAGAAGTTATAAATGTCGATTTTCTTGAGAATTAGTGCACTTTCCTATTTTGAGTCTTGATTTAGTGAATTATTATTTTTAGAGCATATTGGGTCTAATTGTTTATTTTAGTGTGAAGCTTTATAGATAATTATGGATATTAATTAGAGTCCAAGTCAAATACTACAACTTATGGAAAGAGATTAGCATGGTAATTGAAGATAAGGAAACAAAAGTTAAAAAGATGGAAAAGAAAAAGCTGCCTAAATCTGAATTCTGCAGTACACGCCTAAAGAAGTGGTTATTTACCTGAGAAATAGGCCGATTTTGGTAATATCCTTTCACATGGACAAATATAATTCTGTGAGGATTCTTTTGGTATCTTATGAAGCTCAAACCGACCAATAACGAAGAAGATATGCTCAAAATGGTCCAGCAGTATTTATCTTTATTTCCATACGAATTTGAGTTGGGCTAGAAGTCCAATACTTTATCTCTTCCTCAAGAAAACAAATTATGTCTTCTAAACACCTATAAATACACTCTTATATCACTTGTAAATAATCCTTGCCTCATAGTAATTAGTTCTTAAAGTTTTATTCTTCTATAGAGAGCAAGATGATGTCTTTTGTAATTTCTTTTAGTTTATTTCCTTCAGGTATGAACTAAACTCCCCATAGCTTGGGTTTTGCATAATGTATAATCTATGAATTCTAATTCTTCTATCTAAGTTTCTTTGGGAATTATATGTTTTAATCTGATATTAGCTACTTACTTTATATTTGTTTATGTGTTTTGATTTATTGTCTTTCCTAGAACTGATCACTTTAGGATTGTTTTAATAGTAGTTAGATGGTCTCCTTGACAGGGTGTTTAACTATTGAAACACCACATAATGTCTAGTGTCGATATTAGTTCTAACAAAACATGATTCTAACTAGATAGTTATTAGGGTTTGTTTTAATCACCATATCACCAATTGATTGTTGCGATTGATTAGGGTCTTAGTAGCGTTTGATAACCCTATTCTAAACCACGTCTTGGTTGTGCCGTAGCCCCCTTAGTCGCTCTCAAGGTCTAAGGTATGGGAATTTAGAATCCTGACTAAGTATACCAAGAGCTAATATTCTCCCTTATTAACTAGATTTATAGATAGAATTAGAAGGATTAGTGCATACTAGCAAAACCTAAGCTATATCTCTCATCTCATATTCTTCGTATTTTATTTTATTGTCTTTTATTTTCTTAGTTAATCTAGTATTTTCGAAATTCATATCTCTTTAATTTACTGTCTTTTAATTATTTACTTTTACTCGTTATTCCTACTCACGCGATTAACACACTTAAGTCCCTGAGAACGAACTTAACTTATCATTAAAACTTTTATACGTCCTGTAATACTTGCAGTACTGTGCCTGTCTAGGCTGAGAGTGCGTAGTTTTCTTGACCTTATCTTATCATATTTTTATCACACCCTAGGCGACACCAAGTTTTTGGCGCCGCTGCCGGGGACTTGTGTCTCGTTAGCGTGTGGGTTATCTATTTCGAGTAGTAGTTTTTAATTAGTTTTTATTTTTCAGTTTTTAGTTTTTATTTTTCCAGATTTACGCTTGTGGTTTGCTTTAGTCTTTTTCAGGTTTCATAGTGTTTAATTCTTGGCCTCCTTTATCGGAGCCTGAGAAGAGCTTCAGACCTTACAACAAACGAGTTCGTGAGGAAAAAGCCTTAAGAAGAGCAATGGTAGCCCAACTAAATCCACCACTTGGTCCTCAGCAAGATCCACCTGGGATTCAACAACAAGATCCACCTGGTGTACAAGGACAACAAGGATAACTACCAGTAGGAGGAGGTAATGGGCAAAATAACGTTAATAATCAACAGAATCAAGCACAACAAGATCTCCATGGTCTTCATGTGCCGTTTCATGTTCAACCCATCGGTTACCGCCCTCCATAGATTCCGAATATTAAATTTAGACCCGATCCGGGTATGCTCAGTCAATTTCAAAGTTTTGGACTTTACACTGGTACAGCAATTCAAGATCGGGTAAAATCGATACAGACGTTCATGCAGATTTGTGATGCCTACATTACTCCTGGCATTACACGCGAGCAACTGTATTGTCATATGTTTTCGTTCTTCTTGACCAGTAGAGCTAGCGATTGGCTAGAAAGACAACCACATGGAACCATTCACTCTTGGAGAGAACTTCAAGCCGCGTTCTTTAACCGTTTTTATACGAAGAGCATGAGACTTAAAGATCAAACCGAGCTTGAAAGATTTTTCCAAGAGGATGGAGAAACAGTAGGAGAAGCATGGACAAGGTTTCAACAAAAATTAGCTACATGTCCGCTCCATGGTTATACACCTGCTCTACAACTTGCTATATTCTATGAAGGTCTTAACGATAAAGGTAGAGAGAAGGTGGATAACATTGGAAAGGGTAATTTTGTGTCCATGAATCATAATGAAGCTTCAGAGGTATTAGAGAATATTATGGAACAAGAAAGGAGTTGGCCCTCAACGCGAGCTCCCATTGCAAAGACCCGAGGAACGCTTCGTTTAGATGCAGAAACTGCGAACTCAACTCAAATATCCGCGTTAGAAAATCAAATCAAAGAGTTGAAGTTAGAGATGCAAAAGAATTTAGCCGCTGCAAACGTAGTACAAGAAGCACAAGGTTGTCAACAATGTGGGGTTACAATCATACATGGGAAGAGTGCGAATCAAATCCGCAATCTGTCTACTTTATATCCAATCGCGGAGGTTATCAATGGGGTAACCGAAACCATCCGGGTATGCAGTATTCAAATCCACAAGGGGCCGCTAATCCTGGTCATTATCAACAGCGCCCCCAGAACAACTCTTTCCAACAGAGAGGTCGGTACCAAGATCAACATCAGAATAGACATGCTCCCCCTCAACAACCTGCTCAAGATGCATATACCGATTCATTAGATCAGAAAGCTTTACCTCAGTATCCTCAAGAAGGATCTATGGACAATCAACAGATAGCACAAGCTCTGGACCGTTTGACCACGACTATGAATGCTCAGGACGAGAAGTTCCAAGGACACGATGCCATACTTCAGATGTTAGGTACTCAAGTAGAACAGTTAAACAAAGTTCTAACAAATTTAATGGAACAAAAGGAAGTAAAGGCAATCGAAGGAGGTGAAAACAATGTTGGGTTCGAAGCTTGCAAGGCAATTTGCCTTGAAATTGAAGAAAAAGAAAAGAAAGTACCACATGCTGCCGTTAGTGCCGTGGAAGTTCCGAGTACCGAAGAAGAACCAACCAAGTCTAGCCCCGTGGAATCTGACTGTTCTGAGGTTTATGTGGAGGACGATCAAGAGAAAGCTGAATTTATACAAATTTTGAGGTAGATGCAAGAGGAGATTCGATTGGTAATGGATTATCAAGCTGAGCTAAATTCGAAAGAGAAAGAAGATGAAGTTGCACCTGCTGTGCATGAAGAGAAAGAAGAAGAGAAGGTGGAACCGCCACCTGTTGTTCAACCAGTGTCATCAACTATTCCTGATACAAATCCTAAGGATGACACTGTGCTCAAGACATTTGTAGAGGCGTATCAACCTGAAAATATCAACGCCCAAATGCTTGAGATTGCGAAGAGAGGACTTACACCGCAACAAGTTTTTACGCAAGTTACTGCGGAAAAAGAAGCGAGTGTAGAGATCCCAAGAGAGAACCTGAGGGTTTCGAGAAGAAGTGAAAGAGAGCTACCAATAAAGCTTAAGGATCCGGGAAGTTTCAACCTTCCTATTCAATTACATGGTATGCTCAAGGTGAAAGCTATGTACGATGTGGGGTCTGGTGTGAATCTTATGCCTAAGTCTGTGTTCGAGAGACTTGGACTTCAGAAATCGGAGAAAACTCCAGTGAAGTCGCAGTTTGCTGACAACTCAGTGAAAAGGACATGGGGAACAGTGGAGGGCGTCTTAGTCCGTGCAGGTAATATCGCCATCCCTACTGACATTGTTACTCTTGAGTTTGATGCAGATAAGCAGGTTCCAATCATACTTGGACGTCCTTTCATGGCCACAAGTCAAAGTTTCATCAACTTCCAGGAAGGGACCATCACCCTTCATGCAAAGAATGTATCTGAGACCTTCTATGTCTTGGGTAAGAAACCAAGGAGGTTAGATCCCACCGTTCCTGTCATCCACAGCCTTTCACATCACAAAGTCCCTCCTGAGAAGATCCACTTAAAGCCTGTGGATACTGAGCCAAACATTGAGTTTGGGGTTGGCCATGAAGTTCTATGGAAAGCTCACAAACGCGAGAATAGGCCATGAAGTTTCAAAGACTCGTGGATGGGACCATTCATTGTCACTAAGGTTGTTTCAACCAAGGTGATAGAAATTCGCCCCAAAACTGGGGTCAAGCGCAGATTAGTTGATGTTCATAGCCTAACTCGTTGTTTGGGAGGCTATATTCGCAAATCTTGATAGAGGTAACACGTCTAATATTGAAAGATGTTAAATAAAAGTGATGTACGGGAGACAACCCGCAAATTTTTATGTTTTTATGTCTTTTACGTTTTTTAGTTTATGTTTAGTTTAGTTGTTTTTAGTTGATATTGAATATTTGAGAAAGGTATTAGTGTTTTTGATGCGTAGGTATTGGAGAAATCAAGTTCGGGAGGAAAAATAAAAAATTTCGGAAAATTCTGACCATCGGAGCGGTATACCGGACCTCAGCCCCGGTATACCGGAGAGGACAAAACCCGTGACACGGTTTGGTAGCTCGGGTTTTATACCAAGAAGAAAAAAATTAATTTGATGGGCCCGGTGTACCGGACGATATCCCCGGTATACCGCTGGAGCAAAAAACCCGTGCCACGGGTTGCTAGCGCGTGTATTTTGACGAGACGAAAATTTTTGAGCATCAGATGTTCCGATATACCGCAAGGCGCCGACTGGAGGGAGAAAAACGGGTTTTGAGCTTATAAAAGAGGGTTAATTCTTATTAGTCCGAATTTACTAAACCTTAAGTCTCTTTGTCTTCTCCAAAACTCTCCCAACTCCATTAAAACTCATCAAAACCTTCACCAATCATCAAAACACTACCCAATCATCAAGAAAAACACATCAAATCTTCTCCCCACATCATTACACAAGAGATTCAAACTACCAATCCTTACCAAATCCATCAATTGAAGAATCAAGAGCTTAAAATTTCACAAATTCAACCTACAATTTCTTAAATCCAAGCCAACCCATTACAAATCCACCTCACCCACATAGAAATTCATCATCAATTCACCTATCCTAAACCAAACCAAGCTTGTTCAACCATTAATTCACAAGTTCAAATTTCAAGGGTTGCTAAAGCTTTGAGTTGGGGGTTAATTGAGGATGACTAATAGATCAAAAATATTAGCTAGCAAGAGGGAGGTGAAGAAGAGCAAGGGATTGGATTTAATCAAGAAGAAATCAAATAACAAAGGTTCTAGTTCTAATTCAAAGGGTAAAGATAAAGTTGAAGATGGTGGAATAACTTTGTGTGATCGTAATGGTAAAAAGCTTTACTTTTATGGAAAGGAGAAAACACAACTTCCACAAGGTCCTACACCCAAGGAGAAAGAGGAAGCTTTACAAACCTTAAAAGCTTCCGCAGAGAAACAATTGAAAGAGCTGCCTTTTGCTTATGAGAAAGTATTCAAGGAAGAAGTTGGTACAGGGGAATATGCAAGATTCTTAGAGCTTGGTGAGAAATTGGGTTGGTCTACGTTCATGGTAAGACGTTCTGAATTATGTCATGAGTTAGTTTTGGAAATCTATTTAGGCCTCTTTAGCCGAGATAGAAACGATTGTGTTCCAATTAGAGGAAATCTAGTTCCTTTCACAGTTGAGGAGATTAGAAATCACTTCAAGTTTAAGAAATTGAAAGGTTGTTACAAATTTGAAGAAGCGGTTGCTAAACGAAAAATCTTTGATGAGTAATTACTTTTTGAGCATGTTTTAGACAAGGATAAAGTGCAATCACATAAGGGAGAATTGAAGGCACCTTGGCCTTACAAATACCTTCAATCGGATGCGAGAATTTGGCACAATTTCCTTATCCCTAATGTCTTCGGAAACACACGAACTTTGGATGTGACTGTGAAGAACGCTCTACTGTTGGATTGTATTTTGAGAGGAGAAGAAGTTGATGTGGCACAGTTGATCTATGAGGAGGTGATACGATTCTCGGTCTCTCCTAAATCAGTTTATAATATTAAATTTCTTACTATGATCACGTGTCTTGTGCGAAAAGCGGATGTTACATTGGGTGAAGAAGAGAAACTCGAATTTAAGACGAGTTATAATTATAATGCTTGGATCAAGGATATCTTTCGAAGAGCGGGTTCTACGCAAGCCTCGAAAAAAGAAAAGGAACAAAATTGGCAAGAGAAGATGGAGGAGCGTTTAACAAAATTCGAAGCGGCTCAAACTTCCTTAGTCAGTGATGTGGCATAAATCAATGCTAATCAAGTGCACATCATGAAACTCCTTGAGCAATTAACGAAAGGTCCAGCAATTCCTACCTTGGATATCAATAATGCGAGACAATAGCCTCGAGAGTATGTTCTCTTTCTTCCTTACCATTTCTGTAAATATGTTTATCTGCCAATTTTAATTTCTGTTTTTCGAGTCTTTTTCGAGTCGTGGGGACACGACTCATTTTTGAGTTGGGGGTGTGGGATTCGTTGTCTCTCATCTCCATTTTTCTGTTTTTAGGTAGAAATTAAAATTTTTGATACATGGGAATTAGATGTACAGTGTGATTAATAGCTTAAAAGCATAAGCTCAGTGAATTAATGATAGTAAGTAATATGTTTATGAGCTGTGTTCTTGTATGCTTTGAGTATTTGCAGGAAAACACACATTGATAGTAAAGAAAAGATTAGTAAGCAATGCGATACAAAGTATGTTCGATCTCAGGGAACCTTGAGAAGTATGTAGGTCGTGAGATCCAAGCTAGTTGAAAAACCATTTGATGAAAGTGCTAACGGTAACAAAATAACGAAATTACATAGTGTAGAAAGTGATTAAGGCGGTTCTTTCATGTTTGAAGCCTTTGAAGCCTTTTTATACCTTCTCACCTGGGGTTTTTTATTTTATATGCTATATCCTTCTCAGCCCCTTCTAGCCTTTCTAAAGACTTTTATTGAAACACGTTATAAGCCATATCCCTTTAGATTATAGGACTTTTCCATATGACCCGCACTCGAATCGCGATGCATAGACAGTTGTTTTAGAGCTTGAGTTTGGGGTGGTGGGTCCACCATTATGGGAATTGTTATTGGGTTGGGATTTTTGAGCTTATTAATTGTGCTTTGTGCTTTATATTGATGATGATTCACAGATTTGTATTCTAACCCTTTGCCGGGGTAATAGTGAATGAAAAAGAAGCTACGAGCTAATTTTGCCAACAAGGGCATTAAAAGAAAAAAATATATATATGAGAAAATTAGCGTGATATCTCAACATTAAAAGAGAGTCATAGCTTAAGAATTTGATTTGAAAAGAAAAGAAAATATATATTTGGACCGGCAAAGTAGATTTTTATGTGAACATTTTAAGCTTTAAATGGGTTATTGGGGATGCTAAATTGTGCATCAAGGAATTCATTGGGTTGAGTGAGAAACATCTTATGAGAGTAACTCAAGCTCTAGGGCGATTCGTTGATGGCTAGTGAGGAGAGAGCCAAAAGCTCACTCCAAATTATCCAAATATACTATCATACAGTCCCTAAGCCTAAATTACGACCTTATAGACCTTTTGATTCTTTGCTATGTAATTGAGAAGTGATTGAGCCATTAGAGATTAGTTGAGTGGATCTTTTGATACTAGTGAAGTTCGATGAACAATATATAACTTTCTTTGGGAACTGAGTAAAGTCCCAATCCTTCTTACATTGCGAAACTAATCTGATCTCGAATTCAAGCCGTGTTGATTGTGGATATGAGAAGTGTACAGGTATGTAGTTTATAAATATTATTGCATGAAATTTTTTGAGTTATGTGCTTTAGGTTTATTCTATATATTCTGCTATGCTTTTTCCCATTTTGTTGAGAATTTTATAAGTGTGTATTTATAGACTTCCCTTCGTTTTTATCTTTATTGTATCGGGACGATACAACTTTGAGTTGAGGGTCTTGATATCTCCTCATTTGTGATAGATTTATGTTAAGATGAGACATCATTTTTAGTGTTTTAGAAGTCATAAATGTCGATTTTCTTGAGAATTAGTGCACTTTCTTATTTTGAGTTTTGATTTAGTGAATTATTATTTTTAGAGCATATTGGGTTTAATTGTTTATTTTAGTGTGAAGCTTTAAAGATAATTACGGAGATTAATTAGAGTCCAAGTCAAAGACTACAACTTATGGAAAGAGATTAGCATGGTAATTGAAGATAAGGAAACAAAAGCTAAAAAGATGGAAAAGGTGCCTAAATCTGAATTCTGCAGTACACGCCTAAAGAAGTGGATATTTACCTGAGAAATAGGCCGATTTTGGTAATTTCCTTTTACAGGGACAAAGATAATTCTGTGAGGATTCTTTTGGTATCTTATGGAGCTCAAACCGACAAATAATGAAGAAGATATGCTCAAAACGGTCCAGCAGTGTTTATCTTTATTTCCATACGAATTTGAGTTGGGCTAGAAGTACAATACTTTATCTCTTCCTCAAGAAAACGAATTAGGTCTTCTAAACACCTATAAATACACCCTTATATCACTTGTAAATAATCCTTGCCTCATAGTAATTAGTTCTTAAAGTTTTATTCTTCCAGTTTCTTGTAGAGAGCAAGATGATGTCTTTTGTAATTTCTTTTAGTTTATTTCCTTCAGGTATGAACTAAACTCCCCATAGCTTGGGTTTTGCATAATGTATAATCTATGAATTCTAATTCTTCTATCTAAGTTTCTTTGGGAACTATATATTTTAATCTGATATTAGCTACTTACTTTATATTTGTTTATGTGTTTTGATTTATTGTCTTTCCTAGAACTGATCACTTTAGGATTGTTTTAATAGTAGTTAGATGGTCTCCTTGACAGGATGTTTAACTATTGAACCACCAAATAATGTCTAGTGTCGATATTAGTTCTGACAAAACATTATTCTAACTAGATAGTCATTAGGGTTTGTTTTAATCACCATATCACCAATTGATTGTTGCGATTGCTTAGGGCCTTAGTAGCATTTGATAACCCTATTCTAAACCACGTCTTGGTTGTGCCGTAGCCCCCTTAGTCGCTCTCAAGGTCTAAGGTATGGGAATTTAGAATCCTAACTAAGTATACCAAGAGCTAATATTCTCCCTTATTAACTAGATTTATAGATAGAATTAGAAGGATTAGTGCATACTAACAAAACCTAAGCTATGTCTCTCATCTCATATTCTTCATATTTTATTTTACTGTCTTTTATTTTCTTAGTTAATCTAGTATTTTCGAAATTCATATCTCTTTAATTTACTGTCTTTTAATTATTTACTTTTACTCGTTATTCCTACTCACGCGATTAACACACTTAAGTCCCTGAGAACGAACTTAACTTATCATTAAAACTTGCATACGTCCTGTAATACTTGCAGTACTGTTCCTGTCTAGGGTGAGAGTGCGTAGTTTTCTTGATCTTATTTTATCATATTTTTATCACACCTTAGGCGACACCAACCATTAAGTAGATAAAAATCCATATAAATAGAAAATTTGTAACATAGAATGTTTGTAATCATAAGGTTCATTAACACCAAAACATAGTGAAATAGAAATCATTTTACTCTTCTTTATCCTTTCAGGACTAAATTTAAGACTTTTAACCCCCAAAACTAGAAATTAACCACAAAAAAGTTATTGGGACACTATCTTAAACCCTACAAATTATTCTAACTTTTATCTGCTATCCGTGAAAAAAATTACAAAATCATATGCTTTAGATGTGCCCATTATTGGGTCATCATTTTGTGTAGTGAGACTTGTTGTGTGTGTGTGTGTATATATATATATATCTTAACGATCAATAAATATTGATCTAGTAGTTAGATATGTTGGAGTTTATTGTATTTATTTCACTTATATGGCTCGTAGTTAGATATTTAGAGTTTTAATTAATCCACTCGCACTATCAATTTAGTTAAGATTCGAGATACAACAAATATAATAGATATTATTGTTCATAATTCATTACAAAATATTAAAAGGAAAATGTAATATGTTTACTTATTTGACATGTCTAACATGAAAGATATTAATATTACGAACATGCAACAGATGATTCAATAATCCGACCACTTATGGGTAAAAACAGGGACAGTCGTCGCTGCTATAGGAATGCTAACATTTATCCATCATGTTTATTCTACTAAAAATTATCCAATGTTAATTCATCTTACTCCTAATGGTTTTTATAGAGTAGTTCGTTCTACTTTATTTTAGGAGAGAATTTTATGTTAATAAGCTTGTAGGGCTTGAATAATAGTATTGCTTAATTAAATTAGTGGTTATTCTCTTATTTATAAGATTTTTCTACCAAATGTTGCTAACACCTAAAACATAGGCCCCAAATATGTATAAATTCATGCATCTTTATATTTTATTGATATGAAACTTTATTAATCGATTTAAACCTAATATTTCTTACAATCTCATCATTTTCGGTAATATAAAGTTTTAACATGACTTTGAATCTCTATATTTAGTAAATCATGTCTAATCAGTATACTAGAATTTACTAAAAAAAATTCATTAAGACAAAGTAATTAATTCATCACAATATGTTCAATAGTGTGCATTTTCTATCCTTCCCCTGAATACTTTGATTGGTTTACTCATATCTAAATAATCACCATACGGTAGAGGAATATAATCACTTTTAATGGGGCTTATATGCCTACTCAACCCCCTAGTATGCCAACAACACGCTCCCAATTACATAATATAATACATGTTTAATAAAGGTCTTGTATTAACTCTCATCTATGGAGGTCACCATGGTGAATACCACATATTGCTATGCTCTGCATCACGTAGCATAAAGATAATGGATTCCTTTTGATGATCATAACATATTCTCATCATATGAGTTCCGGTATTATGAATACTCTCCATACAATATCCATGATATTCTTACTCATTAGTCACATGAATTGTCATGTATGTCTTCTCAATATATAATTGCAATGATGGTTCTTACAGAGTTATGACGACCAATATGATCATTCTTTCAATAACTTTTACACAAGTCTTGATTCCTTCATTTTATGTTTGAGCTGGTTTTAGTTAAATACATAATAAATATACACCACTTGGCTTCCACTACTCATCCTCAAAGTAGTCTTAGTGAAGTTCTTTTTCCTGCTATGTAAAGATATTTATTTCTCGTATTATTATAATTTTTATCTAAGAGTATATTTAAAATATGAGTCTAAAATTGAGATGATCTAAGATTTTTATAAAGTGTTCATCATAAATTTCAAGTGTAAAGGGCCCTACTTAAGTCTAAGTTTTAGAAATTAGATTAATCCGTCATAAAAATTACTCCTAAGTGATATTGTATAGTGCATAACTAACACCATCTTCCTAAAATATCGTAAATTGTGTGTTCTTTAATATTATTTTGGCCAAATTATTTACCCACATCCCAATTACTCAACTGCGACTGCTATAGTTTATTTGAGTAGTTGACCATCCATGAGACGTGTGATATATTTTTTAGAGATATTTATCGTACATTAGGAACTTAGGAAGTGATTGATTAATTGAGAATCTAATGTAAACTCTTTAATGCAACAAGTTTGATCAATCATAGTTAATATATTTTAATTGATATTAGTTGAATGTCTTTTTATGGTTTGCGACCTATTACGGACTATATCAAAGTCTTTTTCATTCCTTATATTGATTAGGGCTGCTCAAACCTCAACCCAAAAACCATGTACCCGCCCAAACCGACCAAAAACTGGGCCCAAAAAAACCGAACCCATTGTCTACCCGAACCCATTGGGCCCAGAAAATTAATAGCTTGGGTACTGGGCCGGTTGCTGGGTTTGGCTTCACAAAACCGCGGGTAACCGAACCCGACCCACCCAATTGATTTTTTGTATAACGTATAATTATATATATATATATAATAAATATAAAATATATCAAAACTCAATTCATTTACGCGTAACCCTTACGATTTTCATTTCCATCTTTTGGTTTTGCCCTTTCATTACACGAAAGACCACTCTCTCACCTCACTCCCATCACACGCTCTCTTCTTCTCTCTGGTTTCTATCAAAAACCCTACCCCGTAGCCATGCTCCTCTCCCTCCCCGTCTGATCTCGCCGGCGTTTTTAAGCGATATTGTACACCGCATTAAACTCTTCTCACCTATTTTTATGGGTTGCATTTATTCCTCTGATAAAGCTCCTCCTTTGGGTTATGGGTCTAATCATCTA
This sequence comes from Nemophila menziesii, assembly GCA_029959085.1. NCBI lineage: Eukaryota > Viridiplantae > Streptophyta > Magnoliopsida > Boraginales > Hydrophyllaceae > Nemophila > Nemophila menziesii. Next base: position 17,212,784 of record JARWIR010000009.1, on the reverse strand, counting down.
ACCATGGTTAGAGTTTTAGATCATAAGTTGGATTATGAGGAAGCCTATATATGGCACGGCGGCGGTTTATTATGCATTAAAACTTCCTTCGCAAGTTTTTTTACTCTTCGAAACCCTAAGGTTTGTGTTTTGATTTTCTGTAATTCCGATAGTGTTTTATTTTATTGCATGTGAGAATCTTATGGTTTTGTAACAAATTTAAGTTTTATTAAAGGATTTGGGATTCTTATTGTTATGCTATACGAACTTGATTAGGGATTCTTCTTGTTTTAAGACTAAGATGTTTGGTATTTGATTTCAATTTGTCTTTTGGTATGATTTTCGTAGAAAATACTTTGACAACCTGTTGATATTTTGAAGTCAGATTGTTGATTAAGTCTAGGTTTTGAGATTTAGTTGAATGTTTGTTGTTATTGGCTAATAGATTATTTACCTCGTTTGTTTGCATGGTCTCTCAATTGTTGGCTCGGTGGTATTCTCCCTCTTCTGGATTTGACTCTATGATTCTTCATTTATTACTCAACTAAAAGGTAATAAATTGTCTCTTGATAATTTTTAGATGTATTTTTCATTTCAGATTTAAATTGTGGCTAATAGAATGCTTCCTTGATTTACAACATCTAAGATGTTAGTTGAAGACTTGGAGGCTGAGTTAGGTAAAAACTGCATTAATACTTGGTTTCTGACTTTTATTTGACTAGTTTATTTTACTTACTAACTGATCTTTTGGTGTTTTGTCATATTTTACAGGTTATTTTGGCTTAGACGAGTTAAGTGAGACTTCACAAGAGTCTAACTTAACAAGTTAGAAACCAATAACCTAAGGTATATAGTTGAATTCTTATAGCTTACACGTTAACATTGTTAATCAACACTTTTGTATGCATCTCCAAATTCATTTGACCTTACAACAATGATTAAGTTATGATTTATGAATGATTAATATTAGGTGAATAATTGGTTGAGTTGGAAACAAGTGAGTTGATTTTTGTTTCTTGTAAGTTGTTTGATAAGTCCCTTGTCCCTAAACAAGTCCCTAAGGTTTTAATGCCAATGAAGATTTAAAATCTGAGGCTATATTTGTATCCAATGATGAGATTACTTCTGAGGCTCAAACAAACTGATTTCATTCTTCTCTCATATTTTCGCAAATTTGCAGGTTATTCAGAAGTTGGAAGGTGGTTTTTGGATTGTTTTTGCACATATTTTGGATTCACTACAACATTTGCACCCAAAGTTGTACAAATTGTTGATTTTGCACAAGTTACGATTACAAATTGTTAAGTTGTGAGGTATTGTGATTTACTATTTGATTTGTATGCTTAAGTGTTTGATTCAATTCAATGTGATGTAATTTAGTAATTCAATTCAATGTGATGTAATTCAATTCAATGTGATATAATTCAATTCAATGTGATGTAATTTATTAATTATGTATGGGAAACTATTAAGAAACCCACTATTTTGAGAAGGTTACTTTATTTAGAAAGTTTATTATTTTAGATACCTATCTATCTATGGCAAGTTTTAAATTAATGTATGTTTTTTTAACAATTTCAAATGGTTTCTCTAACTTCTTTTATTATCAAAATCAGACACTAAACCGACCCAACCCGTTAAGACCCAACCCCAGGATTTTATTTAAAAAATTGGATATTGGGTTTAATTAAATAAAAACCGAATTCTAAGTTAGGGTTGTGGGTTTACCCCTACGGGTCGGTTAACCAACCCTTGAGCAGCCCTAATATTGATTAAGTATAATTATTTGCATAGAATTTTGAGATATTATATTACAAATAAATATAGATGACATTAACATGGGAACATGGACAAGTATAATCAATTTTAAAAATTACAAGTTCGAATCTAATATTGGGAGTAGTTAAGAATCCAAAATTAAGTCTAAACTAATACATAATTATTTTTAATGACAACTTGTAGTATTTTTGTTTACATTTCCAAATAGAATTATCTTGATATATTATTTTGATTAAAAAGGCGTTTGAATAAAAAATGTTATAACCTTTCTCTCAAAATAAAAAATTACAAACATTTATGGGAACTAAATAATTGGATGACTATTAGTTCTTCTCGGGGAATCTTGTATTTTTCTTTTATTTAAGTATTTTGGTAACAAAGTAATGTATGAGATTTTTGTCTCAACAATTTCATACTTTTTTTATTAAAGTAATGTACTTAATATATAACTAGAGTGATAATTTCATTTTTAGATCTAAATACGAATCTTTTTCTAAAATTAGGTCGAGAATTGTCTTAATTCTTACAATAAGCCTCATTTGTAATCTTTTTTAATAAATTTAGATAATTACTAATTTTACTTACTTAAATACCTCTTTTATTTAATTTTATTATAATAATTATATTCCATATGTATTTATTATTAATTTTATCATCACCACCGGGACAATTAACTCTGGAAGTCAACAACAATCAGATCAAACCTGTTTTTTTGACTATTGAGCATCAACTCAGCGGCGAACGATTGTCGGTCAACTTTGACTAGTTCTCTACAATTTTTGGATAACAATATAACACTTTGATGCTTTTTTATGATTTTTTCAAATTTTTTTATTTACTTTTAATATCCCATCTACAGTGAATAGAGATGACTAAACTTCAATTATTAATGTATCAATATTATAGTTACAAGAACTATATTACAGTTTCATAACAACATTGTAGTTGTAAAAAACTCCTTTAACTACAAATATTTTAGTTGAAAGTAGTATACGATTATAATATTATAGTTTTTTCAACTACAATATTGTTGTTATAAAATTACAATATAAGTACCATATTGTACTTATAGAACAACAACATTGTAGGTGTACAAATATTATATTATAGTTGTAAAATAAATATGTAATTATAATATAGTAATACAGTTACAAAATTCTGAAAAAAGATATAGCAAAAATTAATTAAAAAGCAACTATATCAACAAAAAAAAAGTTGTGAATCCCTGTAAACTCAAATCCCCATTTGTTATAGAAGATAAAATTAAAACTACAATCTTCAATATATCAACCAAATGAAAGACAAAAACCAAGAATCCGACGAGTAACCCATAATTATACTAGCGAGTTACGTAAACAATATCATTTTGATTATCAATTTTTTTTTTGTCAAAACAGATATGGTGTACACAATAAATAACATATGCTATCTCAACTTATAACATAGAGATGAGATTCCAAAGGGTCATCTAAAACTATAGTGAAACACCCTCATTTATACAAGTCGTTTTCTCAACACTCTACAAGATAATAGAGACATATTTTTTGTAGGTAGGAGATGATTTTCTAATTGACACCAAGCCAAAATAAACTATCTCTACACTTGGTGTCGCTATCTTTGGGGGAGTGTTTCAAAAAACTGTCGCTCAATATTTGGTGACATCTTTTAAAATGTTTTCAAATACATTGGAACAATTATATAACTGTCACCTAGTATGTTGGAGATAACTTTTAAATAATCTCCCAATACTTTGGGTACAAGTTATAAACTATCGCCTATAATAGAGTAAACACATCAAATACCCCCTAAACTTTGTCTATTTTAACAATTTACCCCTACTAGATTTCTTGGTATTGGATGCCCCTACAACTTCATTTGCGTGAGTCGTTACCCCGTATTAATGGATTCCGTTCATCTTGGTCATTAATTGTCATGTGGTCAATTTTTTTATATTAAAAATTCAGTTTTCTGAGTTACTTAATTAAACCTATTTTTTAACAAGGGCGTAATTAGTATTTCCACATCTTCTTCTTCAAAGATTCTTCTCCATGATCAAAGCTTGAATCTTCAAATCTTCATATTTGAAAAAACCCAAAAATAAAAACAGTTAACAAATATACATAGTGAACTTGAAGAAATAACACAACCAACCCAGCTTGACGTAACCACTTAGCCTCCCCAGTACTCAAAACTCAAATATCACTTGAGAACCATTAGAGAAATCACCAAATTGAGTTTCCCATAAAACCAATGGTCCCTGTTTCTATTTAAAAACCAATTTGGTGAAAAATAACCAATCTGATATTGCTGAAAAAAGAAGCCCTTAATATAGCTGAAGGAGATTCACAGCTTCCTTCGTATCCTTTACATAATAAAATGCGATGAAATTAAAATTTTAATATATATGATGAGTACTTTTAATATATCTTTATTTAGTGAATCCTTAAGTAATATACAGAAGCCCATCTTCTAGTGATGCTAAGGCATGTAAAGCGGGACCTTCCCAACTTACAATTTCTGTTTCAAGTGTAGTGAAAGAGTTGAGAAAAGAAGAGAGGTAATGATATAATAAAATAAAAAACTTTACTTTATAATTACAGTTTCATTTTCATTAATTGAAACTTTGTACACTTCTACTCGAAAATCGAGGAAAATATTCATGCTAATGAAGTTGAGAAGAGTAATTTACAAGCTCAAACTAAGGAATCACAAAAAGCTGAATTGAGAAGGTTAAGGAAAAGCTTGAAATTCAAAGTTATACCTATGCCTAGTTTTTATCAAGAGCATGTTCCTCCAAAGAATGAGTTAAAGAAGGTACGTTTGATAATTATATAAATAAACATTTCTTTATTATTCTATTAGTCCTTGTAATTACGGTTAATGATAAAGATATCCCCAACACGAACGAAATCTTCGAAACTTGGACGGAGAAAGAACTCGCCACCTGGATATGAAGAAAACAGTGACCATGGCACCCACTTAGAGAGGTTAAGCTTGGACGTGAAGGTGTTACAAAGTAGTAACCCTGGCCCCGGCCCGGTTAAGAAGCCTATTCGAAAGTCTCTTACAAAATTATCTTCTGAAAAAGACAAATTTATCAAAAAGGTATTCTCGTAAGCCTTCTTTACCAAAGCAAGTACCCACTGAAGCAATATCTCATGAGAAAGGAGATACTGAGTGTGGTGTAGAGGAAGCTAATAGTAGTGTATGAAAGTTGTATGTAAGGCATATGTATGAAATATAATACAATTTTCTGTCTTGTTTGTTCTTTGTTTTGCTTAAAATGTTGGATGATATATGAATAAGACTTGTGCTTGAAACAAGGATATTTGGTGATTAAATAGAAACAGGGACCATTGGTCTCATAGGAAGCTCAATTTGGTGATTTCTCTAATGGTGCTCAAGTGAGATTTGATAGTAAGGTGGTTACGTAAAGTTGAGTTGGTTTTGTTATTTGTTAAAGTTCTCATGTATATTTGTTAATTTTTTTTTATTTTTGGGTTTATTTTTTTATTTTATTTTTAAAATATGAAGATTTGAAGATTCAAGCTTTGATCATGTAGAAGAAGATTTGGAGAAGAAGCTTTGGAAAAGAAGTTTTGAAAAAGAAGATGTGGAAATACCACTTTAATTAAGTAATTCAGGAAAATGAAATTTTAATAAAAAAAATTGACCACGTGACCTACACATGACACTTAATGGCCGAAATGGACGAAATCCGTTAAGGGGCAACGAGTCACGAAAATGAAGTTTAAGGGGCAACCAGTACCAAAAACTCTAGTAGGGGGTAAACTGTCAAAATAGGCAAAGTTTAGGAGGTATTGCTTGGATTACTCCCTATCATATTAGCGACACGGTTTTACGTGTCTCCCGTTACTTTTGGTACACGGTTTTAAGTGTCTTAATCACTTAGGGACACGATTTTAAGTGCCTCCCATCACTTTGGGGCACCATATTAAATGTCTCACATAACTTTGGGGATACGATTTTAAGTGTCTCCCATCACTTTGAGGACACGATTTTAAGTGTCTCCCATCATTTTGAAACACAATTTTATGTACCCCCATAACTTTTGGGACACAATTGTAAGTGCCTCCCATCACTTTGGAGAAACAGTTTTAAGTGTCTCTTTTCAGGTTTCTAAAAAGAAAAAATAAATATACAATTTCTATATTTGATATAGCATAATTCATATGTTAATAATAAAATAACATATGTAACATCTACTAGCTCAAGTCTTACATCCATCTATTTTTTCTCCAAAAACATCATCATTTGTTATTGACACCTAAGTTGGTAAGTTTCCTAATATACAAAATATATATAATAATTAAAACAGTCGTATGATAAAAAAGGGATATGAATATGCACTAGAAGAAAGAAGGATTCTCTAATTGCACTTATGTCCCTATATAATGATCAAGTTGCAATGTACACTCCTAAATCATGCAAAATTTACACTATTGGTCCCTATGTAAGGCAAAGTATGCACTATAGGTTCCTACATCATGGATAAAATATACAACAGGCAACTCGGAAGAGAGACACATATAAATTAATTATTATTTAAATAAAAATAATAATATCAATGACTTGATTAGATTTTAGAAAAGACTCGGTGGATTTTTCCTGAGACAAAATTAAAAGATTGATGAATCAAAATTCTAAAGTATTATTTATAGAATACATTAAAATATATAGATTACCTTCTTGTCTTTACTTTTACGTGAAGAATTATTAACCATTGGAACTGTTGTTACCTTTTTGGTATTCTAGAAAATGCATATATCTCTTTTAATTGTAAATCTAAATCGAATAGGGAAAAAGTTTATAAAAGGAAAGTAAAAGGATAAGAATGAAATGAAAATTTATCTTATGATGATACATTGTCTTCTTAATTAAAGAAAGAGCATTGAAAGTGTGAGATAATGAGCTATCGAGTGATCTCAAGGTTTCACAAGTTTACTTGAATTACAAAAAAGGAATCGTTGAAGTGTGTTGGTCATCTCTTTCTATTGTTCGTAAATGGAACTCCTAAAGATAATATTACTACTAATTTAGCAAGTTTAATTGCACAAGAGGTTCCTAGTACTCATATTGACTAAAACATGAACACCACATATTCAAAACACTAGTAACCGATGAGAGCTTCTCTTTGGAACCACCGTAGATGAAACTTTAAAAATATGTAAATCCCAAGTCTTGGTACAACCTTTACTCTTGGGATTAAACTCCCATAAGCATCTACATTCAATGGTGCATTAACATTCGCCATAGCTTCTTGCTTTCTTCTCTTTAATCTTGTCTTCTTTGATTATGAAGTAACTTCTGGGGATCCAAGATCATACACCAAACTTAGAAATCTTTAAAAGAGACAAAAATTAAAACAAGTATAAAATAGAAAACAACAAAATCTACTACACTAAACAAAAAGACAATAATTAACAAAATAATCTCCGACAACGACGCCAAAAAATTGTCGTCTCCCAAGGTGTGATGAAATAACATAACAATTCACACCTTGAGAGAGCTAACTAACCGCAAGTGTACAAATCGTTGACAAATAATAAAGTGAGTATAAGAGTTATCGTCTCTACATTAACTAACTTTGTTAATCTAAACTCGTATTTTTGGGAAGCGAAGATGATTTAGTTTCAATTTCTAAAAGAAATAAATTAAATAAAATATTTATTTTGTTTTTGTTTAAGAAATAAATGAAAGAATGAAACTAAATAACAAAGAGATATGAGTACGAGAGTATAACCGGAGTTTTTTAGTACTCCACTATCCTACTGAGTCGATGATTCCAGTTATAAGGGTGAACTGGGTAGTTATACTAATGAAGATTCTAACTTCTAACTAACAACCTGCAGGGTAGCTTAGAAGGCTGACTAACTATTACTAGAGTACTCGAGTTTGGCTGTTCTATGTAAAAGCTTGGCGCTAGAAAGTACTTAACCTTTATGATTACGTGGCTAGTCAAGCCTGTAAGGATCCCTAACGGAAACTGGATATAAATTAACTAGTTATGTTCCCAAATCCCCGCCAAGGTGATAAATTCAAATATTAAGGTCAATCTATATGTGATTAGGATATATTAAGCTAACTTAATTCAACTAATAGTTCATACATAATTGCAAACTCAATTTAAAGTAAATTAGGTCATACTAAAAACAATTAAAAAAATGATAAAATTACAAGAATTATGTTTAAGACAATAAACTAATAAAATTTACCCTAATATTAATGGTGAAATGGTGCAAAAGTGGTGCAATAAGGCTCCAACTTCTTCTTCAAGATTTTCTCTCTACTTCCAGGCGTGTAAACAAATGTGTATGAACTAGGAGTCTTTTTTAAGGATACAAACTGATATATAAAGAGTGAAAAATGTTTTTAGATATTGTGGACCCTTTTTAGATGACCCAAGTCAACCCGGAAAATATTTTCGAGGAAGAGTGAATAGGTTCGATCCACGACAACTGAAACTATAATTACTTATTCCTTTTAACTTCAACTCACAAACTATCAACTATCACGCACTCCTAAATCCAAGTACTATATAGAAACCAAGTGGATCCTCCATAATCTTTTTTAATTGATCGTAGTGAATCAATCTTGCCGATTTCCAAAGTTAGCCAGTGATTGCTCTCGTTTTCTAAAAATGTCTTATTGGTCCATTAACGCCTTAAACACAAATTACGCACAGATAACTCTAAAAGTAACAAATATCCAAGACTAGACATGAAATATGGGATCTAAATATAGGGAATAATCTCTCAAATAAGTCCTAAATATCCCTACAAAGATGTTTCATGACTAACTTAATCCATCACATAAATATAGACATCACTACGTTAGGAGTCACACCAAGGGGAAGAAGGATTTTATGGTCGTGAAGATTGATTTTATTAAACCTTATGACAATAATTTATTGTATTCTATTTGGGATTATTTGGAGACCTTATGACTACCATACGATTGGAAAAATTTAATTACATTAGGAATATAAGATAATGACATGAGTGTGATATGGCAATGTGATTCATAGGATCCATTCATACCTCACTTAATTATATGATTTGGAAATCCCCTATACCATCATGTGTTTGTAATTTTGCATGGAAATGTTGTTGATTATCATCCAATAGATGATTCAAAATGAGTTATGGAGGTCACTATGACTATACTCAGGGGGACCCCTTTCATATATTATTATATGAATATTTATTCTCAATGGTTAATCATCATATTGACCTATCAAAGGAAATCATGTGCATGTTACGTTAAGATACGGGGCAATCAATAAATAGCAATATATTACTCACAAATCTCTCGAAGAAAATTGATGAAGCCTTGGCAATGGAAGTAACAATACATAGCAGTTAATTGCAGAAAAAACGATTTCGGTAAATATTTGGGCGTCCCTATTCTCTCAAGGAGAACACCACGCGGTCTATAGTGGTGATCAATGGGTTTAAAATAAAACTAGCAAGGTAGAAGGGCCGAAATCTCTTTTTAGTTGGTCTCATAACTCTTACTCAATCGTTACCTTGTTCGATGTTGTTGTATATCATGTAATAAAAAAAGCTACCTTGTTTGCAGGGAGATAGACCTGATTGAAAGGAAATTTAGGGTTCTAATGAGGATCAACGCAAGATACATTGCATCGTATGGGACCGCCTATGTAAACCTAAGAGTTGAGGCAGGTAAATATATTGAGAAACATAAGAGATGAACACAACATTGTTAGGAATTCTGGTTTGCAAACTTGCACACGATAACAAAGAGTTATGTTAAATATCTTTAAAGAAAAATAATAATTCACTAAGGTGTCTTTTAGTACAAGAGTAGAACGACATTTTAATAAATATCCAGATCCATCGTAGAAGTTATTGTCATTTTACTCTTCTTTGTCCTTCCCGGACTAAATATAAGACTTTTAACCCTTCCAGAACTAGAAGTTAACCACAAAAAAATTATTGGGACGCTATCTTAAACCCCACAAATTATTCTGACTTTTATCCACTCGCCATGAAAAAAGTTAGAAAATAATATGATTTAGATGTTCGCATTATTGGGTCATAATTGTGTGTAGTGAGACTTGTTTTGTATATAGATATGTTAACAACCAATAAATATGGGCCTAGTATAAGTAAATAGAGAAATGAGTATATGTATATGCAATGAGAGTTTGACTAGTCTAAGATCAAATTGCCTATAACCTTGAGGTAATTAATGAAGCCACATTGAAGGAAAGAATTAAGTCCATTCAAATATAAACCACTTGTTCCATTTAGCTTGTCCCGATTGTGTATAATTTACCCAGGATCACCCATTGTGTATGAACTTTTTCTTCGATAGCCACATTACAAGATTTTACTCTACGTGTATGACTTCTAACTATATGACATGCACTTGACTCACAATGCCTAATATTATTTTATATCTTGAGCAAGAGTTTAGGTTTGTGGGATATCTATTATCATGTAATGTTATGAGTTGGGAGTTCTTCTATGCTACATCATGATTCAAGAATTAATTGTAAGTGTTTATCGGGTTTGAGAGTATATACTCATGTATTTATATATAATCATTGTTTTTGTCAATGTAATATTAATTAAAAACATTAATTTTTGGTGATACCTTAGTAAAAAAATATCATATACAATCCTAAACATCAAATTTCTTACCAACTAACAAATGATCACGCATGTAAACAAATTATAAAATGACAAACTAACTACAAAGGTTGTTAAGATCATATTATTAGTTAAGAAAATACAATTAAGAGGAGAGAAATGTTGTTCTTCATTTTGTATCTATTCAGTTTCCTAAAACACATTTGAATAAAATCTGGAATTTGAATATTCCATAAAAGATAATAAAGATTGTTTGGAAAACATGTAATATGCATCTCGCAACTACAAAGAACATATATAGAAGACACTACATTAAATATTCTACATTTAAAGCTTATAACATGACATTAAGTGCATTGACCCCATGTATTTGCTTGAGTATGGGTTAGTATTGTTTTGTTTGTGTCTCCTATGCATTTCATCTCCAAAAATGATTCTACCCACATATTTTGGAAACTATTTTTTATCCTTTTCTGAACTACATACTCATGTTAGTTTTTCAGGAAATAAGTATAGTTAAGTTAGCAATCATGTAATGAATTCGGTGTTGCTGGTCACAAGTTTTCCTTGGTTTAATTTCCACCATGGGAATAATTATTCTAGTATAATTTAATTTTTCTTAGAGCATAAAGAATTCATATCTTTTTACATTTTGATAACAATACCAATCTTCTTGAACCAAATATACAATTGTTATTATTTTACTCCACATGATATACTATACTATGGTGGAAAACAGGTTGATGGGTAATGTTCCTAGAGGATGTTCTTATAATAGGACTTTTTACAAGTTCAGAGTAATTTAGTTATATTGGGTGTGACCCAAGGTCTGATGGAAGGGTAGACAGACATGTATCTAAATGTGAACATATTGTCCCTTAAAAAGTGCACAGGCTTCAGTAATTAGGGTGATATAATGGGGACCTGAGCTGGAAAATTGAAGAACCTTGGGGGTCCCTAAATATAGAATACTGCACATATTTATCAAGTTTTGTCATGGTGTATTTGGTGATGATCTTCGTGTGATAAAATGTGTTATATTGTTGGTATATTTGTACAAACTACACATACCAAATGATTAATGTTTATAAAAGACACATATTGGGTAGCACTATGAAAGGGTAGTTTGAAAAAGTGGTTGAGAGAGACTAGGTCGTTGGAGAAGTTGTCATTCTAAAGTTTTTTCTGGAGAAAGTTTTATTGCACTGCTTCATGGGGTATTTGACATGATGGTATTGGAAAAATAAATAATTGTGAACTTAATTCATTGATAGTTTGTAGTCATTTAATAAAATTTATTTGGGGAAATCCCATTAGGAAGACAATAATTCCCTTCATGTTATACTTCATCTGGTCATATCCATAAAATGCAACTAGGGTGTGTTTTTTTATGTAGGTATACATAGATATAACCCAATTATACATATACATATATAATTATCTTTAATGTGTTTTAATTAATGATAGGGATTGTATTATATCATTATGAAACTACTTTTTAATATTTATTTTATTTTTTTGTATAAAGAATAGAAAAAGGAAAACTAGGAAAGTAAATATAAATACATAATTATATGAGAGTTATAAACACTAGAGAATAATAAAACATAAGAATTACGTTGTGAATATGTTATGTGTATAATAAAATAAAATGAGATCCCATTTATAGGGATCAAAACTTAATACCAAATAAAACAAAGATCACAATAACTAGAAAATTAAAAGAATATAGAAATAAATGAATTCCTTGTCTAGAACAAAATACATATTATGTAGTAAATTTAGGATCATGTGTGTAACTTAGTTTTAAATTAGGATGATGTGTGTAACTTAAGAATTATTGGTTAAGAAATGTGGAAATTTTTTATTGTGGAGACAATGCTAGTATGGTGGAATGATAACTTGCCTCCTACAATAGGAGGGCAATGTTATTACTGAGAGGAACTGGTGAGTTTTTTATGACATGAACTAATCATAATATTTATCGTTCAAATCATGCATAGGATTGACATTAAAGAATAGACATAATAAGTGGAGTATTACCTATATTTTCCTTTGGATTTAATATAAAATTATAGGGAGAATATGAAATATGGTAAAGTTATGAAGAGGGGTTAGAGTAAAATTAATTGAAAACGAAGGGAGAATAAAAATAAGAGAGAGAGAGAGAGAGAGAGAGAGAGAGAGAGAGAGAGAGAGAGAGAGAGAGAGAGAGAGAGAGAGAGAGAGAGAGAGAGAGAGAGAGAGAGAGAGAGAGAGAGAGAGAGTTATAAATTATCTGATAGATGTGATGTTGTGGATTTGTTTGGGGTGATTAATATTTTAAGAACTGAATCAGGGAATGTGTTAAAGTGATAGAAAGAATAAGTGAGACCATTAGAGTTAGTTGTTTTGATAAAATGTATGAAGAATATATGGTTGGAACTTGAGCCCTTCTCACTAAAAAGAATGCTAAAGTTTCAACATTGTCTCCCAGGCCTTTTCGCCTCTACTTATCGTTATTTTTTTCCCAGTAATTTATTTATCCATATAATATACAAGCATATCCCTATAATTGTGTTTAGTCCATTCATAATGGTCCATAATGGTTTTGTTGTGTTTACTTCCATGTGGTTGTTTCATTTTTTGGTTTATATCATTCATCTTATAGGGGTCTTGTTTTTCAGTGCCATTGTTTTTGCTCCATGTATCACATGAAACATAAACTTCTCCATTTTTACAAATGTTACATTTGGTATATATGTTTCTTAAAGCTCAATATTTGAAAAATATTTATCTTTCATGAATATCATGAGATATGTTGGAGTTCGGTGTATTCACTGAACTTATATGGCTCGTAGTTAAATATTTAGAGTTTCAATTAATCCACTCGCACTATCAATTTAGTTAAAATTCGAGATACAACATATATAATAAATATATATGTTCATAATTCATATCAAAATATTAAAAGGAACATATTATATTTTCATTTATTTGACATGTCTAAGATGAAAGATATTAGTATTATGAACATGCAACATATGATTCAATAATCCGACCACTTATGAGGCAGAATTGGGGACAGCCGTCACTGCTATAGGGATGGGGATATCATTTTACTAACATTTATCCATCATGTTTGCCCTACTAAAAAGTATCCAATGTTAATTCGTCTTACTCCTAATGTTTTTATAGAGTAATTCGTCCTACTTTATTTGATGAGAGAATCTTATGTTAATAAGCTTGTAGGGCTTGAATAATAGTATTGCTTAGCTAAAATTAGTGGTCATGCTCTTATTTATAAGATTTTGTTACCAAGTGTTCCTAACACCTAAAAAATAGGCCCAAACCATGTCTAAATGCATGCATCTTTATTTCTTATTGATATGACACTTTATTAATCGATTTAAGCCTAATATTTCTTACAATCTCGTCATTTTCTGTAACATAAAGTTTTAACATGATTTTGAATCTCTATATTTAGTAACTCATTTAACTAATGAATTCATGTCTAATCATGATACTAGAATTTACTAAAAACCTTTCATTGAACCAAAGTAATTCATTCGTCAAAATATGTTCAATAGTGTGCATTTTGCATCCTTTATCTCAATACTTTAATTAATTTACTCATGTCTGAGTAATCACCACACAGTAGAGGAATATAATCACGTTTAATGGGGCTTCCATTCCTACTTAACTTCTAGTATGCCTGCAACACGCTACCAGTTACATAATATAATACATGTTTAATAAAGGTCTTAAAATAACTCTCTCATGTGTTTCATGTACTTTAGAGACGTTGTCCAGAGACAAGTACACCTTTAGTTTGTATTCATTTATTATTGAGGAGTTCACCATGGTGAATACCACATATCGTTATGCCTTGCACCATATAGCACAAAGATAATGGATTCCTTTGGATGATCAAAACAAATTCTCAGCATATGAGTTCCGGTGTTATGAATTCTCTCCTTACAATATCCATGATATTCTTACTCAATAGTCATATGAATTGTCATGTATGTCTTCTTGATATATAATTGCAATTATGGTTCTTACAGAGTCATGACGACCCATATGATTATGCTTTTAATAACTTTTACACAAATTTTGATTCCTTCATTTTATATTTGAGAACTAGTTTTAGTAAAACACATAATATAGATATACAACTCTGGCTTCCACTTCTCATCCTCAAAGTAAGTTTAGTGAAGTTCTTTATCTTGTTATATAAAGATATTTATCTCTTGTATACAAAAAAATATTTTAATTTTTATCTAAGAGTATATTTAAAATATGAGTCTAAAATTGAGATGATATAATATTTTTATAGTGTTCATCATAAATTTCAAGTGTAAAGGGCGTTACTTAAGTCTAGGTTTTAGAAATTAGATTAATTTGTCATAAAAATGACTCCTTATTGGTATAGTATAGTGCATAACTAACACCATCTCCTAAAATCTCGTAAATTGTGTAATCTTTAATATTATTTTTTCCAAATCATTTACCCACATCCTAGTTACTCAATTGTGACTACTATAGTTTATTTGGGTAGTTGACCATCCATGAGAGACGTGTGATATATTTGATAGAGATACTTATCGTACATTAGGAACTTAGAAAGTGATTGATTACATGAGAATTTAATGTAAACTCTTGTATGCAACAAGTTTGACCAATCCTGGTTAATATAGTTTAATTGATATTATTTTTATAGCTCAATATCTTCTTATGGGTTGCAACCTATTACGGACTATATCGAAGCCTTTTTAATTCATTATATTGATAGAATATAATTACTTTCAAAGAATTTTAAGATATTAAACTACAAATTAATATAAATTACATTAACATGGGAATATGGACAAGTATAATCAATTTTAAAATTCACAAGTTTGAATCTAATATTGGTAGTAGTTAAAAATCCAAAATTAAGTCTAAACTAATACATAATTATTTTTAATGATGACTTGTACTCAATTAGTATTTTTGTGTACACTTCCAAACATAATTATCTTGATATTCTATTTTGAAGAAAAAGGTTTTAGATGATAAAATGTTATAACCCTTCTCTCTGAATAAAAAATTACAAACATTTATGTGAACTAAATAACTGGGTGACTATTAGTTTGTCTAGGGGAATCTTGTATTTTCCTTTTATTTAAATATTTTGGTAACTAAGCAATGTATGATATTTTCGTCTCGACAATTTCATACTTCTTTAATTGAAAATATATTTACTTATTATATAACTAAAGTGATAATTTCGTTTTTAGATATAAATACAAATCCCTTTTCCAAAATTAGGCCAAGAATTGTCTTAATTCTTAATATAAGCCTCATTTGTAATCTGTTTTAATAAATTTAGATAATTACTAATTTTACTTCCTTAAATACTTCTTTTATTTCATTTTATTATAATAAATATATTCCATACGTATTCATTAATAATTTTCTCATCACCACCTGGACAATTAACTCTGGAAGTCGGCAGCAATCAGATCCAACGAGTTTTTTGGACTATTAAGCATCAACTCAGCAGCAGACGACTGCTGGTGAACTTTGACAAAAAAAATTACAATTTTTGGACAAAATATTATCATTTTGATGTTTTTTCATTATCTATTTACTTTTAATATCCCATCTATAGTGAATAGATATGACTGGACTTCAATTACAATATTATATTTGCGTATTAATGTATAATTTTTTATTTTAGATTACCAATATTATAGCTAGAAGAACTATAGTACAATGTTATACCTACGTTGTAGTTGTAAAACAATCCTTTAACTACAAATATTTTAGTTGAAAGTAGTATACAACTATAATATTATAGTTTTTTCAACTACAATATTGTGGCTACAAAATTAAAATATAAGTAACATATTATACTTACAGAACAACAAAATTGTAGGTGTACAAATACTATATCGTAGTTGTAAAATAACTATGTAATTATAATATAGTACTACAGTTACGAAATTCCAAAAAATAAATATAGTAAAAATTAGAGTTTTTTTTAATCTTAACATTTTTTTAATAAATAATTGGTAATTTGTCATAAAAAGGAAAATAATTACAGATTTGGCACAAGAGCAGTATCCCGAACACCGCCCCTAGGCGAAATTGTAAGGGAGGTGGTTGAATTACCTCACTTAACAGAAATACAATTTTGCCTAGAGGCGGTGTTCGAGATACCGCCCTTGTGCCAAATCCATAAATTATTTTCTTCCCATGCCAAATCGCCAATTATTTATAAAGAAAACTTTCAGTTTAAAAAAACTCCAGAGATTAATTAAAAATAAACTATATTAACAAAAAAAGTTGTGAATCCCTATAAATTCAAATTCCTATTTGTTTTAAAAGATAGAAATAAAACAACAATCTTGAATATATCAACCATTTGAAAGACAAAAACCAAGAGTCCAACGAGTAACCGATAATTATACTTGCGAGTTATGTAAATAATATAATTTTGATTATCAAATTATTTTGTCAAAAGAGATATTGAGTACACAAAACATAATATATGTTATCTCAAATTATAACATAAAGATGTGATTCCAAAGGGTCATCTACAATTATAGTGAAAACCCCTCATTTATACAAGTCATTTGCTCAACACTCTACAGGAGAACTGCTGTTAGAGACAGTTCTTTTGTAGGTAGGAGATAGTTTTCTAACTGACACCAAGCCAAAATAAACTATCTCTACACTTGTTGTCACTATCTTTAGGGAAAAATTTAAAAAACTGTTGCTCAATATTTGGTAACCACTATTAAAATGTTGCCAAATACATTGGAACAATTATAGAACTGTCACCTAGTACGTTGGAGATAACTTTTAAATAATCACCCAATACTTTGAATACAAGTTATAAACTGTCGCCTATCATATTAGCGACACGGTTTTACGTTTCTCTCGTTACTTTGGGTACACAGTTTTAAGTGTCTTCTATCGATTAGGGGACACGATTTTAAGTGCTTCCAAACACTTTGGGACACCATTTTAAATGCCTGACATAACTTTGGGGATACGAGTTTAAGTGTCTCCCATCACTTTGAGGACACGATTTTAAGTGTCTTCCATCATTTTGGAACACAATTTTATCTGCCCCCATAACATTGGGGACACGATTTTAAGTGCATCCCGTTACTTTGGAGACATAGTTTTAAGTGTCGCCTTTCAGGTTTTTAAAAATAAAAAAATATACAATTTCTATACAGAAAATAAGGATGGTTAGGCTTTGTCCCCGTTTTATGCTCAATTTGACATTTTATTTAGTTATCTTGCACAAATCGACATTTTAGTCCCTAGACTATACAATATTTTATAGTTTAGACCCTTTTCTTACTCATACTGACTATTTAGTTCCTTATCAATGCATATTTTGATGGTTTAATTCTATATTTGTAGGGTAAAAAATGAATGGTTGAATATAGGGAGCAGGCCCGTAGTAGAGACTTAGAAAAGGTAATAGGCGACCCTTTTAAGGACGTCGGGAAAAGTAACAGGCTACTCTATTTTTCTATTGTAAACGGGTCGTGAAAGGTAATAGACTACCCTATTTTCCATTTTTAAAGCGGTCGTGAAAGGTAATAGGCAACCCTTGTTAAAGGTGTCGGGAAAGGTAATAGGCTAATCAATTTTCCATTATAAAGGGGTCGTGAAAGTTAAAAGACCACTCTATTTAGCTATTATAAAGGGGCCGTGAAAGTTAATAGACCACTCTATTTAGCTATTATAAAAGGGTCGTGAAAAGTAATAGGCTACGCTATTTTAGAAGGGTCGTGAAAGGTAATAGACTACCCAATTTTAGAAAAGGTTGTACTAGGTAATATGCTACCTTATTTTAGAAGGGAGTTGTGAAAGGTGAGTATCAATACCCTACTCCTTTATTGAGGTGTAGACATTACATTGGCAACACGAGTATAGGCCACTATGATTTGTAGTGAAGGAAAAGATATGCCAACACTTTAAAAAGGTCGTCAAAAGGCCAAAATGAAGTCGCCAAAAACTGATTTTCTTGTTCTGATGTTTGATATAGCATAATTCATATGTTAAGAATAAAATAACATATGTAATATCTACTATCTCAGCTCTTACATCCACCTATTTTATCTCTCTTTATCTGCCAAAACATCATCATGTGTCATTAACACCAAAGTTCGTTGATTTTCCTAATATATAAAATATATATAATAATTAAAACAGTGGTACGATAAAAAAAGGGATATGAACATGCACTAGAAGAAAGCAGGATTCTCTAATTGCACTTATGTCCCTATATAATGATCAAGTTGCACTGTACGTTCCTAAATCATGCAAAATTTGCACTATTGGTCCCTATGTAAGGCAAAGTCTGCACTATAGGTTCCTACACCATGGAGAGAATATACAACATGCAACTCAGAAGAGAGACACATACAAATTAAGGATTATTTAAATAAAAAATAAAAATATTGATTACTTGATTAGATTTTAGAAAAGACTCGTGGATTTTTCCTGAGACAAAATTAAAAGATTGATGTATCTAAATTCTAAAGTATTATTTATAGAACATATTAAAAGATTGAGATTACCTTCTTATCTTTACTTTTACGTGAAGAATTATTAACCATTAGAACTGTTGTTACCTTCTTGGTATTCTAGAAAACGCATATATCTCTTATACTTGTAAATCTAAATCGAATAGGGAAAAAGTTAATAAACGAAAAGTACAAGGATAAGAATGAAATGAAATTTTATCTTATGAAGATACCTTGTCTTCTTAATTAAAGAAAGAGCTTTGAAAGTGTGCGATAATGAACTATCGTGTGATTTCAAGGTTTCACGAGTTTATTTGAATCACAAAAAAGGAATTGTTGAAGTGTGTTGGTCATCTCTCTCTACTGATCGTAAATGGAACCCTTGAAGATAATATTACTAGTAATATAGCAAGATTAAATTCACAAGAGGTCCCTATTACTCATATTGACTAAAACATGAACACCACATATTTAAAACTCTTGTAACGACAAGTGCTTCTCTTTGGAACCACCATAGACGAAACTTCAAGAATTTGTAAATCCCAAATATTAGTACAATCTCTACTCTTGGGATTCAATTCCCATAGCATCTAGATTTTTATCTAATACTTGGAACGACCCGTACACTTGCGGTGTGTCGATCATTTATTCCTTTATTTTTATCACATTATTAAATAACACCGCAGGACCCACCAAGTAGTAGCACCACAAGGAGGTAATCCACCTAATAATCAACATCATGAACAAGGTCTTCCTGGTTTGGGAGCACCTTTCCGAGTACAACCAACAGAGATTCGCCCTCTAGTGATCCAATCCGCGAAATTCAGAATCGATCAGGATATGCTTAGTCAGTTTTTGAGCTTTAGACACTAAGTGGTGTAGCACATCAAGATCTGGTATGATCAATCCAGAAGTTTATGTAGATTTGTGATGCCTACATTACTCAAGGCATTACACGGTAGCAGTTTTATTACTCCATGTTTTCGTTTATCTTAAACAGGATGCACTAGTGAATGGTTAGATTGTCAACCATCAGATTCAATCACGTCATGGGATGAGTTATAAGTCAAGTTCTTCGATCGCTATTATCCGCAAAGTATAAGAATGAAGGATCAAATGGTACTTGCAAGTTATTTCCAAATGAATGGCGAGAGTGTAGGAGAGGCATGGACAAGGTTCCAACAGAAATTATCGAGATGTCCACTTTATGGTTACACCCCCAACACTTCAGTTAGCAATGTTTTATCAGGGCATTGATTTCGAGGGAATATTGAGGGTAGATAATCTTGGAGGAGTAGGTTTTGTGTCCATGGATCCTATGGAAGCTGTAGCTGGTATGGCACGAATAATTGAAACAAGAATAAGTGGGCCAGAGTTGCGAGATCCTATTACAAATACCAAATGCACGCTGCGATTTGATGTTGAAAGTGCTTTGGAAACCAAAATCTTCGTGATGGAGAATAAAATGAAGCAGATGTCACTTAGGGTTGAGAAAGGTTTACAAAGGAAGCCAGATGAGATGAAATTAGTGCGAGAAGCACAAGGTTATTCACTGGTGTAAAGGTCAATGATCATATATAGGAAGAGTGTGAAGACAACCCAGATTAGTCTGTTTTATATCAAATCGAGGGAATTACTAATTCAATCATCGCAATCATCTGGTTATGAAATATTCTAATCCTAATGGGGTCGTGAATAAATGTAATTCTTACCAACCACGACCTCAAAACAACAATTTCTAGCAGAGATCTCAAGGTCCTTATCAAGGGGTTCAAAGTTATAACAAGCTAGCACCGCCACCGCAACCAACCTATGATTCTTATATTGATAGTTTAGCTTAGAAAGCCTTGCCACAGTATCCACAAGAAGGATCTTGAATTTATTTCCAAAAGATAATGCAAGATTTATGGTCTTTAACTCAAGACAACATGCGGATAATTAACGAAAGATTCAACAAAC
The DNA here is from genome assembly GCA_029959085.1 of Nemophila menziesii. NCBI lineage: Eukaryota > Viridiplantae > Streptophyta > Magnoliopsida > Boraginales > Hydrophyllaceae > Nemophila > Nemophila menziesii. The sequence continues at coordinate 17,191,912 of JARWIR010000009.1, read as the reverse complement.
AATCCGCTGCAATTAAGTTATTAACAACGCAAGTTAACCCAAGTATCTAATGCTTTTGAGAAGTTTCAAAAATATATTCCGCAATTGGTCCTAGATACGAAGAATAATGTGAAGGCCATAGATAATGGTGATGGCACTGTTGGGTTCAAACCTTGTAAGCTATTTATCTTCAACCTGAAAATGTTATGGAATCACCACCTGCTGCAGAAATTGACGTGGAGGTTCTAGAAAACAATGAAGAACCAACCAAGCCTCACCTGGAAGAAGCATATTTTGGACTTCTACTCAAAGAAATGCAGGAAGAGATCAGAGCATTTCTTGAGTTACAAGCTAGCAAAGCTATCTAAAAAGAGGAAGATGCCTTAGTTGAAAAGAAGGAAGAATAAGTACTTGCACCTACAGTGCAAGAAGAAGAAGAGAAAAAGGTGAAATTTCCACCTAGTGAAATCGATTTCAAGGCATTTGTAAAAGCATACAATGAAGAAAAAATCAACGCCAAAGTGCTTGAAATTGTTGAGAAAGGGCTTACAACATAACAAGTATTCACGCAGGCTATTCAAGAAAGGGGTGCCAGTGTACAAGCCAAGGTCGAGACCGTGGCTCATACTGAGAGAGTCTCGAAGAACGTTATAAATAAGATACCACTTAACCTTCAAGATCCTGGAAGTTTAACCTTCCTATTCAAATTAGTTGTATGCTCAACGTGAAAGCAATGTGTGATGTGGGTTTGTGTGTGAACCTTATGCCCAAGTCAGTGTTTGAGTGACTTGGTGGTGTGGCCTAGGGTGTGATAAAATAAGATATAAATAAAGAGCAAATAATCACCCTAGACTGAGCACGGTTCTGCAAGTATTACAGATCGTATGCAAGTTTTAGAAAATAAGTAAGATTCGTTCCGCAGAGACTACGAAGGTTAGAGGAATCTTATGCAAAAATCAAGTGCAAATAATTAAAGCTAGAACAAATAAAATGCAATAAAAGTAAAGACAAATAGATATTTATTTTATTTTCTACTTAACTAATTTAAAACTAAGAATTTAAAGACAGAAAAGTGAATACGAAAGAGAGTAATATGAGAATATAGCTTGAGTTACTAGCATGTAGTCCTCACTAGTTTTGCCGTTCTAAACATGTAAGGGTGAATTATGTAGTATTTCAATAATCGGTTCCAATTCGCTAGGTAGTTTAAAATAGGATTACCTGTGTCAATGAGGCTTCCTAAGCAAACTTTTCCTGTAATTGGTAAATAGTCACAAGAACTAAACCATAGTGATTATCTAGTTAGGTTGATTTGTCAGATCTAAACCGAATACTAGACGGTATGTGCTAAACATGTAATTAAACACCGTTGTCAATGGTGACCTAACTACTAGATGGTAATTCTATATGGTGGCCATCCACAAGAACACAGAATATAAATCCAAACACATAAACAGAGAATAAAAACTATAATTCAATTTAAAACATTAAGTTCCCAAATTAGATAGATGTCAATCAAAACTAGGGTTCATACATATATGCTAAAACTCAAGCTAAAGAAATTTAGTTCATGAAAGAAAAGAAAGAAATTACAAATTTAAAGGTAGAAGAAGACGTTGTTGATGAATAGCTCCTTCCAGACTTCTCTCTTGTGTTGTAAGCTTCCTCTTGGTTTAAGGTTTCACCAAGGATGATTTTAGAGTGTTAAGAGGCTGTATTTATAGTGTATAGGTTGACCTAATTCGTGTCTTGGGGATGAGGTTAAGTGATGGACTCCAAGCCCAACTCAAATTCGTATTGATAATTACTGCTGAACTGTTTTGAGCATATCTTCTTCGTTATTGGTCGGTTTTTGCTTCATAATATATCAAAAGAATCGTCACAGAATTATCTACGTCCCTATGAAAGGAATCTTCCAAAATCGGCTTCCTTTGGGATTTATCACCACTTCTTTAGGCGTGTGCTACAGAATTTCATATTTAGGCAGCTTTTCCTTTTCCATATTTTTAGCCTTTGTTACCCTTATCTCCAATTTCCATGCTAATCTCTTTCCATATGTTGTAGTCTTTGACTTGGACTCTAATTAATCTCCATAATTATCTTTAAAGCTTCACACTAAATAAACAATTAAACTCAATATGCTCTAAAAATATTATGTTACTAAATCAAGACCCAAAATAGGAAAGTGCACTAAACTAAGCTAAAATCAACCTATAAACTAATAAATAAGCCTAAAATTATGTCTCATGAATAGATTTTAGTATCACAAATGAGGAGACATCACTTGGCATCAAGAAGGCGAATAAGGCTTCCGTAAAATTACAATTTGCGAATAGCTCAGTAACAAAGACATGGTGAATCGTGGATGACATGCTTGTCCAAACAGGTAATTTGACTATCCCTACTGACTTTTTTATACTTGACTATAATGCAGAAAAGTATATTCTAATCGTACTTGGAAGGACGTTCTTGGCCACAAGTCAAAGCATCATGAACTTCCAAGAAGGAACAGTGACCCTTCGCGCAAGCAATGTAAATAAGACATTCTATGTCTTGGGTACTAAACCAAGGAAGATATTTCCCATAGTTCATGGCATTCACATTGTGACCAAAGAAAATGTCCAAGAGGAAATCCACACAAGACTTGTGGAGAAGACACCAATGGGTGAGTTTAGGGTACAATATGAAGTTGCATGAAAGGACCTAAAACCGGAATTTAGGACACAAGGTTATAAGAACACGTGGATGTGACCATTTGTTGTCACGCAAGTTGTGTTAGCAAAAGTCATTGAAATACGACACAAGAGAGGTCAAAATCTCTGATTGGTGGATGTTCATAGCCTCACCCGCACCTAGGGAGGCTACATACTCAAAAGTTAGAGGAGGTAACGCGTCGAGCTTTAAACAACGTTAAACAAAACAGTACAACTATTGAGGAGAAAACACCACAACCTCTCCAAATCAAGATCCCTACACCCGAAATGAGCAAAGTTTCTAAGGCCTTAATAGTTGTTGCCTTGACAACATACTACTAGCTAAAGACCTTCATAGGAGTGAGTATTCCAGATTGAAATTGGAGAAAGTAAGAAAAAGATATTTCTAGAGATGTAGGATTAATTGGGATGGAAAACACTAGGAGGTAAGAGAAGCGAGTAATGGTGATACACGAAGTTGACATACAAGAGAAGCAATGCATCCTAATTTTGGCATCGATCATGCGACGCAACAGCCTCGAGAGTTTATTTTCTTTTGTCCTTACCATTTATTTATTTGCAATATTTGTGTTAGTTTTTAATTTTTTTATCGAGTTTGTTTCGAGTCGTGGGACACAGCTCATTTTTTTAGTTGGGGGTGTGGAGATTCATTGTCCCTAATCTCCATCTTTTTTTGTGATCTACTGTTTTATTAGGAGAAATAACAAAATTTAGTAGATGGAATTTGATGTTGATTGTTTTAATGGTTTAAAAGCTTAAATTTAGTGAATTAGTGATAGTAGGTAATTTGTTTATGAGTTGGTTATTTTGTATACTTGGAGTATTGACATGAAAACACACATTAGTAGTGAAGAAAGGATTAGTAAGCAATGCAGTAGAAGTAAGTTTGATCTTAGGGTTCCTTGAGGGGTGCGTAGGTCGTGAAATTCGAGATAGATGATAAAACCAACGTGCTAGAGGTGAGAAATTAATGAAAATGCATAGTTTAGAAAATGATTAAGGCAGTTCATTAATAAACCTTTGTTGCCTTTTAGCTTGTTGCCCAGATTTAATATATTATTATCCATCTCATCCCCTTCTAGGCTTTCTAAATCCTTTTTATCATGCCACATTATAAGACATACCCTTTAGGTTATAGGACTATCCCATATCACCTGCATGTGAATAGTGATGCTTAGACAGTCGTTTTAGATATTGAGTTTGAGGTGTTGGGTTCATATTACAGGAAATATTATTGGGTTTGGTATTTTTGAGCTTATGTATTTTTGCTCTCTATTTGATGATGATTCACTGTTTATATTGTAACCCTTTGCCGGCATAAAAGAGAAAAGTGTTATAAAAGAAAATAAATATGAGAAAAAGTGGAATGATATCTCATGTTAAAAAAAGAGTCCTAGCTAGCTTACGAAAGAAAAAAATTTATGAATAGATTGAATATGATTTGGGCCGGAAAGGTGGACTTTCTTATGTGATCATCTTGATATTTGATGGGTTATTGGGGATGCTAATTAGTGCATCAAATCATTGGGTTGAGTGAGAACATTTATGAGAGTAACTCAAGCTCTAGAGAAATTTGATGATGCTAGTGAGGAGAGAGCCAAACTTAAGCTCACTCTACATTATCCAAATATATGATCATATCGTCCCTAAGACTAACTTTACAACCTTAAAGACATTATTATCTTTACTATATGATCTAGAAGAAAATTATTTAATAGAGAGTAGTTAGATGGATGGATACTAGTTAAGATCTATGAACAATCTATAGCTTCCATATCAAATTAAGTAAAGAACCTCTCATTTGTGCATTGCAAAGCTAATCAAATCTTGAAATTGAACTTTATTAATTGTTTGTATGATAAGTATATAAATTATATAGTTTGTAAATATTATTAAATGAAATTTTCTAGTTATTTTCTTTGGTATTATTACTCACAATTCTTCTATCTTTTTCCCTTTATGCATAATTGACTTAGTCATATATTTAGAGACTTCCCTATGTTCTTATTCTTTATTGTATCAGAACTATACAACTTTGAGTTAGGGGTCATGATATCTCCGAATTTGTGATGAATTCGTATATCCATGAGACATCATTTTAGGTGTATTATGTTCCTATCTTAGGTATTTTACCCTATTAGGGCCCGTTTGGAAGTGCTTATTTTGGAGTAAAAAAGCGCTTTTAGAATAAAATTTTAAATTTAAAAAAATTATTAAAAATAATTTTGGAATCTAAAATTATTTTAAGTGCTTTTTTTAAGAAGCACCTATTTGGTGCTTCTCAAAAAAGTGTTTTTCAAAGTCAAAAAAACTTTTAAAATGCTAAAAGCACTTTTAAGTGCTTCTCCAAAAAAGCACTTCCAAACGGGCACTTAATCGTTAGTTTCTTAATTCTTACCTTGATTAGAAGAATTAGTACTTTTAGAGCATTTTAATGTAATTTGTGTGTTAAATGTGAAGCTCTTAGGTATAATTATTATATTAGATTCCAAATTAATGTTACATAGTTAAGGAGAGAAGATCCAAGGCGAAATCAAGAGTTAAAAGGAAAGAAAGTTGATTTAGAAAAGTGGAAAAGCTGCCAAAAGTTGTTGTCAAACTGTAAAATCATCTAGTATTCTTGATGTTGTACAAAGTTAACGAGGAATTTGAATGATCCCTTTGATATTCAGAAAGGTCTTTGAATTGCAGCTGTTTCGATATAAAGATCACTGGATTCCGAGTTGTAACGAAGGAGTTATGAATTTTACAAATTCCAAATGTTATCATGTCCTACAAATAAGGAAAACGAGTTAGAGTTGAACTTTGACTCTATAATTTAGGCAAATCTCTATATTTTGACCATAGATCTATATATATATATATATATATATATATATATATATATATATATATATATATATATATATATAATATTATAGAAGGCCAACGGCCCGAAATGTCTCCTGTTTTTCTCCACATTTTCTAGCATTTGGATCAAATTTTAATCATTTTCGGCCTTTAGATCGGTTATAATTAATGGTCCAAATTGTCTAAATTCAATCCATGGTTTAAAATATCTTGATGTCTCCTCTATATTTTACAGCCCTTAAATTATTTATTTTTAAAATTCAAAATTTAAAACAAAAAAAAAATCAAAAAAAACAAAAAAACAAATCACTTCACCGCTTCTTCACCATTTCGTCTCTCACTTCACCTCAATCGAGCCACTCCTCCACAATCCCAAACCGCTTCTAAGAAACCTCATAGCCCGCTTCACTCAAATCACTTCACCTCTTCACTTCACTACTTCACGTCTCTCCCACCAAGCCGCTCAATCGAATCGAAGAACCCTCCACATTTCCAGCTCTGATGAAGAAGAAATATAAAGGGTTCCGATTATAAATAGCGCAAAGCCCCAAAGGAATCTCCAATAACCTCGACGCCACACTTTATAAAGCCTACTGCAAGCTCTGTAATTGCAAAACCCCAATTAAAGCTCTTAAAGAATTGCCTGAAATCAAGTAAGCCCTTTTTCTTTTGTTTTATTTCAACCATTTGTATGTCTTTATGTTGTAATCGATAGGGATATTGGAAAATGGATGTTAAAGCTGATGCAAGGGTTCTTCGCCTCTTCTTTAATGCAACAATATCTTGAGGTTTAAATGTAAAAGTTTAAAGTTCGGGGCTAGAATATATAACATCAATTAGTTGATTAAGAGGTCATATCATGGGTCTCTTTGATCCATTCTCTTTTATAATTTCTAGAAGCTCAACAAAAATGGTTAACAATGTTGAGATATGTCCTGTTTGGTCGGTCATGACTATAAAAACATGGTGATTAAATGGTTAATTGCACAGTTGATCATTGTTTGATGGGATATAGCCATAAATGCCCCTATGTTTAAATAGTAGCAAATTACTTGTATTATACATTCACATGGCAAAGCAAATTTACCTCTCATGGGTATATTTCCTTTTTTTAAACACAAGAATATATAGCTTCTTTTGAAACACATGGTAGATATGGTCAGTTTGTTGTATTTTGCATAACACAAATGTACAGATATGGAGATATATACAACAAAGCTTGAAGCTCCCTGTTATATGGATTCTATAGTACTTGGTGGCGTCTGTTATTCATGATTTTCCAAAGTTATAGTGAAGCAATAGATTGATGATAAGTAAATGGATGTTAAAGCTGATGCAAGGGTTCTTCGCCTCTTCTTCAGCGACTTCTGATAAACTGAGAATAGCAGAGGGGATGGTGTGTGAATTTTTGTGGGTCCCATGATTTGTTGTGCCTGTTAAAGTGAGCAATTATTTTCTTATACTGCATTTTTTTTTTGATTCTCAACTAACATGAAAAAGATGAAAAATTGGATGGAGATTTAGCTTTGAACAAATTCTTTCGAGAGATATACAAAGATGCTGATGAGGATGCAAGGAGAGCCATGATGAAATCCTTTGTATTGAGCCTTTAATGGACCTGAAATTGATTTACCAGATTTACCCTCTTCAGAAACTCCTATTGAAGATGATGGTGAATCTGCTTCTAATGTAAGACAGTATAATTCAGCTGTACATTCAATTCAAGAGAAGGTAATAAATATTTTATTAATTATTTTTCTCATATTCTTACTTATATCATGTTTAATATTACATGTGGTTGAACAACCAGCTATGCTTCAAGGTGGAAAATTAAGATCTTATTAATTAGAAGGTCTTCAATGGATGTTATCTTTGTTTAATAATAAGCTTAACGGAATTTTAGCTGATGAAATGGTATTAGGAAAAACTATTCAAGCTATTTCATTGATTGCTTATCTTATGGAAAATAAAAATGTAACTGGTCCTCATTTAATAGTTGCACCTAAAGTTGTTTTATACTTACAATACGAGGAACATGATTAGAAAGTAACCGGCTTGCGGAGACTGATGAATTCAAAGACAAGAAAAAAGAGCTTAAAGGCATCTGCAATCCCATCATTTATTCGGCTTGAATAGCACCACAAATGAAACGTAATCAACAAGCATAGGTTTTTAAGCTTTATTTATTATCATATATTTTTTTATATTTTTTTAATTTAAAATTAATTATTATTAAAACAGATCGAAGTTGAAAAAAATAGAATTAGTCGGAGAGGTTCATCTTATTGGGATGAAGACACTGATATCAAAACCCACTAGTATGTTTTTTTTTCTTTTTTCTTTTTTTTTCTTTTTTTTTTTTTTATTTCTCACTTGCACATATATATATATATATATATATATATATATATATAATATTGGAGAAGGGCCAACGGCCCAAAATGTCTCCAGTTTTTCTCCACATTTTCTAGCCTTTGGATTAAGTTTCAATCAATTTCGGCCTTTAGATCGATTATAATTAATGGTCCAGATTGTCTAAATTCAATCCATGGTTTAAAATATCTTGATGTCTCTCCTATATTTTTCAGCCATTGGATCCTACTTTCTTATCTAAATAATGCCATAAAACCTAAAACCTAAAACTAATCTCTTCACGTCTCATTCATCGCGCATTGAAAAAAAAACCTTCAAACATACCTTCCCACCAGGCCGTTCATCTCTTCCAACCAAGCCGCTCATTCCCACAAGAAAACGGCCGCCGTTCGCCACTCAAGCCGCTCATTCTTCACAAGAAAACCGCCGCCACTCGCCACTCGGCAACCATTCTCTACCATCATCAATCGTCTTGCTCCAGTTTTTCTCCACATTTTCTAACCTTTGGATTAAGTTTCAATCAATTTCGGCCTTTAGATCGATTATAATTAATGGTCCAGATTGTCTAAATTCAATCCATGGTTTAAAATATCTTGATGTCTCTCCTATATTTTTCAGCCATTGGATCCTACTTTCTTATCTAAATAATGCCATAAAACCTAAAACCTAAAACTAATCTCTTCACGTCTCATTCATCGCGCATTGAAAAAAAAACCTTCAAACATACCTTCCCACCAGGCCGTTCATCTCTTCCAACCAAGCCGCTCATTCCCACAAGAAAACGGCCGCCGTTCGCCACTCAAGCCGCTCATTCTTCACAAGAAAACCGCCGCCACTCGCCACTCGGCAACCATTCTCTACCATCATCAATCGTCTTGGCAAAGAATCCAAATTAAGGTAAAAAAAGAATTAATTCTGTCACTGAAACTCTAAAAATTTAATTATTTTTTAACCTAATCTCATTGTTTTTACAATGATATATTTATACTAATCCAACAAATTAGCACAAGAGTATATTTATTTCACATCCATTTGGAAAAATCGGACCCTTAAAAGTTAAAACCCAACGAGGAAAAGAACATACCCATGGGTATGAACCAAAAACCCATTTCAAATCGGAATCAAATCAAATGCTCAACCCATGGGTATTGAAGAAGCTGTTTCTGGATCAGATATGGTGTCTGTTACCGTAAGTATTTAACTTCCTTTTCTTTACAAAACAGTCCCTGAAGTTTAGTTTATATACAGGCTGGAATGAGAGGAGGTACAGGAACAGGAACAGGTGGGGCCCCTGTAATAGCGGAAATAGCAAAGTTATGGTAATAAAGTTTTAATTTGTTAAAAATAATATGATTAATTAATTAATTACGTTGATTTTTAGATTCCGGGAATGGTAAATGTTGATTTTGCGGATGTACGTGCTATTATGGCGAATGCTGGTTCATCGCTAATGGGTATTGGAACTGCTATAGGTGATTTTTAATTTTTTTTAATAATGTAGTTATTGTGTTTGTTTTTTTGTGTATGAGAACTTAGTTAATAGTGTTATGGTTTGTAATATGTAGGGAAAACTAGAGCTAGAGATGCTGCATTAAATGCTATTCAATCTCCTTTATTAGATCTTGGTATAGAAAGAGCTACAGGGATTGTATGGAATATAACTGGTGGTTAGTGATTTAACGTTATTCTCATTGCTTATCGCTAAAGAAATATGCTATTCAATCTTCTCCAATATTATAGTTAGAGAGCTAAAGTAATTTATTCAATTTTGCATAGGGATCTATATACAGTGACTTATAGTGCAGGCCATTAAAGCCTTTTACAGATGAGAAGTGACACGGCTTACTGAGAAGGGAAGGTTGTGAGTTCTCTATTTTTTTCTATTATTTTAATTAATTAGATTATCTATTTTATTTATTTTATTATCTTTTAATACAAATCAGCCATTTTAAGGCCATGGGACGTCTTTATCTATATGATTAGAAAAGTGGATCAAATTGGAGAGACAATTGCAGTAGAAAAGTGGTTTTTGGGGTAGAGGAATTTTGGTATGATTAGAAATTGTTGGTGCAAAGCAAGGAAAGAGCTTTTTATGGGAAAAGTTGGATTTTTGTGAGTTTTGTAAATGAAAAAGGAGGGAAAGAAAGACGTAAAGATGCCTATTAAGAATAAAAAAGAAAAAGAAAAAGCATAAGAAAAGTGAGAAACTGGAGTGAAACTTTTGTGGGTGGGTGTATAAAGGAAAGAATAGTTGATAGGCCTAAGCACAGTGAGTAGAATTATAGAAAATGATTAAACAAAAGAGTGGCTATGGATATGCTTTGAACAATTTGCAACTGTGTTTGATCCGAGGGTCATCTTCTGTCACTGAGCATGAGAATGTTTCCCTTTCCAGTAATGTAAGAAAATTAATTTTTTTTATACTAAAGGGTTTATAATACGTAAGTCTCTATAATATGCAAAAATTGCACTGTAAGTCCCTATTATATGCAAAAATTGCACTTAAATTCCCTAATATTATGCAAATATTGCACTTAAAGTCCCTATATTATGCAAAAATTGCACTATAAGTCCCTATACAAACCAACACTTGAAACTTGAGAAACAGACCTGAAGAGAGAAAAATTACAGAGGCTTCATGTACTTGCAGTCTCAAGAAGAGGTAATGTGCATATGTTTTTTCTTCTTATATTGCCGAATTTTTATATGTTTCAGTCTGATTTATTATGCGAAATTTTAGTTGTTTACCATGAACTAAATTGGTTGTCGATTATCTAATGAGCTTTGTATTTTTCCTTTTGTATCTGTGTAGCTTGAGAAATCAGTACAAGAGTCTTTACTTATTGAGGTCTTTAATTCTTTTGGTAAGCATTGTAACTGAAGTTATTTATTTTGTGAAATTAGGATCTAATTAAAGGGGTTTTGAAATTGTTACAGGAAAATATACTTATGTCATGGTGATGGAGCTATTGAGGTTTGAAATTTGGCATGTATATCTGTTAGTAGGAAGTGTAATTGAGTTTTATTTATTCCCTACATATTGATTGAGTTTTATACCGTTGATATAACGGAATCACAATATATTCCTAGCCATCAGATTCAGTTACAGTGACCTATACTGTGATTTTTGCACAGAAGACTTATATGCAATTTATGCACAATATAGGGACCAATAGTGCAATTTTGCGCAATCTAGGTCGCCGGCAATATAGGTCGCTATTTTTGTGCAATAAAGGGACCTATAGTGGGATTTTTTGCACAATACAGGGACATAGAGTGCATCAGGGACCTATAGTGCGATTTTGCACAATACAGGGACCTATTGTGCAATTTTCTTATACTGCAATTTTTTCAAATTGTTTTGCTAGCGCCGCCTCTCATAGACCATTCTTCACCATCATCAACCCCGGGTTGGCTAATAAAAAATCGAAGAACCCAAATCCATATCAAACTATATGCTACGTATCATTCTTTGCGAGTCCATACAAAAACGATTAGAAACCATAGATCTTAAGCGACTTATAAAACTCAAGAAAATAGAGAAAAAATGGGGAACAGATTGGTACTAGCAAAAATGTTGAAGATTAGTGGTGAATCATTCAAACTAAAATTACCATAGACAGTCTATGACATGTTATATTATCCAACTCATGTTTCAATGGAAGCAGAAAATTTGGAGTTGAATAAACCTTTGGCTGCCTATGTATTTCTCATTTATTTGAATCTAAAATTTTACCTTCAAAATTTTTTCTCTAGAATTTTTTTTTTTAGATTTCTCTTACAATTGTCCTGATTTATTAGTAGATACGCTATATTCTTTTCTATGCTATAAAATTCAAAATATTAGCAGAAACAACAAAAAGTAGGACCTTCAAATTACATGTACCATTTCCATTCTCACTTTCTCATTTACTCTATTTTCATTGCATTTATAAACATTATACCTAATGTTCAAAAAAATAAGAAATCTAGAAGCAGTGGCCAAATTTAAAGTTTAATTTTTATTCCTTTGTATAGGAAAAATTAAAGATTGAGACTTTTGTTGGTTATATAATTGGGTGAAGCCCTCTCGACGCCCATGATCTTTCCCCAAAGTGCAGAAACCGCCCCTTATCTTTTTTTTTCCAAAAAGAGCCCTTTAGGAAACTTTTTTTGTCACCGTTAGCCCTTTTTTCAATTTTCTGTTAGTTGACCGTTAGTCAATGCCAGTTGTCGCCACCTCACCGCCACCTCACAGCCACGTAAGCTCCACATCAACCTGACGTCACCACCAGCTGAAACCTTTTTTATTACGTGGCATGGGCAAAATTGTCTTTTCGTTATCTTATCTAACCCTTTACCTACGTTGTGTGTTTGACTTCGGGTCAAACATAAACATAACAAAATCAAAGCAAAAACACATAGTAGTAGGTGTTCTTGGTGTTCTTCGGATTTTGGGGGGGAAAAAGTAGCAGATTTGCGAGATCGGGAAGTTAAGGCTTACCCACGCTTTTCTAACCGTATAAATGGCAGTGTTGAACGAAATTTTGAGTGATTCGGGTAATTAATCACTTTCCTCATTTCATTTTATTTTCTATTTTCGTTCTACGTACTAGGGTTTTCGTTATTTTACAGAAATTGTTAATAATTTCTTATTTCTTTCTTTGTTCTTGTAGATTCCGGTAGTGAAGTAAGTGGTTCCGATTTCTCATTCCATGATTTTGATAACGACGTTGAAGATGACGAAGACGACATATTGTACCAGGATAATGTCGACTTAGGCATTGAATTTGCCGGTGTTGGTTCATCGCCTTCGATTAATATCAACGGGTTAGACCTACCTTGTCCAAAATTGTTACCTGAAATCGACGATGACGATTTTAACGAGTGTTCTGGGGAGGATTCTGAGCAATTGAATAGTTTGGAAGGTTCGTCGGAAGACGATGAAGGGCAACGTTCTGGTATTCAAAAGGGGATTCGTCCTAGGTTTACAGTTTCTGCAGATATGGAGGACCCGAAGTTAGAGGTTGGAATGATCTTCTCTAATGGTAGAGAATTCAAGGACGCAGTTAGAGGAACAGCTATTGCTGAAATTAGGAATATTTGGTTCCCATGTAATGAACCTGGGAGAATTAGAGCGAGGTGTAGAGGGAAGAATTGTTTGTGGTTTATTTATGCAACTGTGTGTGATAATGGCAGCTTTCAAATTCGTACCTTAAACAAAAAACACACTTGTGGTTGTGCATTGAATAGTAGGCATGTGAATTCTACTCTATTATCTAAGAGGTATTCTCATCAGTTAAGGATGAATTTGAATATTAAAGCTATTGATTTACAAGAGCAAGTATTGCATGATCTACATGTTAGCATTAGTAGGAGACAAGCCTATAGGACCATAAAGAAGGGCAGGGCATTAGATGAAGTACATTTCTTAGACCAGTATAGTTTACTTAACAACTATTGTGCTGAGCTTCTAAGAACAAATCCGGGTTCTACTGTATTTTTAAAGACTGAAGAAGATGAAGTTACTGGAGAACACAGGTTTTTACGATTCTATTGTTGTTTAGAGCCTTTGAAAAGGGGGTTTTTAGCTGGTTGTAGAAGAGTTGTCGGCTTGGATGGGTGTCATCTTAAAGGACCTCACCCTGGTGTGATTTTGACTGCGGTAGGGATGGATGCTAACAATTGCATTTATCCAATTTGTTATGGTGTGGTTGAAACTGAGAATCTTGATACTTGGAGGTGGTTTGTTAGTTTATTAGTTGAAGACCTTGAAATCAATGAACCTGAGATGTGGGTTTTTATTACCGACAAGCAAAAGGTAGTTGTTTTTATCCCTATTTTGAGTCTCTTTTTCCGGATAATTTATATATTAAATACAAGCGTAATTAATGGTTTGTTTGTTTTGTGTATTTTTATCCACATAGGGGCTAGGTATAGAAATTGAGGAATTGTTGCCAAATGTTGAACATAGACATTGTGTTCGACATCTACATCAGAATTTTAAGAAAAAACATGGTTCATTTGCACTTAAAGACAAAATGTGGGAGGCGGCTAGAGCTACGTATGTTGAGAGGTTTACAAAAGTCATGGAGGTTATTAGAAGTATGGATGGTGAAGCGTATGAATGGCTCGCAAAAGAACATCCGAGGTATTGGAGTAGGTCTCATTTTAGAACCAATACACATTGTGATGTTTTGTTAAACAATATGTGTGAGTCTTGGAATAAACAGTTGTTGGATGCTAGAGAGTCTAGTGTGTTAGTTTGTCTAGAGCGTATAAGGTTATACTTACTTGAAAGGTTAGAAAAGCGTAGGAAGTGGATATCTAGATGGCAAGTAGATATTTGTCCCAAGATTAGAAAAATTATGAATGATAGAAAGAAGTGGGCATCGAAGTGGATTCCTTTGCATTGTGGGTCAAACTGTTTCCAGGTCAAGGGGACAAGTGGGGCACAGTTTGCTGTAGATTTGACCACCTTTACATGTGCATGCAGAGGATGGGATTTGTCGGGGATACCATGTGTCCACGTCATTTCTGCATTATCGTCAGTGGGTCTTGAGCCTGAGGAATACACGTCTCAATATTTTAAGACTAGTACTTTTAAAAAAGCCTACGAACCATTTATTGGCCCTATTAATGGGCCTGATTTATGGCCTCAGACAAATGGACCAAAGGTGTTGGCTCCAAAGGGTGTGAAGCTATGTGGTAGACCTAAAAAGAAAAGGGATAGGGCAGCTGGAGAAGAGTTAGAAGAAAAAATAAAAAAATCTAAAAGAAAAGGTAATACAAGTGGAGATGTTAGGATGGCGGTTGAAAGTGTTGGAAGGAGTGGTTTAAAGGGTAAATGTAGTTTGTGTAAGCAAGTTGGACACAACAAGAGAAGATGTACACGTGTTAGTGAAGCTCAAAGTGTTGCAGAAAGTGGTGTTAATGATTCCGTGGAGTTGGGTGGTATCGAGGATCAAATTCCACCTACACCCATCATTTCACCAATGGAATCTCAAAGTCAGAGCAGTAGTGTAGTGAAGGTAGACAAAAGAAGGTCTAATAGAATAAGAAATAATTCACAAGTGACAGAGAACAACGTTATTGTTAATGCTACGAATAGTGATGTGAATATAAATGTTGCTAATAGCAATGTTAATGTAGACGCTTTAAGTAGTGAACTTCAAGTTAACGGTTGTAAGAGTAAGGTAGAAGTTGATATTGATGCTAGTGAAGTTCGTTTGGATGTTAATGAGAGCAATGTCGTAGTGAATACAAAAGTTGTAAGTGCTTCGGGAAGGAGAACTAAATCTAAAGCACAACGGGTTGGTACACCATCAAAGGAAGGGAAGAAATCAGAGGATGTTGAGACAAGTGCAGAAGGTCTACAAGAGTCAAAGAGTCAGGTACTTGTCTTTTTTCCTATTATAGATAAATTGTACTCTTACTATGTTGGTTTTATCTTAATTGTAGGATACAAGGGGTGATGATAATGTAGCAGGTGTTTTGACTCAAGCTAGCACTAATGCGTCAAATAATGTTGTTGTTGGGGATTCAAAGAAAAGAGTTGTGGCTTAAACTTCATCAAACAATCTTCAGGTGGGTGGTTTTTACTGTAATGTTAATTTTGTATCTAAGTATAACTTTGTACAATACTTTTGAATGTAGTTTATGCCAAATAAAAGACCATGTGTGGAGTTGGCTAAATTAAAAATTCATGATGGTAAAGATGGTTTCTTACCCACTGGTGTGAAGAATCTTGGACAACCTAGTGTAAGTATTATGTATGTTATGTGTTAATCCTAAATTTTTATTATCCATGACACTATGTTTTTCTTTTCTAGGATATTTCTAAGAGGCCTCCTTTCAGACCAGGGGGTATGGGTGTATACACAAGGGTCCCTACTCCCTTGATTAATCCTGGATCAATTACATTAGGGGGTAAGAAATTACAAAAAAACCCATACCTTTGCAATGGAAAGAGGACAATTAGTTTAGAAACATTACGGGCAGCTGGACATAAATCTGACATAGACAAAGCCAAGTCCAAGAAAACTAATTTTGATATGGCAGGTGTGAATGAAGCCTTTAAGGAATTTGACAAGAACATGTCATCTTTTATGCAAAATTTGTTGACCCGTGGTACTAGTTCTAAAGGAACAGGTAAAAATGAAGATAAGGGCTCAGCAGAATTTGAGATAGTGCAAATAGATGATACTAAGGCAACAGGGAAGGAAGTAGTTACATCAAAGTCAACTTCACCGGGAATAGAAAAGAAAGAAGTTCCAAAAGCTTCAACTTCAAAGGGAAAAATCAAGAAAGTAGCATCAAAGTCTTCTATTTCAAAAGGAAAGGTAAAGAAAGACATTGTGAAGTCCAAAACCCCCAAGATAGATGAGAAGAAAGTAATACAAAAGACTACTACTTCAAAGGGGAACGGGAAGAAAGAAAATGCAAAGGGTAAGATGGTGACTTTGGTTAACGTTAAGAAAGAGAAGATGTAGTAAGATAATGGATTGGTATTCGCAAACTTGTTATTATCCAACTTTTTAAATTGTTGCACTTTTTGTAATGTCATACCTAATGTGTTGTCCAATTGTGTTGTCCTACTTTTTGTTCAATTTGTGTAAGAAGAATCTATGCTTTTTAAATTGTTGCACTTTTCTTATTATGTTGTCTTACTTTGGGTCCAATTTGTGTAAGAAGAATCTCTTACTTTATTACTAAAATATTATATCTTTTCTTCGTAAATCCACTATATATATGGACCATTTGTTTTCCACTAAAATCACAACCATTCATCAAAAAACTTACAACACCAACATGTCTTTTGATAACTCAAGCGGAAGTGATGGTGCAAGTAGATCACCATTGTTTCCAGACTTCTCTCCAAGTGAGTACACAGACCAGATAAAGA
Organism: Nemophila menziesii; assembly: GCA_029959085.1. Taxonomy (NCBI): domain Eukaryota; kingdom Viridiplantae; phylum Streptophyta; class Magnoliopsida; order Boraginales; family Hydrophyllaceae; genus Nemophila; species Nemophila menziesii. The sequence continues at coordinate 17,175,112 of JARWIR010000009.1, read as the reverse complement.
TCACTCCCTCCCCTTTAATGGACTCCAAGCCAGAAAACTATTCGTTAACTGAAGTTTGTCATTGTGGTTTGCCGGCTTTAATTTGTGTTAGACAGTTAGAATATAATAGGTACTTTCGTTCTCTTCGTTGTCACTTCGAAGATTATCGTTTGCAGGTTTATCCTATGAAGGAGTGCGACTTTTTCTGTTGGCTTCCTCAACCTAATGACCCACCACTCCCTACCACGAGCTCGACTACTCACATCGATGAACATGGTTTTATTACGTCGCTAAAATAATAGGTACTACTTTGTTTGTTTTAAATGTTCAACCTATGTAGTTTTTAACTTAAACTAGTAGTAGGTAGTTTTTTTAATTGCTCTTCCTGTGTATTTCTATTATGTTTCTAGTTGCTTCCTGTGTATTTCTATTATGTTTCTAGTTGATTGAATTTTAATAATTGTATTAAGCAATTCTACTTTTTTACTTCAATTGGTACTACCATTTTATTATCTTTGATATGGAATTCTATAAAAATCAAGATCTAAATATTATCATTAAACCAAAACGCATTCAAATACCCCATCTTAATAAAAAGTTACATTCCAAAACCGAAAATATTCCAAAATACCCCATCTGGCCAAAACCATCCAACATAATGTCCAAAAAGTCCACTTACACCCTTCTGGACAACATAAAATGTCCACAAAACTCAACTTAACATAATATTAAACTAGTACCAAAAAAAAAAAAAAATTTTAGTGCATAAAATAAAACGCCAGATGACACAAAATAACGAACCACCAACAACATTTAAACCGCAGACTCGTCTTGATCCTCTTCAAACTTGAAGTACTTCGGCGAAATCATCCCCACAGGTACCGGTCTGTTGATCTTCATCCTCTTTGGAGTAGGACTATCTTCCCCTTCAGAGCTAGATTCAACCACTATCAACTCTGCGCCGTAAGGTAAAGGAACGGTTCTTGTTTTGACATTCTCGCGGACCACATTGGGTGCGACTCTAACACTCCACCTGGAACCTGGGATATGACTTTTATACGTCTTGGGTTTGGGGCGGTTATTAGGCGGAGAAGTGATAGTAACGCCTGAGACTTCTGAGAAAGAAGAACAAAATACAGTTACTTAAAATAAAAAATACAACACAGAAAAAACTAAGAATCCCATTTTTTAAAACTCGTTTTATAAAAACACAGAAAATTGGATTTTAAAATTAATTTTTCACAAATCTAACAAAAAAATTGGTAATACAAAACCACTTACTCATTTTCCCCTTGTCTGACTGACCTTGTTGACGATCCATTTTTGAGTGTTCGTGTTCTTTAACAATGGCTCGCTTGATAATTTAAGTTTTAAGGGGCTAAATATTTGAATTATATATAGGGAAAGGGGGATATAGGTAATGATTATCCACATACACGGTTTTTGGCTTACCCAATGCGTTTTTAGAACTGCCCAAGAAAACTATTAAGTAGATTCAGAAAAAACGTTTCATCTTCCGTCTTGAAACTCAGCACCGACTCACAAAAAATAAATTTTAATGTTAAAAAAAATAAATTAAAACGCTATGCGTTATTAAGACATAATCAATACGCGGTAAAAAAAAATACAAAATGGTCCATAACTGTAACAAAATAAAATTTAAGGGGCCAATAAATATAACTTACAAAACTTAAAGGGCTGGAAGGGTAAAAATGCATTAGATAAGGGGCGAATTCAGCACCATCTCGGTAAATCTTTAAGTTAAAATGTCTACAACTCAATCACCAAACATTCTTTGAAAATTCAAGAAAACCCAGAAAAACAACGAACAACTAAACTTAACACAAGCTTAAAACATCGATAATAAACCGATAAAGCTACAATACAATCAACCAACAACACAACACTAGGAACACATCACGACATCAATCTAAAACATCTTAGAAACTACAACACCTATCACAAAACACATACAGAAATGCCAAATCTTCGGGTTTTTACCTTCATCGGATTTCAAACCGGCGATTTCATTATCTTTCCGGGACATCGATCTCAGCAACCCCGAAATCACTACTCTACCTCTTGGACATATCGGCGGATCTAACCACGAGAAGAACGAACATTTAGTCTCCGAGGCCGGAAACTTCGCGCACCCTAGAAAACGACGGCCTGGATTCGTATCGGTCCACGAGGTATTAACCTTGCATCTAAAACCGCAGTAGCACACCCATTCATCCTTGTCGGAGTCACGCATCGGAGATGATTCGCTCGTGTTTCGGGAGCCTACCATCGGAGACGAAGGCCTACGCTACCGGAGATGAAGAACGATTTGAGAAGTGGAGTTGGATTGGGAAAGTGGGAGTGATTCCGTGTTATTAGGGTTAGTAAAGAACCTGAAAAGACAATTTTGCCCATGCCACGTAATAAAAAAGGTTTCAGCTGGTGGTGACGTCAGGCTGATGTGGAGCTTACGTGGCTGTGAGGTGGCGGTGAGGTGGCGACAACTGGCATTGACTAACGTCAACTAACAGAAAATTGAAAAAAGGGCTAACGGTGACAAAAAAAGTTTCCTAAAGGGCTCTTTTTGGAAAAAAAAAAGATAAGGGGCGGTTTCTGCACTTTGGGGAAAGATCATGGGCGTCGAGAGGGCTTCACCCTATATAATTTAATAATGTATATGTATATATGTTTATAGGAAAGAACACAGACTGTTGTAGGATGTTTTAAAAATGATATTGTCTCTATTATGAGATTTACATATGTATATATATAAAAATAATTTAATTTAATATTTTATTTTACTAAATTAACAATAAAATTAAACCAAAACAATGTATTTTTTGTGTGATCTAGATTTTTTGAATAGTAATTACAATTTATCAATATTTACAGGTAATTAAACAATCAAATCCAAAAAAAAGAGTATAATCCTAATCAAAAAAGAATTAACAATAAAATTTTAACTTTTTTCAATTTGTTTTTATCTTAAAATGTATTTATACTCGATGTTTATTTTAATTATTTTAATTAAATTTTCAGAGTGCCTTCAGGCACGGGTTCATACCTAGTATATATATATATATATATATATATATATATATATATATATATATATATATATGTTATTTTTAGGCCTCTCCCCTTGCACAATAGGCATATGGTTGGAGCAACTATACATGTTTTTATTTGATTTATGTGGTCCTACTTTTTTTATTTGATCTAATTGTTAAGCTGTGTTGAATATAAACAGTTACAGAAGGCTGGAAACATTAGAGACTCTGGAGCAGTAAGGGCTACTTGGTTTTGTGACGATATCCAACTACACGAATTATATTACTTTTTTATTTGATATGAAACTTAAATCTTTTTTCTTTTAAAGTTTTTATTCTTAAGACTGATTTTTATTTTTTTATAGGTATTTGTTCATCTCTTTTTTATGTATCTATTGCATCGCCTTCAGGTATATTCGTTACTATTATTTTGAATGTTTTGCATATATTATTAACAAAATTATTCAGGAAACCGAGGAAGAAGCTGAAGCTGCAGCACAAGAGATTAATGAAGAGGAGATAGTATTAGCTGATGCTGTAGAAAGTCAAATGCCTATTTCCACTTTAGATGTGTTGGATAACCAACAATCGAAGAACCGAAATTAAGGTAAAAAATTAATTTTCACTACTGAAACTTTAAATATTAAATTATGTTTAACCTAATCTCATCACTTTTACAATTTCAGTATTATGGGATCTAAGTAAAATAGAGTCATGTTGTTACAGGGACCTATAATGCGATTTTTGCACAGGGACTTATATTGCGATTTTTGCACAATACAGTGATTTATAGTGCAATTTATGCACAATACAGGGACCAATACGGCAATATAGGTAGCAATTTTTGCGCAATTCAGGGACCTGTGGGATTTTTTGCACAATACAGGGACATATAGTGCATCAGGGACCTATTGTGCAATTTTCTTATACTGCATTTTTCAACATAGTATAATTCTATTTCAGTTTGTCAGGCTTTAACACCTTTAGAAATTAACTTCGTGCCATTAGAACAGGTATGTCAATTATTTAGTGTGAATTCTTGAAAATATATTTTGTAAGAGTAAATGACACTTTTGCCCCTGGGTTTATACGCGATTGACAGGTTGCCCCCTAAGTCTTAAAATGCGCCTCGTTGCCCCCTAAGAGTTACTTTTGTGACCCGTTACCCCCTGGGCGTATTTTCCGTCCATTTTCTCCGTTAAATCCACCGTGGCAATTCCATGTCATATTTTTTTCCTTTTTTTTAATCCTAATACTAATTAACTATTTAATTAACTTAAAACAAGGTTAAAAAGATATTTTATAATAGTTTTAATATTTATTAATAAAAATAATAAACCCCCCCCCCCCCCCCTCCCCCAACCCAACCCAACCCCACCCCACCCAACCCCCACCGAGACACCCCTACCCCTTCTTCTTCTTCCCGTTCATCTGGTTCTTTAAAAAAATCAAGCAAACACAGAGAGTTTAATAACAAATCTGCAATCCAAAAGACATTGTTGTATAGATTCGGGGTTGGTTGATGAAGGGAGGAGATATCAAAGAATGAGATTATGTTCGAGTTCCATGGTGTTGAGATCCAGAGTTTACGAATCGGATTGCAGCCGGAGTCACGAAGCTCGCCGGAGTCACGAAGCTCGCCGATTCGGGTTGCTGGTTGTGTTCGAGTTGCTGGTTCGCCTCGCACCACCACCACCTAGGTTTCCAGCTTGCACTATTCGAGAAGTGAAGCTCGCACCACCACCACAGCGAATCACATTGCTAGTTTCCAGCGAAGCACAGCGAATCTCGACACCATAGTCTACATCGCTGGTTTGAGTTGTTATTTTCTGGAGAAGATGAAGACTCCGGCGTGAAGCTCTCCTCAAGCAGGCAGCAGGCATCAGATCTGGTACGAGCTTCTCTAGCAGGTAGCAGAATGGATTTACGAATAAGAATGGATATCAATGCAATTAATTGAACTTTGAATTTTTTTTAAAGAACCAGATGAACGGGAAGAAGAAGAACAGGGAAGAAGAGGAATGGGGAAGAGAGGGGGGTAGGGGTGCGGTGGGGTGGGGGTGGTTATTATATTAAATATATTTAATATTATAAAAACTATTAATGAAACACCTATTTTACTCTTAGGTTAACTTAATTAAACAGTTAATTAGTATTAGGATTTAAAAAAAACTGTGACATGGAATTGCCACGTCGGATTTAACGGAGAAAATGGACGGAAAATGCGCCCAGGGGGTAACGGGTCACAAAAGTAACTCTTAGGGGGAAACGAGGCGCATTTTAAGACTTAGGGGGCAACCTGTCAATCGCGTATAAACCCAGGGGGCAAAAGTGCTATTTACTCTATTTTGTAATAATATTTTTTTTGTAGACAAAATGTTTCAAAGCTGATGAGTTAATGGAGTTTTACAAGGTAAAGGTGTAAAATCTTATTTACTGTCTATAATTTTGTATTAAGAATCTTTTTTTAACAGTCCGATTTGAAATTAAAGAAATTTTTACACATTATCGAGAATTCTCCAGTTTACCCAGTTATATATGATCGTAATAGGTACTCTTTATTTACCAATAAGTCCTTAAAATTATCATATTGAGTTGCTTTAATTTCTATTTAATCTTTATTTACAGGACTGTTTTGTCTTTACATCCAATAATAAACGGGTCCCACTCAGCGATTTTCGCACAATACAGGGACACGCGATTTTTGTCGTAAAAGTTTGAATTCTTTTTGCAAAGTGCGAGGCCATGGAGGAATACCAGAATTAGTTTGAGAAGAAGAAGAACCTTGATCTTGAATTTGTATCTTGTCTTTAGGCTTTGATGATACCCTCATCCTTGCTGTTAATTTCTTGTGTTGTGGTGGTGCAGGTGCCTTTTCTTCTTATTCTTCAGTAAGCTCATCGAGATTGATGGCCTTTTCAATTGTGGAACCCGGCAAATTCTTGTTCTTCCCTAGGATACAACACTTCCTCTTATAATCCAAAGCATCTGTTCTGTTTGTCATGGTTGAATTGACCCCAAACTCAAGTTATACCAAGGATAGAATAAAGTTAAGAAAACTTGGTATAGCTTGAGTTCCTTGCTTGGATTAGATGAAGGAAGTTGTTTCTTGATGAGATTTGGAAGAATTCTTGGAAGCTTGATGATCTTGGTTGTGTTTAACGGTGTTTTGTGATGAATTTGATGAAGAGTGTGTGTTTATGGAGGATGGAGGAGAGAATTTGTGATGTTATTGTGTTTGTTGTGGAGGTTTAATCAAGCTTCAAGGTGTTTTTATAAGGTTGGGAGCTGGAAAATTCGTGTGGGAGAGGCTAGGGTTTGATTGTGTTAAGGTAAGAGTTGTATTAGGTAACAAACTCTTCAAAACCTACTTGACTGCGGTATACCTGGGTTCTGGGGCGGTATACCGGACTGCGCGCCGAATTTTTCCCATGTATTTCTTTCGTTTCCTAGCACCCCAAACTCAATTCCTGCACCATTAACACACTACCTTTCTCATTTCTTTTAAAAGTAGACACTAAAACTCGATAGTAACTTAGAATTACACACTAGGAATCGAAAAACTTAACGCAATAAACTAATATACAATGAACTGGATTTTGTTTAACGTCGTTAAGCTCGACGGGTTACCTCTCGCGACTATTCGGCTTCAAGGAGGTACATGACCTCCCCAGGATGTGGATCCACCATGCGATTAGTATCCTCGCTTCCATGATAAACTTTCAATCGATGACCATTCACCATAAAGGTGCGGTGCTCGATTGGATGTTCAATCTCTATAACTCCATGAGGCGTAACTTTGGTCACCACGTAAGGACCAGACCACTTCGATCTCAACTTTCCCGGATAGTTACTGAACTTGGAGTTGTATTTCAGAACCTTCTGTCCAACTTCAAACTTTTTCACGCGAATACGGTTGTCATGCCATCTCTTAGTGTTCTCCTTATAGAGTTTAGCGTTTTCATAGGCATGTAACCGAAACTCATCAAGTTCATTCAATTTCATCATACGATTCTCACCGGCCAAAGTAGGATCTAAGTTCAACTGCGATATTGCCCAATATGCACCCAATTCAAGTTCAAGAGGTAAGTGACAAGCCTTACCATAAACCATACGATACGGAGATGCACCAACAGGAGTTTTGAACGCAGTACGATAGGCCCATAAAGCATCCTCTAACTTTGTTGACCAATCTTTTCTTGTAGGACCAACAGTCTTTTCTAGGATAGATTTTACCTCTCGATTTGAAACCTCAGCTTGACCGTTGGCTTGTGGATGATATGCGGTAGAAACACGGTGTCTTATCCCATTCTTCTCTAGCACTGTCTTCAGATATTTGTTCACAAAGTGTGAACCTCCATCACTGATAATAACTCTGGGTGTACCATGTCTAGTGAAAATATGAGATTTCAAGAATTTAATCACCACTCGCGAATCATTGGTTGGTAGAGCTTTAGCCTCTACCCATTTGGACACGTAATCAATAGCTAACAGGATGTATTGATTTCCGTTGGATGGTACAAAGGGACCCATGAAATCAATACCCCAAACATCGAATATTTCAACTTCAAGAACGTTGTTACGCGGAATCTCATCCCTCTTGGATATATTATCAGTAAACTGGCATCTATGACACTTCTTAACATACTCATGACAATCCTTATGTAATGTAGGCCAATAAAAACCGGATTGTAGTACCTTAGCAGCTGTGCGGTCGCCCTTGAAGTGTCCTCCATAAGGTGAATCGTGACAACCCGCAACTACTCCTAAGACTTCCTTCTCAGGTATACATCTTCTCACCATCTGATCAGCACACACTTTGTAAAGGAAGGGATCCTCCCAAAAGAACTGTTTAGCACGGCTCATCAATCTCTTCTTGTCTTGTGAAGTGGCTCCTTCGGGAAAGTTACCACTTACAATAAGATTTGCAATATCAGCGTACCACGGGGTAGCATCATAAATCGCAAATAGGCCTTCATCAGGAAACGTTTCATTAACTAGCTCAGGACTACTATTCGACTCCGAACCTTCTAGACGTGACAGATGATCAGCAACTTGATTTTCACACCCCTTTCTATCTCGAATCTCCAAATCAAACTCTTGTAGCAATAAAACCCATCTGATCAATCGCGGTTTCGCATCTTTCTTCTCCATCAAGTATTTAATAGCGGGATTATCGGTGAATACAACAATTTTCGCCCCAAGGAGATAGGAACGAAATTTGTCAAAGGCATAAACAACCGCTAAAAGCTCCTTTTCAGTTACCGTGTAATTAATCTGAGCACTGGTGAAGGTCTTGCTTGCATAATAATTCGAATGGAACACTTTATCTTTTCTTTGACCCAACACCGCACCCATAGCAGAATCACTAGCATCACACATAACTTCAAAGGGAATTTTCCAATCAGGTGGTAGCACAATCGGCGCAGTAACAAGTTTCTCTTTAAGCTCTTGGAATGCCTTCATGCAAGCTTCATCAAAAAGGAATTTGGTGTCCTTCTCGAGTAAGTTGCACAAAGGTTTTGAAATTTTCGAGAAGTCCTTGATGAAACGGCGATAAAACCCAGCATGGCCTAGAAAACTCCTTACCCCTTTTATAGAAACAGGAGGGGGAAGAGTTTTGATAACTTTAATCTTCGCACGATCAACTTCTAACCCAACACTCGATACCTTGTGTCCCAACACTATGCCTTCACGAACCATAAAGTGACACTTCTCCCAATTCAAGACCAAATCGGTTTCCTTACATCTAATCAATACTTTTTCTAGATTCTGCAAACAATCATCAAAGTTATCTCCAAAAACAGAAAAGTCATCAATGAATACCTCAAGAAATCGATCAATCATATCACCAAAGATTGCCATCATGCAACGTTGGAAAGTAGCAGGTGCATTACATAGTCCAAAAGGCATCCTTCGGTATGCGAAAGTACCAAAAGGACACGTGAATGTGGTCTTATGCTGGTCATCCGAATCTATGCAAATTTGATTGTAGCCGGAATACCCATCTAAGAAACAATAATACTCTCTACCGGCTAGCTTGTCCAACATCTGATCAATGAAAGGGAGTGGAAAATGGTCTTTTCTAGTAGCCTTGTTCAACTTTCGGTAATCCATACAAACTCTCCAACCAACAACGGTCCTCGAGGGTATGGCTTCATTCTTGTCATTCATGATGGTAGTGATACCACCCTTCTTTGGTACGCATTGAACTGGACTCACCCAATCGCTACTAGCTATGGGGTAGATAATCCCCGCATCTAGTAGCTTGATCACTTCTTTCTTTACAACTTCCTTCATCGCAGGCATCAATCTTCTCTGTCCTTCAACTGAACGTGTAATGTTGTCTTCCAGAATGATCTTGTGTTGACAATAGGAAGGGCTAATACCTTTGATGTCAGCAATAGTCCAACCTATCGCCTCTTTATTCGCTCTTAGTACACGTAACAGTTTGTCTTCTTGAGGACCTGTTAAAGTAGCTGAAACAATAACAGGTAGAGTATTGTTAGTACCTAAATATGCATACCTCAAGTGGGACGGGAGTTGTTTCTCTTCGAGCTTCGGGGGAGATTCAATGGATGGTTTCTTTGGAGGCTCGATCTCCCCTGTATCACACAATGGTTCCTAGGCTAGACGTCTATACTTTGGATTCTCAGAGTTAAGAGCTGCCACTGCTTCGGCAAGCTCTTCCATCATTTCCGGTATATCTAATGTTAACGCCGCCTGCAAGATGTCATCATAATTAAAACAATAAAATACCTCTTGTGCGGCGTGTTCTGCTATACCCATTCGGAAACAATCTCCGGGAACATCTGGAAAATGTCATGGCTCGAAATACATTGAATTTGACTTCCTCGTCTTGGATTCTCATGGTTAATTTGCCGTTTTCTACATCAATCAAGGTACGCCCCGTGGCTAGGAATGGTCGTCCCAAGATGATGGGGACATTCCTATCCGCGTCGTATTCAAGGATAACAAAATCTACGGGAAAAACTAGAGTACCTGCCTTGACGAGGACATCTTCGATTCGTCCGTCAGGATGCACGAGGGATCTGTCTGCCATTTGTAGGACCATAGAGGTAGGTCGCATATCTCCAATCTTCAGCATATCAAAAATTGACTTGGGCATGAGATTAATACTCGCGCCTAAATCGCATAAAGCTTTCCCCTTCCACTCACTACCAATCGAGATTGGAAGCGTAAAACTTCCTGGATCAAGTAACTTCGGTGGTAGTTTTCTCTGACAGATGGCACTACACTCTTCAGGTAACCCTACCATTTCATTATCACAGTATGGTCTTTTGTTGGTGAGGGCTCTCTTTAAAAACTTCACGTATTTTGGTATGTCTTTGATGGCTTCTAACAACGGAATGTTAATATTGAGACCTCTCACTCTATTCAAGAATCTTTGATATTCTACCATATCTCCTTTCTTCTGAACTCTTGAAGGGAAGGGTGGAGGAGGACGGGTTTTTGCAACATCTTTCTTCGGAATTTCCGGAATCTTCTCCACTTCTATCACTTCAGGTTCTTCATCTTTCTCTTCCACCTCTTCTAACGGTTTTTCTTTCCTAGTAACTTCTTTTTCTTTCATAACCGGGAAGGGTGGTGGTTGCACAGTCTTACCGCTTCTGGTAGTGATCGCGTTACAATCCTCCCTTTGTTTAGGAATTTCTGTGTCACTCGGGAGTTGGCCTTGACCTCGAACATTCAAACAGTTGGCGATCTTTGATATTTGAGTCTCCAAGACTTTTAACGAAGCGGAATGTGAGTTCAATGTTTCATTTATCTTATTCTCTCTTGTGTGGGTATCGTCCATGAATCGAGATAGCTGGCTTTCGATTTTCTCTGACCTCGTCTCCTCATCTGACATGTATTTTGTTACAGTAAGTGCTAACTCACTTGCGGTAATTTCACCTTCTTGAGGTCGAGAGGGAAGCGCTTTTTGAGCTAATGTGTCAGCATACGCGTCTTGATCGGCTCAAGGTTGATTTCCTTGGTATTTGTTTTGTGTTCGAAACTGATAGTTGTTCCCTTGAGGTCTTTGTTGATATGTTCCAGGATTGGCTGCCCCTTGTGGATTCGAATACTGAAAGCCTGGATGATTTCTGTTTTGATTTCCATACCCTTGACCACCTGAATAGTTACCTCGCTGATTAACGAAATAGACGGATTCCAGGTTGTTGGCACATTCTTCCCAGCTATGATCATCTCCTCCACAACTAGAGCATAATTCTGGTTCATTAACAACGTTTACCACAGCTTTATTCGACATAGATAATTGTTTCAACTTGTTCTCAAGTGCGGCAATCTTAGCGTTCAATGCAGATTCTGTATCTAAATTCAAAGTACCTATTTCAGAAGCTCTTACCGATGACTTTGAGGATTGCCAACTCATTTCATTCTTTACAATTCGGTCCATGATAATCAGAGCTTGATCAGTTGTAACCATCATGAGACCACCTTGGCTCATAGTATCGATTTTGTCTTTCGCAGCATCACCTAAACTTCGATAAAATGTCCCAAACTGTAATTCAAGAGAGTACCCATGTAATGGGCACTTGCGTAATAAGGATTGAAAACGAATGCATGCAACACCTACTGTTTCTCCTGGCTCTTGGCGAAAACTAACAATATCTAATTGCCCACTAAGTTGAACACTTTGAGGATAGTACCTATCGAAAAAGGCTGTCTGAAGTTGATCCCAAGTCACAATCGCGTTGTGTGGCTGTTGGTCATACCACTCACTCGCTCCTCCGGTAAGGAAGAATGGAAACATATGAAAGTACATTTGTTCTTGGGTTACTCCAGGAGTGACATATGCATCACAGATTTGCATAAACTTGTACATAGCACGAATAGGATCTTCACGAGCTGCACCACTATACTGTCCCACGGTTGTAAACTGGTTAATCATCCATGCGTCTGGTCTGAATCGAATTCCTTGAATTGCAGGAGGACGGAGTCCTAGTGGTGGTATACGAAAAGGTCCATGGTTGTTTGGTTGGAAGATCTGCGGTCCATGATCGTGAAGTACTCCACCATTATTATTGACTTGTTGTTGATTTCCGGGAGGAGCTGGTAATTGGACTCCTACCGGTGGAATTGGTAATTGGACTCCTACTGGTGGAGCTATTGGGAGGCCGTTCTCATCCAACTGAATCACGGGATCTTGAAGGACGGGATCTTGAGCATTCTCTTCTACCATTGCTTTTTCTAACCTTGCTTGTTCTCTTGCTTCTTTATCTCTTTTGTTTTTCTCTCGAACTAGGCTTTCGGGATTATCAAGGATCACGATATCTCCAAGCATATACAAAAACCTGTAAATCTGAGATAGCAAGAACAACCCAAAGCGTAAAACTGAAAAAAAAATTAAAACTAAACTAAAAACTAGCAACTAAAACACTTACGGCTAACACCGTGGTCACACGCTACCGTCCCCGGCAGCGGCGCCAAAAACTTGGTGTCTCCTATTGTGTTCTAAATAAACACACCTAAAAAGGCAAGACACGTACCGCAAGTGTACGGGTCGTCCAAGTAATATCCGGTAAACGGGATTTCGATCTCAGGGACGGATTAGGTATGATTAAAGTGTTATGCAATAAATGGAAATAGTTGCTTGAATGAAAATTGAAAGTAAAGAAAAAGATTTTTATTTTGTTTTTGATTAAGGGACTAAAGTGCAATTAAAGTAAATATTAAACTAAAATTAAAACTAATGCAAGAAAGTAAATATGAAGAGACTAAAAGATGAGAGAGTAGTACTTGAGTCACGCTAGGTTTCACCAAAATAAACTTAATCAATGCCTCATCTAAGGGACAAATTAGTAACTAGTAATAGTCGGGATTCTAGATTCTCCTAACCCTCGTCAGGGTGGACTTAGGAGCTATTCTCAGGTGTTACAAACCCCGCTAGGGCGATCATAATCCACCTTCGAATGTCAAGTTCTCTACCCAATTGGCTATAAGATTAACTAAGTCCGTCAGGATCAATAATTTCTATCTTACGTTTATTATCTATGTCAGTAATTAAACCACCCCGTCAAGATGATCACTTCCCCATCAAAGTGAATAGCCTAATTAATCAAACCTATGTCTAATTGGCCAAATTAAATATAGTGAAATTAACTTACGATAACAAACAATACTAAATTACTCAATTCGAATTAAATTATACAAATCCCAAATCAGAAAGCATTAATTAAATAAATTAAGGTTCAACCCTTACAACGATTCTCAGGCACTTAAGAAGTTTAGCTCATAACGGAAAATAAAACTAAAACAAATAAACTAAAAGACATAATGTTTTACAAAAAGAAAATAAATAAACCTAATAAAGAGGTTGGGTTTGGCTTGAATTTGAGATATAGACAGTCTCCAGCTCTCAGCTTTCTTCCTTCCTGCTTGCTCTGACTTGAATCCTTAAGCCTCTTTGATAATGATATGAAGTGTCTGTAAAAGAGGAGGCTAAGGGGTGTATTTATAGGTGTTAGGAACCTCTAGGTCGAATTTACTTGGAGTGGAAGACAAGTCAAGGACTCTTTAATTCGTCACTCTAAAATCTAGGAAAGGTAAGATTTTGCTCCTGATTTGATTTGGTCATATGTTTTTCAATACTTATCCGTTTGAGAAGTTCCAATATATGAAACTGCTTGTCTTGGAAAGAGCTTTCTATTGGTGTAGACCATTCATCCAGAATCCTAGACAATCTTTAATTATGATTTAATCTTTAAAACGTGGCTGGAATTTCAGATTTCAAAAGGCAGCTTTATCTTTTTCTTCTTTGAATATATCTTTCCTAAATCTTCTTGCTTCCATGTAAATCCTCTTTCCTTCAATTCTTCATCTTGACTTGGTCTCTAAGTAATTACCATTTATCTTTTAAAGCTTCACATTAAATATAATTAAACCGCATATGCTTAAAAAGAATAAATCAATAAATCAAGAAAACGAAATAGGAAAGTGCACTCTAAAAATAGAAACTCGAGTAAAAACATTCCCTAACACTCTAAAATACACTAAGACTTTATTCTCACTTCTCCACCTTGGATTGGTCTTTCATGAAATTCAAGAACCTATTTAACTTTGCATAAAAAATAGTCAAATTTACGCACAAAAGCTCAGAAAATGCAAATAGTTAAATTCCAAGGGGGAAAAGTGTAATATGACAAATTATGCATAAAAGTCTATCTAATAAGTCAATAATTCACCTAAAATGATGTCTCCAGAGGGCTAATAATTAGAACAAATAGGGAGACATCAGGTATCTTATTAAAAAATATGAAAAAGAAAACAAGAAGAAAACAAATAATAAAGTAACCGACAAAGTGGAGTTCTTGGAAATCATCTTTAGTGCTTATTGGGTAATTTTGGGAATGCTACAATAGTGCATTGAATGGGTTGAGTTGGAACAATATTCGAGTGTAAACTCAAGCTCGTGGATAGTTTGTTGATGGTTAGTGAGGAGAGAGCCAAAAGATCACTTGAAATTAACCAAATATACATTCCATAATGTCCCTAAGCCTACGCTATAACCATACAGTCCTTCTGATTCCTAGATACATATTGGATTTGTAATTCAGCTAATAAGGAGTATGCTAAGTGGAGCGTTCAAAGCTAGTGAGGATCGATGAATACCCTATAGCCATCATCTTTAGATAAATACAAGCGTAACCTTCCAGCATTGTGAAATTAATTTTGGATTCATATTATTTGTGTTTAACTTTGACATGATAGGTGTATGTGTATATTAATTCCTAGGTCATACTATATGAGATTTGTTTTAAGTTTTGGTTTGGGTGTTATTTGCTAGACTCTACATTTTTGCATTTCACCTAAGGCCCTTAATTTAATTTTACTTTGTCGGGACGCCAAAGGTTTGAGTTTGGGGTCTTGATGTATCCCTTTTTGTTCTAATTATATCCCCTTAGGAGACATCATTTTAGGTGATTAATTGACTTATTTGATAGACTTTAAGCTTATTTTATTATATTGCGTTTTCTTCCCTTGGAATTTACTATATTTCATTTTTAAAGTTTTTGCACGTTAAATGGTTTGTTTTAGTGCAAAGTTTGTAGGTCCATGAATTAGATGGAGCACCAAGACAAGGAGAGGAATCGAGAATTAAAGTCTTAGTTCATGTGTAGAAGTCAAAGGCGAGAAAAGATGATTCGAAGAATTAACTGGAGGAGAGTGAAATCTGGAAGGCTATTAAAAATCACTGTTTTTTAGCCACTTAACCACTGGTTCAGCCTTAGAGTCGTGAAATAAGGAAGTTGCATCTTTACGTCAAGAAGATTTTTCAAGTTCAACGGAGTGATTCCGAGTCCGGATGCAAAAGTTACAGCTATTTTAGTAACAACTGCACATCACTTACGGGATCTCATTTAAGGATTGGGCTTTTATTTCATTTAACCTGTTCCTTTCAGTAAGAAGCCCAATCCGGATTCTCCACTATATAAAGTCCTTTAGATTTCATTTTTTACACACAACTCAATTTTTACACAAGTCAGATGCAAGGAAAAGGAGAAAGCTAAGAGCTGGAGAAAGTCATCTTCTTCAAATCACAGCCAAACCAAATCATTAATTAGGTTCTTTCATCTTTTATTTCTGTAATCAAACATGAGTTCTTTTTATGTTAATTTAGTTTTTCTTTTCTTTATGAGTTAATTTCCCTTTGTACTTGAGAATCGCATATTGGGTTGAACCCAAACTTGATTAATTTATGTTTTTCCGATTTAGGATTTAAGTATTTAAATTGAATTTGTTATTTTGTGTTGGCTTTTATTTCATTCTTGAATTATTATCTTTGGAGTCATGAACTAAGGGTAATTTTTAGTACCTAGTCTATTCACTATAGCGGCGTAGTGATCACCTTGACGGGGGTTTAGATATAGACCTAGGTAATTGTCGTTGCTTTTCGCCAATGACCTTGACAGGCTTGACTAACTAATAGCCAATGAGGTAAAGAACTTGAACCATCTAAAATTAGTTGTAATCATCCTGACGTAGTTTATAATACCGTAGGAGATCTCCTAAGTCTACCCTGATGAGGGATAGGATACTGATGTCTCCTCATTTGTGATAGATTTATGTTAAGATGAGACATCATTTTTAGTGTTTTAGGAGTCAATAATGTCGATTTTCTTGAGTTTTAGTGCACTTTCCTATTTTGTGTCTTGATTTGTAGAATTAATGTTTTTAGAGCATATTGGGTTTAATTGTTTATTTAGTGTGTAGCTTTAAAGATAATTATGGAGTTTAATTAGAGTCCAAGTCAAAGACAACAACTTATGGAAGGAGATATGCATGGTAATTGGAGATAAGGAAAGAATTGCTAAAAAGATGGAAAAGGAAAAGCTGCCTAAATCTGGGATTCTGCAAAGATAGGCGTTTTTACCTAATAAAGAGGCCGAATTTGGTGAATTACTCCTACAGGGTGTAGATAATTCTGTTGCGATTCTTTTGGTATCTTGTGGAGCAAAATCGGACCAATAATAAAGAAGTTATGACCAAAACAACGCAGCAGTGTTTATCTTTATTTCCATACGAATTTGAGTTGGGCTAGAAGTCCATTACCTTAACTCTTCCTCAAGAAAACGAATTAGGTCTTCTAAACACCTATAAATACACCCTTATATCACTTGTAAATCATCCTTGCCTCATAGTAATTAGTTCTTAAGGTTTTATTCTTCCAGTTTATTGTAGAGAGCAAGATGATGTCTTTTATTATTTCTTTTAGTTTATTCCCATCAGGTATGAACTAAACCTCCCATAGCTTGGGTTTTGCATATGTATAATCTATGAATTCTAATTCTTCTATCTAAGTTTCTTTGGGAATTATATGTTTTAATCTGATATTAGCTTCTTACTTTATATTTGCTTATGTGTTTTGATTTAATGTCTTTCCTAGAACTGATCACTTTAGGATTGTTTTAAGAGTAGTTAGATGATCTCCTTGACAGGGTGTTTAACTATTGAACCATCACATAATGTCTAGTGTCGATAGCAGTTCTGACAAAACATACTTCTAACTAGATAGTCATTAAGGTTTGTTTTAACCACAGTATCACCAAGACTTGCAGTATTTGCTTAGGGCCTTAGTGGCGTTTGATAACCCTATTTTAAATCACTTCTTGGTTGTGACGTAGCCCCCTTAGTCGCTCTCAAGGTCTAAGGTAGTGGAATTTAGAATCCTGACTAAGTATTACCAAGAGCTAATATTCTCCCTTATGAACTAGATCTATGGATAGAATTAGAAGGATTAGTGCATACTAGCAAAACCTAAGCTATACTTCTCATCTAATATTCTTAATCTTTTACTTTATTGTCTTTATTTTCTTAGTTTTAATTTAGTTTTAATTCATAAATTCGAAAATCCAAATATTTTCTTTACTGTTTTCTAGTTATTTACTTTTACTCGTTATCTGTTCCTACGCGTTTAACACACTTAAGTCCCTGAGAACGAACTCTACTTATCATTAAAACTTGCATACGTCCTGTAATACTTGCAGTACTGTGCCTGTCTAGGGTGAGAGTGCATAGTTTTCCATACTTAAATTGATCTTATTTTTATCACACCCTAGGCGACACCAGATACTTTAGAATCCTGACTAGCACAATTATAGAAATTCATCTCTTAACAGAAAACATTAATTAAGAAGGCTTAGGTGAAACTCTTGCGCGACACAAGTACTACTTCTTCTCTTGCGTCTAGCCTACTTATTTGCATTATTTTCATTTCAGTTTAATTAATTTAGCATTAAACTTATTTGCATCTTAGTGTTAGATAACCAAAACAAACATTATATCATTTACTTTTCCATACTTGCAATTAATCCACTATTTGATTCACATCTGAGTTGTACCTATTCCGTCCCTGCCCACGAATCTCGATTTATCGGTTTCTTACTTAGTGATGTCTCCCTAATTGTTCTTATTTTAGACCCTTAGGAGACATCATTTTTTGTGTTTATTTAATTAATTCGATAGACTTTTGAATGAAATATGCAATAATTCGGATTTCCCTTTTTATTTCTAGCATTTTTGAATTATTAAACTTTTGCGCGTAATATTGATATTTTTAGTGTAAAGTTTACAGGTTTTTAGATGTTAGCTAGGAAAGGAATCCGAAGATAAAGTCAAAGATCAAAAGATAGAGTCAAGACTTGAAGAGAAATCCCAAAGATTTTATTTTAGAGCTGAAAATCCATTTTCCAGGCCCTTGATTGCTGTTTTCGAGGTACTTAAGAGCTGATTGAGCCGCTGACCTTTGAAGAGAAAACATTCCTTATCGAAGTACGGAACTTTAGCAACTGGAATGAGGTCAATCGGAGTTGTAACGCATCGGGAAAAGCAGTTTTAGTGGAGGCCTGTCATCAGTTACGGGATTTTGGGCTTAAAGAGTGGGCTTGGACATTTAATTAGGCTTTTAATTTCTGGTCCAAGCCCTAATCCGTTTTTCTTATTATAAAAGGAGGTCTGGACTTCTATTTTTCACACAATTCACTTTCCACAAGATTAAAAACACCAGAGGAGCTACAGCAGGAAGAAAGGAGAAGCTACAAGAGCTGGAGTGGGTCTATAGCTCCGTTCGTAGTCATTCTTATTCCGAAAATTAGGTTTTTCTTATATTTTAATTTTGTAACGAATATGAATTCCATTTCTTTTTATTCAGTTTTTAATTTTAATATGAGCTAAATTTTCATTAGTGCTTGAGAACAAACAATGGGTGATTCCTAGTTTTATTTTATAACGAATGTTGAATTTGGGTTTCTGTTAAATTAAATTAAGTCAGGTCTTTTACTCTTTTCGACAATTTGTGAATGTTTACTGATTTTAGAGTCGCGAACTAAAATTAGGTATTAGTATCTAAGCTATTCCATATATGTGGCGTATGGATCATCCTGACGGGGGGTTTAGGTACAGAAATAATTGTTCAATCTAGGATAGAAACTATTGATTCTGACGAACTTAGTTAATCCTAGGGCCAATGTGGTAACAAATCTATATCATCCAACGGTGGATCATATTTACCCTGACGGGACTAGTGACACTTTAGGATCGCCTTATAGTCCACCCTGACGGGGGTATAAGGATATTAGAATCCCGACCATTGTAATTGACTGATTTAACCCTTAAACAACATAAGTTAGAAAGTAAAATTAGGAGGATCCTTGCGTTCTCAAGTACTACATCTCATATTGCGTTTCATACATTTTACTTGCGTCTTATCTTTTACTTGCATTATTATTTTATCTTCCATTTAGTTACAATAAACAAAACCAAAACAAACAATTTATTGTCTTTTATTTTCATAAGTGCATCAATCGCTATTTGCATAAACATTGTGATCAACCATCCGTCCTTGGAACGAATCTGATTATCAGAATTACTACTTGGGACAACCGTACACTTGCGGTTGTGGTTCGATTAGCATTTGCATTATTTTTAGAACACACAAAGGACAACCAAGTTTTTGGCGCCGCTGCCGGGGACGGTAGCGTGTGACCACGGTGTTTATCCTTTAGTGATAAGTGCATTTATTTTATTTTATCAGTTTTACGCTTTTTGTTTGTTAGCTTTTTCAGGTTTTTAGGTTTGGTGTATGCGAAGAAGGCTATTCAAGGATCTAGAGCCAGCACCTCCGATCCTTAATAATCCAGAATCGTTGATCAGATTTGCGAACAGAAGAAGAAGAGAACGAGAAGCTTTAGAAGTAGAAGAATTAAGTAACAGAATGGAGAATATCATTATTCAAGGTCAACAGAATGGACAAGGCCAGTTAGATGCAAATGGCCAACCTTTAGCTCCAGGCGTTATTCCTCAAGTTCAACCATTAAATCCTAATCCTCCAGTCCAGATAGTGATGAATCATGATCCGTGGTTTACTAATGGTCCTCCAGAAGTTCCATTCCGTGCTCCAGCTATAGGAGTAGGTGCTCCAGATATTAATGTTCCGCGTTTCCGTCCAGATTCGGGTATGTTAGCTCAGTTCCAGAATTTTGGTAATTTTCGTGGTAGACCATCAGAAGATCCTCTTAGGGCAGTACAGAAATTCAAACAGATATGTGATTCTTATATCACACAAGGTGTTTCGAGAGAACAGATGTATTTTGCTGCTTTTAAGTTCTTTGTTACTGAGGGAGCAAGTGAATGGCACGATACGCAAGATCCTACGAGGATTACCAATTGGGACCAATTAGAAATTGCTTTCTTTGACAGGTATTACCCAAGTAACATGAGGTTAGATGCTGAACTAGAATTGACACAATTCCGTCAAGAGTATGAGGAAACTGTGGGTAGGAGTTGGACAAGATTTCAGATGTGTTTGCGTAAAGTTCCTAATCATGGCTTTTCAGAACAACAACAGTTAAAGATCTTTTATAGAGGCCTTGATGGAATTTCAAGAGAGAAATTGGATACGCTATGTGGAGCAGGTTTTCTTCAAGTTCAACCCGCTCATGCAAAGATTATCCTAGAGAGAACAGTCAAGAATGAAGTTGGGTGGAATTCCGTAAGAACACCAGTTAAGGGAGTGAATAATGTTGACATAGAAGAGAAATTTGCTACCTTTGAAACGAAGATTCAAAACACTTTGGAACAACAATTGAAGCAGCTTACTTTAGCTGTAAAAGAGGGATTTTCGGGTAAGAAAGTAGCTGTGCAAGATGCACAAGAGGTTTATATGTGTTCAATTTGTAGAGTTGATGATCATGATGAAGAGAATTGTCCGAATAATCAAGAATCAGTGATGTTTATGTCCAACAGAGGTAATTTTAATTCGAGTGGTAATGGATATCAACCTAACAGAAACCATCCTGGGTTTCAATATTCGAATCCTAATGGGGCAGCCAATCCTACATATGCGTATCAGCCGCGTCCCCAAGGTAATAACTATAATCCTAGACCACAAAACAATTATCAAGGAGGACAGAATCAGAATACTTATGTACCAAGACAAGCTCCTCAGAATACTTACGATGAAACGCTAAACCAGAAAGCTTTACCTGCACATCCACAAGAAGGGGTACTCACCCTTCAGAAAACTGTTGAAAATTTGAATGCTCTACAAGCACAAGCGATGGAACGTCAGAACGCAGCAATAGAACGTCAGAACGCTGCAATAGAAAGACAAAATGCAGCTGAAGCAAATATGAAGATGTTCCAGAATCAGCTGAGTCAAATCAGTAAGCAGCTCAATCAACGTCCACAAGGACAACTTCCAAGCGATACGGAAAATCCAACACAACGTGAAGATTGCAAGGCTGTTACATTAAGAAGTGGTAAGAACCTCCTTCCACCTCCTTTTCCCGTTATGAAAGAGAAAGAAGTTCCAAGAAAAGAAAAGGAAGTGGGTGAGAAAGAGAAAGAGAATGAGAAAGATAGTGAGGTTGAAGAGATAGAAAGACCAAGAGAAATTCCGAAAAAGAGAGATGAAATTGTAAGCAATCGCCCTCCACCACCGTTTCCATCGCGAGTTCAGAAAAAGGGTGATATGGGTGATTTTCTGAAATTCTTCAATAGAGTGAGGGGTTTGAGTATTAATATTCCGTTACTTGAGGCAATTCGAGATATTCCTAAGTATACGAAGTTTTTAAAGAGGGCCCTCACTAATAAAAGGCCCTACTGTGATAATGAGATGATTGGCCTTCCTGAAGAGTGTAGTGCGATTTGTCAGAGTAAATTACCTCCGAAGTTAGTTGATCCGGGGAGTTTCACGATTCCCATATCAATTGGAGAAGAATGGAAGGGAAAGGCGCTATGCGATTTGGGGGCAAGCATCAACTTGATGCCCAAGTCAGTCTTTGATAAGCTTAAAATTGGAAATGCAAGACCTACCTCTATGGTCTTGCAAATGGCGGACAGGTCTCTTGCTCATCCTGAAGGCCGTATTGAGGATGTCCTTGTTAAGGCAGGTACACTTATATTTCCTGTTGATTTCGTAATTCTTGAATACAATGCAGATAGAAATGTCCCCATTATTTTGGGTAGACCCTTCCTAGCTACAGGGAGGACATTGATCGATGTAGAGAATGGCGAATTAACGATGAGGATACAAGATGAGGAAGTGAAATTCAATGTATTTCGAGCCATGAAATTCCCAGATTCTCAGGAAGATTGCTTCAGAATGGATGTAGTAGAGCAAGCATCGCAAGAGGTATTTAATTGTTTAAATTTTGATGATATCTTGCAGGCTGCTTTGACATTAGATTCACCTGAGATGATGGAGGAGCTTACAGAAACAGTGGCAGCTCTCAATTCTGAAAATCCAAAATATAGGCGTCTTGCCTATGAACCTGTGAGAGAACCGGGGGAGATTATTCCTAAAAAGAAACCTTCAATTGAATCTCCTCCGGAGTTGGAAGAAAAACCATTGCCAGCACACTTGAGGTATGCTTATTTGGGTACTAATGAAACTCTACCTGTTATTGTTTCAGCTAATTTAACAGGTCCTCAAGAAGATAAACTGTTGCGTGTGTTAAGAGCCAACAAAGAAGCAATAGGTTGGACAATTGCTGATATCAAAGGCATTAGTCCATCCTATTGTCAACACAAAATCATACTAGAAGATGTTAATGCACGCTCAGTTGAAGGTCAGAGAAGATTAATGCCAGCCATGAAGGATGTGGTGAAGAAGGAGGTAATTAAGCTTTTAGATGCGGGGATTATTTATCCCATTTCGAGTAGTGAATGGGTGAGCCCAGTTCAGTGTGTACCGAAGAAAGGAGGAATTACAACAGTTCTTAATGATAAAAATGAGGCGATTCCTTCAAGAACGGTAGTAGGTTGGAGAGTTTGCATGGATTACAGAAAGCTGAACAAGGCCACCAGAAAAGATCATTTCCCTTTGCCCTTCATCGATCAAATGTTAGATAAATTAGCCGGAAGAGAGTACTATTGCTTCTTGGATGGTTACTCCGGGTACAATCAGATTTACGTGGCTCCAGAAGATCAACATAAGACTACCTTTACATGCCCATTTGGTACTTTTGCATATCGCAGAATGCCATTTGGGTTGTGTAACGCTCCCGCTACTTTTCAAAGGTGTATGATGGCCATCTTCTGGGACATGATAGATAATTTCCTTGAAGTGTTCATGGATGATTTCTCCGTGTTTGGTGATGATTTTGATATATGTTTGGATAACTTGGAGAAAGTGTTAGTGAGATGCAAGGAAACAGATTTGGTGCTCAACTGGGAGAAGTGTCATTTCATGGTTCGTGAAGGTATTGTTCTGGGTCACAAAGTTTCGAGTGTTGGATTAGAGGTTGATAGAGCAAAGATAGAGGTAATTAAAACTCTTCCCCCTCCCATTTCTGTTAAAGGGGTAAGGAGTTTTCTTGGCCATGCTGGCTTTTATAGGCGTTTTATTAAAGATTTTTCTAAGATTGCTAAACCACTATGCAACTTACTCGAGAAGGATTGCAAATTCCTTTTTGATGAAGCTTGTTTAGCGGCCTTCAAAGCAATCAAAGAAAAGCTTATCTCTGCTCCTATAGTGTTACCTCCAGATTGGAATTTACCGTTTGAGGTTATGTGTGATGCGAGTGATTTGTGTATGGGAGCTGTATTAGGACAGAGGAAAGAGAAGGTTTTTCATTCGATTTACTATGCTAGTAAAACTTTTAGTGGTGCTCAGATTAATTACACAGTTACAGAAAAAGAGTTGCTAGCAGTTGTATATTCGTTTGATAAATTTCGCTCTTATCTTCTTGGAACGAAAGTTATTGTTTATACAGATCATTCCGCGATCAGATTTCTCATGGAGAAGAAAGATGCAAAACCAAGGTTAATCAGATGGGTGTTATTGCTTCAAGAGTTCGATTTAGAGATCAAAGATAGAAAGGGTTGTGAGAATCAGGTTGCAGATCATCTATCGCGTTTAGAGGGTTCAGAGATGAATAGTGGTACTGAAGCAGTTAGAGAAGAGTTTCCTGATGAGAGTTTATTCGTTGTCCGAGATTATGAGGCTCCGTGGTATGCAGATATTGCAAATTTAGTGGTGAGTGGTGTTTTTCCTGAAGGTTCTACTTATCAAGAAAGAAAGAGGTTAGCTCATCGGGCAAGACAGTTCTTTTGGGAGGATCCCTACCTCTACAAAGTTTGTGCTGACCAAATGATACGAAGATGTGTAGCGAGGGAAGAAACACAAGCCATTATAGCTGGGTGCCATGATTCATTATATGGAGGACATTTCAAGGGAGATAGAACTGCTGCTAAGGTATTCCAATCAGGTTTTTACTGGCCTTCTGTTATTAAAGATTGTCATGAATATGTCAAGAGATGTTCGAGATGCCAGTTTACCGGAAACATATCCAAGAGGGATGAGATGCCACGTAATAATGTATTAGAGGTTGAGATATTCGATGTTTGGGGCATAGACTTCATGGGTCCCTTCGTTCCTTCAAATGGTAACCTTTATATACTATTAGCTGTTGATTATGTTTCTAAGTGGGTAGAAGCGGTGGCTTTACCTACCAACGATTCACGAGTGGTGATTAAGTTCTTGAAATCACATATCTTCACTAGACATGGCACACCTAGAGTGATTATTAGCGATGGAGGTACCCATTTCGTTAATAGATATTTGCAGACTGTTCTAGAGAAGTATGGAGTAAGACACCGTGTATCTACTGCATATCATCCACAATCCAATGGTCAAGCTGAAGTTTCAAATCGAGAAGTTAAGTCTATCCTAGAGAAAACCGTTGGTCCTACAAGAAAAGATTGGTCAATGAAGTTAGATGATGCGTTGTGGGCCTATCGTACTGCGTTTAAGACTCCAGTTGGTGCATCTCCCTATCGTATGGTGTATGGTAAGGCTTGTCACTTACCTTTAGAGCTTGAAATGGGTGCCTATTGGGCGATTGCGCAGTTGAACTTAGATCCTATCTTAGCCGGAAAGAATCGTATGATGAAACTTAATGAACTTGACGAATTCCGATTGCATGCTTATGAAAATGCTAAACTTTACAAAGAAAACACAAAGAAATGGCATGACAATCGGATTCGTCCAAAGAACTTTGAAGTAGGGCAAAAAGTATTAAAGTATAATTCAAAGTTCAGCAATTTTCCGGGTAAGTTAAGATCTAAGTGGTCAGGTCCATACATAGTGACCAAAGTTACACCTCATGGGGCGATAGAAATAGAACATCCGCTAGAGAACCGTACCTTTATGGTTAACGGTCACAGATTAAAGATATACCATGGAGGTGAAGATACCAATCGCTCGGAAGATCCACATCCCGGGGAGGTCATGTACCTCCGCGAGAATCCTTAGTAGCGTGAGGTAACCCGTCGAGCTTAACGACGTTAAACAAAAGCCAATTACTTGTATATTAGCTGAGTTTTTACATTTTTGCAATTTAGATTAGTTTGATTTTCGTAATTTTATTGTTTTTATTAAGAAATGAGGAAGGGTAGTTGTTTTTGATGATTTCAGGGGTAAAAAGGACTTGAGTTTGGGGTCGATTTGGCGAAAACAGAAGAAAAAGAGGTTGGATGTCCAGGAGAAACCGGGAACCCGCATTCCACAGAACCGGGTACCCGGTTTTGGTGCTGTAATTTCTGAAATTCCCTGACCCAGCGTCTTGGTGGCTTGCGTTTTCGTGCGTTTTGATTCGCGCCATCGACACAAATCCGGGTACCCGCATTTGGCAGAACCGGGTACCCGGTTTCGGAGCTGCTGTTGGTGAAATTTTCTGGTCCAGCGTTTCAGGGTGCTGCGTTTTGGCGCGTTTTCATTCGCGCCATCGAGAAAATCCGGGAACCCGCATTCCACAGAACCGGGTACCCGGTTTCGGCGAGCAAAATCCCTGACCCAGCGTCTTGGGGTCCAGCGTTTTGGTGCGTTTTCAAAAAAAAAAAAAAAAAAAAAAAAAAGAGTCCACAATTATTTTTCCGCGCCGTCACAGCGACGCGGAACCGGGGACCCGGTTTTCCAAATCCGGGAACCCGGTTTGAAAGCTGTGAGAGGCGGTTTTGGGTATTTTAACCTAGTTTTCTTAGCCTCTTTTGCAAGTTTTTACCAAAAACGCACCAATAGCCTCCCCACCTACGAAATTCATCTACCAAAACACTATATATCATCAAATCCTACCCTCTTTCACCACAAAAACATAAGATCAACTCACCTCCTCTCCAAAATAACATCAAATCCTTAGTTTTTCCCAAGATTCTTCTTCATCAAATCCTAAACTAAAACCCAATTCTTTCTTCTCCCATTCAAATTAATCAAGACCCATCTCATATTCACCCTAGTTCTTCAATTCCTAAGCCTCAAAACATCAAAATTCTAAACTTTTTCTCTAAGTTTTTCATTATTTGAAGTTTTGAGTTTGGGGTGAAAAGAGATGACTAACAGAACCGGTGATTTCCGAAGAACTGCTCCTAGAAGAAAGACCACCATTGGTGGTTCACAAGAACAAGCTATTGAGATTCCTGATTCGCGTTCTAAACGAAAAATTAACGAAGTTAAGCTTGATTCTAACAGAAAAGAAATCACAGGTCTAAAGAGGAGATTGATTGATGAGATAGAAAGTGAGATGGAACAAGAAGAGGAAATTGCGAAGAACATTGAGAAGGAAACTGAACAAGAGATTCCGGAAGCAACTGTTCAAAAACCCCCGCGTATGAAGATGTGGGCCCACAAACCTAAGAGGGTCTACACTTGTTGGAATACTCAGGTTCGTGAAAGAATTGAATTTTTGAAATTTGGTGAGGAGACGAATTTTCCTAAGGGTATTACGAGTAGTGATTACAAGGAATATGCTGTGACATGTGCTAAGTTTGGTTGGAAAGAGTTACAAGAAAGGAAGCTTGAGTTTATTCCTACTTTTGTGCGAGAATTTTACGAAGGTTTAGCTACCTCATATGATGCCATTGATATCCGCAAAAAGGTAGTTCCTTTCTCTATTGAACGTATTCGGAAATCATTGAAACTACCCAACTTTTCTGGAACATGCCCCTTCCAAGAAACTCTTAATGACCCTTCTTTTGATTTTGAGTCCCTTTGGGGGACCGTGCTTGTTAATGGGACTAGCCCAATTCCTGAAGGTGAAAGATATCCTGGACAGTTTTACAGCAGTAGTTTGACACCTCGTGCAAAGGTTTGGTCTCGTTTCATAATACCCACTTTCTTTGGTATTAAACACACTTCCGAGTTGAAGAAAGAGCACATATTTGTTATTAAGTGTATTTTGGAGGAGAAACCATTTGATGTTGCTAAGATCATTTATGATACAATCATGGAGTTCGCGAAATCACCAATGAAACAACAAAATCTGAAGTTCCCTTGTACTATTACTCAGTTGTGTTTAGCCGCAAAGATTCCGCGTAAGGACGCAGATATTGATACTGTTTCAGTTGGTGTGAGTATAGCTTTGAGCACAATCAAGAACATCCATGAAGAAGCAACACGAGCTACAAGAAATCCAAGAACTCCTCAATCAAAGAAAGCGAAAACTGTACCTGAGTTGGAAGCGAAGATTCAGGTGTTGGAAGAGAATCAGGAGAGGATGATTGCTACCTTGGGAAACGTTACAAAAGAATTGGACCTGCTTCGAAATTTAATACTAGGCGTAAATACACTTCAAAACGCGATTTATGATGCTGTTACGCGAGACAAAGGTCCAGAACGCAACACCGATAACCAGCCTCGCGCTGGTTAAGATACGTTTTCTAAACTTTACTCTTAGTATATATTAGTTTAAATGCTTTATTGAGTCTTTTCGAGTCGTGGGGACACGACTCATTTTTGAGTTTGGGGTGGGGTTCGTTGCCTCATCCCAATTTTTATGTGTTATTTGCTTTATTTGCTTTCAATAAAAGAATTTTCGGAGTTGCGTTTGACTATAGAAATTTTTAAATATCCCTTTAAGCATACTTTTGATAAATCTATGATAGTAAATAGTGGACTTTAGGGATTAACATAAAACGCACTTACAATTGCATGCAAACATAGGTAATTGATAGGAAAAATTAATGAACAATGCAAATGAAGTAAGCTTGTACTCAAGGAATATGTTTGGTGTGTAGAACGTGAAATCCTAATTAGTAGAGAACCCACCTAGATATGAACTAAAGACAAGCTATGTACTTAGGAAAATGATAGGGGCAGTTCTTTATTAGCCATTTGTGCCTTTTTAGCCTTCTATCCCTTGTATTAATTATTATCCGTCTTAGCCCACTTTGAGCCTGTAGCCTTTTCTTTGTAGCCACGATATAAGCCATTATCCCTTAGATTATTAGGCATGACCATATGACCCGCACTTGAATCACAATCCTGAGACATGTCTCGAGCTTGAGTTTGGGGTGGTGGGACCACATATGGGGAATTAAATGGGTAGGGATCGATGTGTTTTGTATTGTAGCACAATTGCAGATGATATATACTTGTAACCCTTTGCCGGGAATGAAGAAAAATGAAAAAGAAAGAAAAAAAAAAAAAAAAAAAAAAATGAAAAATTTTGAAAAATCATACAGTAGGATCCGGGAACCCGATTTCCAAAATCCGGGTACCCGGTTTTCCTCTGTACAAAAAAAAAGAAAAAGAGAAAAGAAAAGAAAAAGAAAAATATGAAAGAATAAAACAGCCGGCAAAGTGGAATTCTTCTGAAAATCATCTAGTTTATAGTGGGTAGACATGGGACGCTAAATTGTTGCGTAATGGGTGAGTGAGAACATCTTTTTGAGCGTTAACTCAAGCTCGAGGACAATGTTGATGGTAAGTGAGGAGAGAGCCAAAAGCTCACTTCAAATTTACCAAATATACATCCATACCCGTCCTTAAGCCAATATTATAACCGTAAAGACCTCGTGATTCCTAAGTGCATAGTGAATTTATGATTCTGTTGATAGGGAATAGACTAGGTGGAGCGTTTAAAGCGATTTAGGATTAATGACCACCCTATAGCCACCATACAGAGATGAGTACAAGTGTAACCTTCAAGCATTGCGACTTTAATTTTATGATTGAGATTATTTATGTTTGATGTTGCATGATTAGTGTATGTAGATGTTAGTTCTTAAAGTTTGCTATATGAGATTTATCTTAGGAATTGCTTTAGGGTTTATTTGCTAGCTTCTATGTGTTTATACGTTTGCTTCTACCCCTCGTTTTATTTTGTTTTGCTTTGTCGGGACGACAAAGGTTTGAGTTGGGGGTCTTGATGTCTCCCTAATTGTTCTTATTTTAGACCCTTAGGAGACATCATTTTTGGTGTTTATTTAATTAATTCGATAGACTTTTGAATGAAATATGCAATAATTCGGATTTCCCTTTTTATTTCTAGCATTTTTGAATTATTAAACTTTTGCGCGTAATATTGGTATTTTTAGTGTAAAGTTTACAGGTTTTTAGATGTTAGCTAGGAAAGGAATCCGAAGATAAAGTCAAAGATCAAAAGATAGAGTCAAGACTTGAAGAGAAATCCCAAAGATTTTATTTTAGAGCTGAAAATCCATTTTCCAGGCCCTTGATTGCTGTTTTCGAGGTACTTAAGAGCTGATTGAGCCGCTGACCTTTGAAGAGAAAACATTCCTTATCGAAGTACGGAACTTTAGCAACTGGAATGAGGTCAATCGGAGTTGTAACGCATCGGGAAAAGCAGTTTTAGTGGAGGCCTGTCATCAGTTACGGGATTTTGGGCTTAAAGAGTGGGCTTGGACATTTAATTAGGCTTTTAATTTCTGGTCCAAGCCCTAATCCGTTTTTCTTATTATAAAAGGAGGTCTGGACTTCTATTTTTCACACAATTCACTTTCCACAAGATTAAAAACACCAGAGGAGCTACAGCAGGAAGAAAGGAGAAGCTACAAGAGCTGGAGTGGGTCTATAGCTCCGTTCGTAGTCATTCTTATTCCGAAAATTAGGTTTTTCTTATATTTTAATTTTGTAACGAATATGAATTCCATTTCTTTTTATTCAGTTTTTAATTTTAATATGAGCTAAATTTTCATTAGTGCTTGAGAACAAACAATGGGTGATTCCTAGTTTTATTTTATAACGAATGTTGAATTTGGGTTTCTGTTAAATTAAATTAAGTCAGGTCTTTTACTCTTTTCGACAATTTGTGAATGTTTACTGATTTTAGAGTCGCGAACTAAAATTAGGTATTAGTATCTAAGCTATTCCATATATGTGGCGTATGGATCATCCTGACGGGGGGTTTAGGTACAGAAATAATTGTTCAATCTAGGATAGAAACTATTGATTCTGACGAACTTGGTTAATCCTAGGGCCAATGTGGTAACAAATCTATATCATCCAACGGTGGATCATATTTACCCTGACGGGACTAGTGACACTTTAGGATCGCCTTATAGTCCACCCTGACGGGGGTATAAGGATATTAGAATCCCGACCATTGTAATTGACTGATTTAACCCTTAAACAACATAAGTTAGAAAGTAAAATTAGGAGGATCCTTGCGTTCTCAAGTACTACATCTCATATTGCGTTTCATACATTTTACTTGCGTCTTATCTTTTACTTGCATTATTATTTTATCTTCCATTTAGTTACAATAAACAAAACCAAAACAAACAATTTATTGTCTTTTATTTTCATAAGTGCATCAATCGCTATTTGCATAAACATTGTGATCAACCATCCGTCCTTGGAACGAATCTGATTATCAGAATTACTACTTGGGACAACCGTACACTTGCGGTTGTGGTTCGATTAGCATTTGCATTATTTTTAGAACACACAAAGGACCACCACTTAGACAACCGTACACTTGCGGTTTGTGAGTCCTCAACTTTAGAGAATTATTTTATATCACACAAGGACCCACCACATACCCACATAAAGAAACATCATCCTTACTGATGTCTCCCCATTTGTGATGATTTAATTAATCTTGGAGACATCATTTTAGTTGTATTTATTGGAGTATAGGTCGACTTTCTCATGATTTAGTACACTTTCCGATTTTGTGTTTTGAATTAATTATTTATTATTTTAAGAGCATATTGGGTTTAATTATTTATTTAGTGTGAAACTTTAGAGATATATGGTAATTAATTAGAGTCCAAGTTGGTTCCAAGAGCTAAAGGAAAGAAGATAAACATGGGAATTGAAGATAAGGAAGTAAAAGCTAAAAATATGGAAAAGGAAAAGCTTCCATAAATCTGAATTCCAGCACCTACGACCACAAATCAGCTAATATCTTAAAATCGGTGAGGAATTTGTAGAAACGGTCGAGAGAAAAGTTAAAGATCTTTCCAAGACGATGAATTTCGACTATTCATTCGCGTCAAACGGATAAGTATTGAAGCTGTTAGGACCAAAACAAAAACAGGGCTGATTCCATATTTTTGGGCTACGAATTTGAGTTGGGCTAGGAGTCCAATATTTACCTTTTCCTTCAAGAAAAAGATTAAGTCTTCCTATACACTATAAATACAACCTATTATCATTATAAAAATCATCGTTGTCCAAACCTTAAGGTCAGGAA
The DNA here is from genome assembly GCA_029959085.1 of Nemophila menziesii. Lineage (NCBI taxonomy): Eukaryota > Viridiplantae > Streptophyta > Magnoliopsida > Boraginales > Hydrophyllaceae > Nemophila > Nemophila menziesii. Next base: position 17,143,620 of record JARWIR010000009.1, on the reverse strand, counting down.
GAAGCTTACAACAAGAAGAGAAGTCTGGATGGAGCTGTGCATCAATTATGTCTCCTTCTTTTCTTTTCTTTTCTTAGTATGAACTAAATTCTATTTAGCTTGAGTTTTAACATATATGTATGAACCCTAGGTTTGGTTGACATCTATCTAATTTGATTGAATTTATGTTTTGATTTCTCTGTTTATGTGTTGGATTTATATTCTGTGCTCTTTACGGTTGCAAACGTATAAGATTACCATCATAGTAGTTAGATAACCGGTATATTTGACTATAGGATTAGCACATAATGTCTAGAATAAGGTTTGATCTGACAATTCAGCCTAACTAGATAGTCAATGGTTTAGTGTATTGCTATTTAATCAATTGGAGGAAAAGTTTGCTTAGGTTCTTATTGACACATGTAAACCCTATTTGAAACTACCTAGCGCAATTGAAACCAAACTATTGAAATACTACATGATTCATACCTTACATCTTTAGAATGGCAAAACTAGTGGGGATTACTTGCTAATTACTCAAGCTAAACTTTCATAATATCTTCTTTTCTTTTATTTATTTTCTGTCTTTTAATTTAGTAGTTTAGTTTCCTTTATTGAAAATCAAATAAAAATCTATCTTTCTCTTCTTTACCCTTGCGTATTATTATTCCAACTCTCATATCTGCACTTGAATATTTGCATAAGTTCTTCTTAACCTTCGTAGTCCTTGAGGACGAATTCTACTTATTTATTAAAACTTGCATACGATCTGTATACTTGCCGAACCGTGCTCATCTTAGGGTGTTTATTTGCACTTATTTATATCATTATTTTATCACACCTTAGGCGACACCACTTACACATTTCCTACCCCAAATAACACCTTATCTGTCTATAATCAAAAGGTAGTTCAAGAGTGTTTAAACCTTTGAGTTGGGAGTCAAAAAAGATGACGAAAAGAACGAGAACACTATCTAGATTTAAGGAAGATGAATAATCAAATCAAGATATTGGGTAAGATCAAGAAGAAATCAATTGAAAAGTATACTATTTCAGGAACAAACAAAAAGGTAAAGCGGGTCAAGACATGAGAGGAAAGCTAGCAGTGGTGACATCAAAGAGAAAAGAAATTACATCTTTTAAGGAAAAAAACACCACAACTTCTCCGTATTAAGATCCCTATACCGAAATGAGAAAAGCTTCTAAAGGTCTTACTAGCTGTTTCTAAAACAACAAAGATTCCTGGATGAACACCTTCACATGAGAGAGTATTCGAGAAAGAAATTGGAGAAGGTAAGAAGAGATTTTATAGTTGTATGATTATTTTGGATGGAGCATATTAGGAGATAAGTGAATGAGAAATTGGTGATACTAGAAGTTTACATACAAGAAAAGCACTGCACCCTATCTTGGGTATTCATCATGAAAGGCAATAGCCACGTAGAGTATATTTCTATTCTTCCATACCATCTTTATGTACGTGTAATATATGTTTTATTTTTATTTTTGACATAGAGTCTTTTTCATGTAGTGTGGACATTACTCATTTTATAGTTTGGAGTGTGGGGATTCGTTGTCCCCCATCTCTGTTTTTTGTGATTTACTGTTTGTAGGAATAAATTACAAAAATTGATAGATGGGATTAGATGTATATTGTGTTTAAATGGCTTGAAAGCATAAATTTAGTGAGTTAATGATAGTGAGTAATTTGTTTATGAGATGATTATTTTGTATGATTTGAATATGAATATGAAAACACACATTAATAGTAAATAAAAGATTAGTGAGCAATGCATTAGTAGTATGTTTGATCTTAGGGCGCCTTGAGGTATTCGTAGGCCGTGAGATCCGAGCTAGTTGATAACCCCATTTAATGAACATGATATAGGTGAGAAAGTAACGAAATTACATAGTTTAGCAAGTGATTAAGGCGGTTCTTTGATAATCTCTTGTTGCCTTTTGTCTTGTTGTCCATTTATTATATTTATATCCTTCTAAGCCCCTTTTAGCCTTTCTAAAGACTTTCTAAAGCCTTTTAATTATCCAAATTATAAGCCATACCCTTAGACTTTAGGACTTTTCCATATGGCCCGCACTCGAATTGCGATGCTTAGATAGCCGTTTTAGAGCTTGAGTTTGGGGTGATGGGTTCACATTATGGGAAACATCATTGGGTTAGGTATTCATGAGCCTATGTTTTGTGCTCTTATTTATGATTCACTGTTTATTAATGTAACCCTTTGTTGGGGTAAAAAAAAGAGAAAAGTATTGAAAAGAAATAGCATGATATCTCACATAAAAAAGGGAGTCATAGCTAGCTTACAAAAGAAAAAAATGTTATGAAAAGATTGAATGTGATTTGGACCGTCAAAGTGGAATTTTTTATGTGAAAATCTTAAATATTTATTATTGGGTTATTGGGGATGCTAATTAGTGCATCAATCATTGGGTTGAGTGAGAACATCTTATGAGAGTAACTCAAACTCTAGGGTGAATCGTTGATATCTAGTGAGGAGAAAGCCTAAAGCTCGTTACAAATTATCCAAATATACGATCATACCGTCCCTAAGCTAACATTACGACCTTAAAGACCTTATGATTCTTTGTTATGTGATATAAAAATAATTGAACCAATAGAGAGTAGTTAGATGGATCATTGGATACTTGTTAGGATTGGTGAACAATCTGTAGCCTCCATGTTAAACTAAGTGAAGAACCTCTCCTTCGTGCATTGCAAAGCTAATCCAATCTTGAATTTGAACCACGTTGATTGTTTGTATGATAAGTGTATAGGTAATTAAGTTTGTAAATATTATTACATGAAACTTTCTAGGTAGTTGCTTTGAGATTATTATTCATATTCCTCTATCTTCCTTCCATTTGTGCTGAATTGACTTATGTGTATTTTTAGAGACTTCACTATGTTCTTATTCTTTATTGTATCAGGACGATACAACTTTGAGTTCGGGGTATTGATGTCTCTATATATATGATGAATTAATCAATTCATGAGACATCATTTTAAGTGAATTAAATTAATTGTTAAAGGATTTTTCACCATTATTTGATAATTTCTTAATTCATGCCTTGATTTAAAAGATTATTACTTTTAGAGAATATTTGGTAAAGTGTGTGTTAATGTGAAGCTCTTAGGTTACATGGAATACAATTATATTCCAAATCAATGTCAAAGAGTTAAGGAAAGAAGATCCAAGGTGAAATCTAGAGTTAACAGGAAACAAAGTTGAATTAGGAAAGAAAAAGCTGTAAAATAAATCTGCCAAAGCTGTAACAACATCCATTGTATTGAAAACTACAAATTATTTGGTTTCTAATTTGAAGGAGCTTAATAAGGTCAAATAGATATTTGAATTTCGGTATTTTTTATAGGTCGTACACTGAATTTGGCCTAGTAATGAAGGAGATATGCCCAAATTACTAGCAGTGTTTATAATGTCCTATATTTTAGGAAACGAATTTGAATTGGAAAAAGATTTCTATAACATGACTTCCACTCCAATAATTCAACCTAAAACCTATAAATACAGCCATATACCTCTACAAACATTGTCCTTGATTGAATATTAGTCCTTAGTATCAAGTTTATTATCCAAAGAAGCAAGAAGGCCTAGAGGAAGACAAGAAGTTGGAAAGTCACAAACTCCTCTTCTCCATCCTATCCCTCTATCATTGGGGTAAATTGTATTATGTTCTTTATCTTTACTTTGTTTCTAATTACTTTTATCCTTAATTTATTTCTATGTTTTTAGTTATGCACTAATTTTTCCACAGCTTGGGTTTACATATGTATAATCTTTGATTTCTAAATATTTATTTATTTTATATTATTTGGGATTAACCTCTAAATTTATTGAGCTTCTTAGTTACTTTATATATATATATATATGTTATATGTGCTTTGAGTTAATGCTTGTAGTCCTTGCAAATGCGCACGTATAGGGTTACCCCATTAGTAGTTGGATGGTCACCCGGAAGGGGTGTTCAACAATTGAAGAACCACATAAATGTATAGTGTGTGGTAGTGATCCTAACGGGCTTGCCTAACTAGATAGGTACTAGGTTTTGAGATTAACCACCGATCATTGCGCAGGGAGCCCCTTACCCAAGCCCCCCTGGTAATTGTTAGGTTACCTCTTAAGTCCATCCAGAAGGGGGTTAGGAGGAATATAGAATCCTGACTATTTACACAAAAGAGCTCAATTCACATTTATAACTAGAATATTAGTTTAGAAAGAGCAATGCATGCTAGCAAACCGAATTTATATTTCACATATCCATTCTTTAGTAACTATTTATATGCACTATTATATTTAGAATCTGAAACCAAATAAATATTAATTTTTTATTGTCTTTTTATTGAACAAGTAATTTATTCTACATTTCTCTATATACACAAGTAGGTCTAATAGATTGATCCATACGAACGAACTTTACTTACTAACTAAACTTGCAAAAGAACTGTAATATTTGATTTGAATTTCTCATGGTAGTTAAGGGTGCTTGTCCTTTATTATTATCTTAGTTATCTTTTTATTTATCACACTTTTGCCCTCACCAATATGATATCCTCGTCAAATACATATATAATAAAGATCCATTACCAACGATTAGATCTTATATATTTATTTTTAGGGATGTATTATATAAAGGTTGCTTGACCCAAAAGTTTCATATACAACAATAGTTGTCTAATAAGTTCTGAACAAGTAACTCATTGATAAACACATGTAACCTATTAAAATAACATGCAACCCATTAAAAAACATGTAATCCATTACAAAAAACTCGCAACCCGTTGAAAACACAAATGATATCTATCAACTGTTAAAAATATGAACTTATTAAGATTGAGAGAAAATATATTTGAATCTTGTAAACAATTAAATCTTATACAACGTCCAAATATTACTCTAATTTATTCTCAATTGATATCCAAAAATAACTTTTTGACTTTCATTTATTCTATCTACCCTTTATAGCCCCATCACACCATATATATTTTACTTCATTGATTTCCTAAATTTACTCTTTGAAACTCAACTCAAAATTGCTCCACTACATGTAGTCAAGTATATATGCAAATTTTCGTGTATTTCAAAATACTCAAAATTTTATGTACATCGACTCGCTTTACTTTACTGGTGACATTCAAAGTCTTTATCATTCCCTTTTTTTCTTTTATTGACCCCAAACACATCAATTTTCTTCTCCGGGCCTAACTTCAAGAAAGGTGAATAGTGGCGGCATCACCATTTCCTTAATCTCGAATTCATCTCGAAATATGCATCATACCACTTGTCCATGCTGTCGTATGATAGTTATGTTATATCAAATCTATAGACCTTATCATATTTTATAAGTTTACATTATGTCCCTATTAATTAACACAAAATTGCATTTTCGTTTTGATTTTTATAACTTTTTGAGGACTTTTTATTGAATTACGGAGGCCAAGTGAGAGTTTCCGGATTCACACAAAGCTAGAGTAGTGCGACCTAAGGAAATAAAAATAATTAGGCAAGATATGGATTGCATTCTCCTTTAATGGGTAACAACCTTGTTCTCATCACAATACCTACAAATTATAGGAAGGTGTTACTCGTAAAGTTACTTATTTCATTAAATCATTTTAATTAAAAAACCTAATTTTCCTTACGGAAAGTCATTGGTGCATTTAATGTCCCTAATGTTAAATATGTATGTTACAATAAAAAAAAATACACTTCCTTGATGTAGATATGATAATACTCATATATATAAACTAAATATATTTGTCATGTGAAACAACACAATATTGTTTGTATAAAGACGGTATTATGTTGATCGAGCCATCAAATTGAAAAAAATTTCCATTAATGAATGTCATTGATGAGATTGAACTGTATAATGGGGGTCATTAAGGTTATTTAAACAATATATCACATAGTCAATGGAAAATTAAGAACTAGAAATCATGATTAAACATTTTCTTCGAAATGTTTTTCTTTTAGAATAGTATTCTTTGACACAGACATCATTTCATATAACTCACTAGTTAATCACACAAATAAATGTCCTTAATATTTAAGCATATTTAGATAAGTTGACTTGATATCACAAACAATAACTATATATGGCTCTTATTCTGATAATCTTGTGTTTGAGTTCATCCACTTACACGATCTAAACCAATTAAGAATCAGGACATAGTAAACATAATCAAGATGAATAGGTTTAATTTATAGAAAAAAAAGTTAGGAGTAAAATTGATTTCTCCCTATTTGTGAATTAATCTAGGTTGGAGACATAATTTTAGGTGTATTTAGAAATTTAATTATTGATTTCAATTCATATTTCTATATTTTCCTATTTCATGTCTTGATTTGATGATTTATTATTTTTAGAGCATATTTGGTTTAATTGTTTATTAATTTTGAAGCTTTAAAGATATATGGATATTAATTAGATGTCAAATCAATTCTAAGAGATATGGGAAAGAAGATAATGATGAAAATTGGAGATAAATGACTTAAAGATAAATTAGAAAAGATAAAGTTGCCAAGTAACTATGAATTTCAGCAACTGCGTCCATTAAATTGATCATAACTCAAAAACTGCTGGGAATTTGGAAGAATAGTCTGAAGCAAAGGTGTAGACCTTTCCGAGTCGATAAGTTTCTAAATAAAGAACGCGTCAATCGGAGCAATATTGAAGAAGTTACAGCCAAAACAAGAGAGCAACAATTTCTTACCTTTTCTATATTTTGGAGTTACGAATTTGATTTGGAAAAGAGTCCTATTACTTGCCCTCTACTCTAAGAATCCGAACTAGGGTTTAGAATACCCTATAAATAAACCATTTATTCAGTATAAATACATCCTTGGCCAATCCTTAAGCCAAGAAGAAGCCAACAATAAGAGAAGACAAGTCTGGAAAGAGTTGAGCATCAAATTATGTCTTCACAAGCCTTCAAATTTGTAATTGTTTTATTTTCTTTCTCTAGTATGAACTAATTCTATGTTAGCTAGAGATTAATCATATTTCTATTAACCCTAGACTTGTTTTACATCTATTCTAATTTGGGATTTTAAATATTTAAATGAATGACTGTTTTATTCTCTGTTTTATGTGCTTTAATTTAGTGTATGTTCTCCTTGCGGTTACAAACGTATAGGATTACCTCAATAGTAGTTAGATGGTCACCCAGAAGGGGTGTCTAATTATTGAAACACCACATAAACGTCTAGTGTGCGGTTAGTGATCCTGTCGGGCTTGCCTAAGTAGATAATTATTAGGGTTTGATTTAACCACCGATCATCATTATAAGGCTAGTCTCAACTAAGAACCTAGTGGCGTAGGAGCACCTTAGTTAAGTCCCCTCGTGATTGTGAGGTCGCCACCTATGTCCACCCGGAAGGAGGTTAGGAGAAATTTTGAATCTTGTTAATTGCAATTCTACATAATCCCCTCTTGCATGATTAGAATAAACAAGGATAGTGGAGATTACTTGATATATCTCGAGCTAAACTCTCATACTATCTGTTCTCTTTATTTATTTTCCTGTCTTTAATTTATTTATTTAATTATTCTTATTCAAAAACCAACCAAATATTTCGTTAGTCTTTTATTTAAAGCGTATTATTATTCTAGCTTTCCTATTTGCACTTGATATTTTCATAGTTCTCTCTAACTTTCGTAATCTCTGAGGAACGAATCTTATTTATCATTAAACTTGCATACGACCTGTGATACTTGCAGTGGGTAACATGTTTAGCCTAGGGTGTTTATTTGCACTTATTTAAATTATATTATTACACCTTAGGTGACACCAAGTTTTTGGCTCCGCTGTCGGGGAAATTGTATTTGTGATATTATTAATGATGAAAGTTATTATTGTAAACCTTTGTCGGGGTAAGTGTAAATGAAAAAAGCTGAAAAGCATGAAAAGAAAAGAATATATGAATAAAATAGCTTGATATCTCAACATTAAAAGGAGAGTCATAGCTATACAATGAAAAAAAAAGATACATATGAAAATATTGAAAAATATTTGGACCGGCAAAGTGGAATTTATTATATCATCATAAGAAGGTTTTACTTGGGTTAATTGGGGATGCAATTCAATGCATCAAAAATTGGGTTGAGTGAGAACATCTTCGAGTGAAAACTCAAACTCTAGGGCAATTCGTTGATGGAATGTGAGGAGAGAGCCAAAATCTCACTTTTCATTATCCAAATATACCACACCGTCCCTAAGCCACGTTATAACCATAAAGACCTTAGGATTTCTAGCTACTTGGTGGAGAAACAATGGAGCTATTAGGTTGTAGGTGAGTGGACCATTGGATGCTATATTAGGACCTATGAACAACCTATAGACATTAACATGAACTGAGTTGAAAACCTCTCCTTCTAGCATTGTGAAGTTAATCTGGACTTGAATTTGTGGAATGCTGATTATGTGTATATTAAGCATACATGTGCATTATTTCGTTAGCATTACTACATGAGACTTTTTAGATATTATGCTCTAGGATCATTCATTGTGTTCTATTCTTCTTCTCCTCCTCCTTCTTCTTCTCTGTTTATTATTTGACTACCCTACTGTTCTCTATCTTTATTGTATCAGGACAATACAACTTTGAGTTTGGGGTCTTGATGTCTCCCTATTTTTGATGAATTAATCTAGGTTGGAGACATCATTTTAGGTGTATTTAAGAATTTAATTATCGATTTTTATTCATATTTCTATATTTTCCTATTTTTTGTCATGATTTGATGATTCATTATTTTCAGAGCATATTTGGTTTAAATGTTTGTTAATTGTGAAACTTTAAAAATATATGGTAATTAATTAGAATCCAGATCAATTCTAAGAGATAAGGGAAAGAAGATAATGATGAAAATTGGAGATACAGGACGTAAAAGATAAATTTGGAAAGAGAAAGTTGTCAAGTAAATCTGAATTTCAGCAGCTATGTCCAATTAATTGATCATAACTAAAAAATGGCTGGGAATTTGGAATAGTAGTCTGAAGAAAAAGTGTAGAACTTACCGAGACGATCAGTTTCGATATAAAGAACGCGTCAATCGGAGCAATATTGAAGAAGTTACGGTCAAAACAAGACAGCATCCGTTTCTTACCTTTTCTATAATTTAGGGTTACGAATTTGATTTGTAAAAGAGTCATATTACTTGCCCTCTACACCAAGAATCCAAACTAGGATTTAAATTACCCTATAAATACACCCTTTATTTAGTAGAAACACACCATTGGCCAATCCTTAAGCCAAGAAGAAGCCTACAATAAGAAAATAGAAGTCTAGAAGGAGCTGCACATCAAATTATGTCTTCACAAGCCTTCAAATTTGTAATTATTTTCTTTTCTTTCTCTAGTATGAACTAATTCTATTTTAACTTGAGATTTAGCATATGGGTATGAACCCTAGACTTGTTTTACATCTATTCTAATTTGGGATTTTAATTATTTAAATGAATAACTGTTTTATTCTCTGTTTTATGTGCTTTGATTTATTGTATGTTCTCCTTGCGGTAGCAAATGTATATGATTACCTTAATAGTAGTTAGATGGTCACCAGGAAGGGGTGTCTAATTATTGAAACAGCACATAAACGTCTAGTGTACGGTAGTTATCCTGACGGGCTTGCCTAACTAGATAACCATTAGGGTTTAATTTAACCACCGATTATCATTAGAAGGACAGTCTCATCTAAGAATCTAGTGGCGTAGGAGCATCTTAGTTAAGTCTCCTCGTGATTGTGAGGTCGCCACCTAAGTCCACTCGGAAGGGGGTTAGGAGGAATTTAGAATCCTGGTTATTGCAATTCTACATAATTCTCACTTACATGATTAGAATAAACAAGGCTAGTGGGAATTACTTGCTATATCTCGAGCTAAACTCTCATACTATCTGTTCTTTTTATTTATTTTCCCGTCGTTAATTTATTTAGTTAATTATTCTTATTCGAAAACCAAATAAATATTTTGTTAGTCTTTTATTTACAACGTATTATTATTTTAGCTTTCCTATTAGCACTTTGCATAAGTTCTCTCTAGCTTTCGTAGTCTCTGGGGAACATATCTTATTTATCATTAAACTTGCATACGACCTATGATACTTGCAGTGAGTTACGTGTTTAGCCTACGGTGTTTATTTGCACTTATTTTATCCATTATTTATCACACCTTAGGCGACACCAAGTTTTTGGCGCCGCTGCCGGGGACTACATCGTTAGTCCTTGTGCATTTATTTAGTGCTTTTATTTTAGTTAGTTCTATTTTACGCTTTTTTTTAGTTTTCTTTTTTACAGGTTATTTAGATGGAGAGTCCGACGAAACTTGATCTTCCTATCTCATTCAAAGTGCAACGCAGAGGAATCCGCACTCCAGAAATCCAAGCCACTAAATTTTGACCTGATCCAAGCATGATAGCGCAATTTGCGAGTCATGGACAATTTAGCGGTGCTGAACATCAAGATCTGGTTCTTTATGTCCAAAAATTCATGCAGATTTGTGACGCTTATATCATCAAAGGCATTACACAGGAACAAATGTCCTACGTTATGTTCAAATTCTTTTTAACCGGAAGTGCAAGCGATTGGTACGATTCCCAACATCCCGAATTTATTCCAGATTGGGATAAACTCCAAGCCAAATTCCTAGACCGATTCTATCCGGTTAGTAGACATTTAAAAGATATGTTGGAGTTTGAAAAATTTATGCAAGAAGAAGGGGAAAGTGTTTGTGAAGCATGGTACGTTTTAACGAGAAGAAAGCGAGGTGTCCATTCCATGTCTCCTCACCCGAATATCATTTAACCATGTTCTATGGAGGACTCAATGACAAGTCCAAGGCAAGAACAGATTTGTTAGTAGATGGAAGTTTCGTATTATTAGATCCTGAAGAAGATAATACTATTATGGAAAGAGGTCTTGATACCGAGAGAATTTGGCCGATTGAATCAGAAAAACAAGAAGATACCTTAGAATCTCTAAGGATTAAATATTTAAACCAACAACTCAAGGAATTACAAGAGCAAGCGTGAACAATAGCTCAGGTAAATCTAGTACATACTTTTCTTTCATGTCTGGGTTGTGGAGCAAGAAATTTTTTGTGGGAGAGTTGTATGAATAGTCCAGCTTCGATTTCCTTCCTATCTCATCAAAGAAACTGTTACTCTAATGGTTATTATCAGCCTCAAGGGAATTACGCTAATTATCAATCCCCACGCTATCAGAATTGGGTTGAAAACCAAGGTACCATTATCAAAATTGACCTCAAAATTATTATCATCCACAACCTATCTATCAACAAGTGCCAAAGTATGAAAAATATTATCAAGAACAACCTTCGAGTTTGGATCCGAGTATAGTTGAACTTATGGGATTATTTTAAGAAAACATGAAGATAAGTCAGCGAAGACTCCAAGCCCAGTCAAAGGTAATTAAAAATCTCGAGCATACCCTTTCTCAGATGGCGGGTACACTTCAGATAATGCTTGTCATGCACTTGAATTAAGAAGTGGAAAACAATTACCTCCGCCTAGAGTGGAATAAATAGAACAAACAAAAAGAACCAATCCCTACTCCTGCAGAGGTGGTTGAAGAAACAATTGAAGATATAGTCAAAGACGTAATTGAACAAAAAGGTTTCCGAGAGAAGGCACCAGAAAAGAAGAAGAGCTCAGTGGTAAACAAAAAACGCCCTCCTCCATCATTCCTATCACGTGTCAAAAACAAGAATAGTGAAGAAGAATTCAAGAAGTTCCTTGACATGTTGAGAAAGTTAGATATTAACATACCGTTTGTAGAACCTCTCAAGAGAATGCCAAAATATCTTAAATTTATGAAGGACATTATATCTAACAAATGAAGCTTAGAAACTGAGGAGATGAATGGATTGTCAGAGGAGTGTAATACTATATATCAAGTCAAGTTACCACCAAACGCACATACACCTAAGAACTCTTGGATGGGACCATCCATGGCTACAAAGAATAGATCTGAGAAGTTCGTGGGAGTGAAAGGCAAGGGATTCAAATTTCGCATGTCAGATATCAATAATTTTACTTATTGCTGGGGAGGTGATGTTCATACATGATCACAAAGGTAACACGTCGAACTAAACGACGTTAAACAAAAGTGCTCTTGGGAGACACCCATTGTTTTAATAGTTTACTAGTTAATTTTATGTTTCGTAGTGTATAATTCTAATTTAATATATATTATTAATGTCTTTACAAGCTAATAGGAGAGAAAGATAGTGTGTTATATGTGCAGTAATTGAGTTTGGGGTCGAAAAGATGGAAAAATTGTGTTCACCAGCAGTTAGTGTGGTATACCGCGTCTTAGCTGCGGTGCACCACAGGTCGAAATCGTGGTGACGGTTTTCCACCATGGTTCATTTCCGAGAGTAGAGAAATAACCGTGTCGACATTCGCGACCACAGTTCTGGTCAACGCACAGGTCCGGTACACCGCAAGCTTCTTCCGGTGTACCGTAGGCGGAAAAAAAAACTAAAAAGAACTTCAAAAGGCCATAACTTTGTGCTCGGAGGTCGAAATTCACTTTTTCAAGAGTCTAGGTCGCATATGTTTTCGAGATCTATCCAATGGAGTCGAGAAAACCTGACTTTGAGGTAAAATAAAAACGCTTTTCAGACCGAAACCCTATAATAATACACCTTGAAACTTAATTAAACCATCAGATAACATCATCAAATCATCAAGCTTTCAAGAGTTCTTCAACAAAAATCAAGAATACCTTCTTCTACCATTGATAATCATTCATCCAAGCAAGAAACTCAAACCACACCAATCTTTCATAACTTTATTCTATCCTTGGTGTAACTTGAGTTGTGGGTTATTCAAAGATGACAAACAGAACGGATGCTATGGATTATAAGAGGAAGTGTTCAATCTTAGGGAAGAACAAGAAATTGCCTAGAGCCATAAGAGAAAAGTATATTGATCTTGATGAGCCTATTGAAAAGAAACCAAAGATAGAGGAATCAGCACAACCACTACGAAGGAAATTAACAACTAGAATGAGTGTACCACCAAGGCCTAAAGCAAAGACACCAATCCAAGATCAAAGTTCTTCTTCAAATATTAATGAAAATTCAGAGATTATATCCACACCACCAGCATGGGCAGTTAAATTGATGGAAGAAATTTTTAATCTAAAAAGACAATTCAACACCTGCTGGGATGAAATTTAAAGGATTAATCGCGTAATAAACGAAGTAACAGAAAACTTGGATATTGATAATAATTATTCTTCTTCGGAAGATGATTTTCTAGATCTTTATGATCAGGTACCTCGTTCTAATTTCTTCTTCTTAATTGCTTGTATGCATTAGTTTAGTTTTAGTTTAAATTTTATTGCTTCATTGAGTCTTTTCGAGTCGTAGGGACTCGGCTCACTTTTGAGTTGGGTGGGGGAATCGGTCCTCATCTTCCTTTTTGTTTTCGCATAAAATTAAACAAAAAATTAGGTTTGAATTAGCATAGAATATAGTGAATATACCTATTTGAGCATGATTTAATTAAGTCAATGATAGTAAGTAGTATGTTTTTGATAGGTAACACAAATATGTTTAGTATGCATGTATGAAAACAGGAAATAACATACAAGGAAGATTAATAAGCAATGCGTAAGAGGTCAAGTTGAAACTTAGGGAGAGTTATTTGTTGTGTCGAACATGAGGTTTGAAATTAGTTGAAAACCCGCTTATCTATGAACTAATAGTGTAAAATTAATAAAAATTCGGTAGTTATAAAAGTGATTAAGCAAGTTCTTTCATATTGAAGCCACTTGAAGCCTTTTTAGCTTTCTCAACCTTTTATTTGATTATTATTATTATTTATCCGTCTTAGCCCCTCTGAGCCTTATTAAAGCCCTTTTATTTAACCACATTATAAGCCATACCCCTTAGTTTATAGGACTTATCCATATGACCCGCAGTCGAATCGCAAAACCTGAGACAAGTCGTTTTAGAGCTTCAGTTTGGGGTGGTGGATTTCATCATTTGGAACATTACGTTTGGGAAATTGTATTTGTGATATTATTGATGATGAAAGTTATTATTGTAACTCTTTGTCGGGGTAAGAGTAAATGAAAAAAGCTGAAAAGAAAAAAATATATGAAAAAATAGTGTGATACCTCAACATCAAAAAGAGAATCATAGCTATATAATGGGGAAAAAAGAGATACATATGAAAAGATTGAAAAATATTTGGACCGGCAAAGTGGAATTTATTATATCATCATAAGAAGGTTTTACTTGGGTTAATTGGGGATGCAATTCAGTGCATCAAAAATTGGGTTGAGTGAGAACATCTTCGTGTGAAAACTCAAGATCTAGGGCGATTCGTTGATGAAATGTGAGGAGAGAGCCAAAATATCACTTTTCATTATCCAAATATACCACACCGTCCCTAAGCCACGTTATAACCATAAAGACATTAGGATTTCGAGCTACTTGGTGGAGAAACAATGGAGCTATTAGGTTGAAGGTGAGTGGACCATTGGATGCTATATTATGACCTATGAACAACCTATAGACATTAACATGAACTGAGTTGAAAACCTCTCCTTCTGGCATTGTGAATTTAATCTGGACTTGAATTTACGGAATGCTTATTATGTGTATATTAAGCATACATGTGCATTATTTATTTAGAATTACTACATGAGACTTTTTAGATATTATGCTCTAAGTTCATTCATTGTGTTCTATTCTTCTGCTCCTTCATCTTCTCTGTTTATTATTTGACTACCCTACTATTCTTTATCTTTATTGTATCGGGACGATACAACTTTGAGTTGGGGGTCTTAAGGTCTCCCTATTTGTGATGAATTAATCTAGGTTGGAGATATCATTTTAGGTGTATTTATGAATTTAATTATCAATTTTTATTCTATTTCTATATTTTCCTATTTCTTGTCTTGATTTGATGATTTATTATTGTTAGAGCATATTTGGTTTAATTGTTTGTTAATTGTGAAGTTTTAAAGATATATGGTAATTAATTAGATGCCAAATTAATTCAAAGAGATAAGGAAAGAAGATAATAATTAAAATTGGAGATAAAGGACGTAAAAGATAAATTAGGAAATATAAAGTTACCAAATAAATCTGAATTTTAGCAGCTACGTCCATTAAATTGATCATAACTCAAAAACAACTAAGAATTTGGAAGAATAGTCTGGCGCAAAAGTGTAGACGATCAGTTTCAATATAAATAACACGCCAATCGGAGCAATATTGAAGAAGATACGGCCAAAACAAGACAGCAACAGTTTCTTACCTTTTCTATATTTTGGGGTGACGAATTTGATTTGGAAAAGAGTCATATTACTTGCCCTCTACTCCAAGAATCCGACCTAGTGTTTAGAATACCCTATAAATACACCCTTTTTTCAGTATAAACACATCCATGGCCAATCCTTAAGCCAAGAAAAAGCCTACAATAAGAGAATAGAAGAAAGGAGTTGCGCATCAAATTATGTCTTCACAAGCCTTCAAATTTGTAATTGTTTTCTTTTCTTTCTTTAGTATGAACTAATTCTATTTTAGCTTGAGATTTGGCATATGGGTATGAACCCTAGACTTATTTTACATCTATTTTAATTTGGGATTTTAATTTGGGATTTTAATTATTTAAATGAATGACTGTTTTATTCTCTATTTTATGTTCTTTGATTTATTGGATGTTCTCCTTGCGGTTGCAAACGTATAAGATTACCTTAATAGTAGTTAGATGGTCACCCAAAAGGGGTGTCTAATTATTGAAACACCACATAAACATCTAGTGTGCGGTAGTGATCCTGACGGGTTTGCCTAACTAGATAACCATTAGGGTTTGATTTAAACCACCGATCATCATTAGAAGGTCAGTCTCATCTAAGAACCTAGTGGCATAGGAGCATCTTAGTTAAGTCCCCTAATGATTGTGAGGTCGCCACCTAAGTCCACCCGGAAGGGGGTTAGGTGGAATTTAGAATCCTGGTTATTGCAATTCTACATAATTCTCCCTTACATGATTAGAATAAACAAGGCTAGTGAGGATTACTTGCTATATCTCGAGCTAAATTCTCATACTATTTGTTCTCTTTATTTATTTTCCTATCTTTAATTTATTTAGTTAATTATTCTTATTGGAAAACCAAACAAATATTTCGTTAGTCTTTTATTTACAACGTATTATTTTTTCAGCTTTCCTATTTGCACTTGATATCTACATAAGTTCTCTCTGACTTTCGTAGTCTTTGAGGAACGGATATTATTTATTATTAAACTTGTATACGACCTGTGATACTTGTAGTGAGTAACGTGTTTAGCCTAGGTTGTTTATTTACACTTATTTTATCTATTATTTTATCACACCTTAGGCGACGCTAAAAATCTAATTAATCCATTGATTTTACATGCCTACAAAAGAATAAAATAGTATTATGAACAAGCAAATAAACGAGAGAGCTCAATTTTCCATCACCTTATGGAATAGAGATGGGGATAGTCGGCTCCTCTATAGGGGTCAAGATGATGTTTTACTAACTATTTATTGAAAATTCATCTTATTCCTAAAGTTGTTGTCTTGATAGAGCAATTCCTTTAATATTGTTTCATGAGAGATTTATGTGTTAATTAAGTTATATTACTTAAGTGATACTCTTACTTAAATACATTAGTGACCATGCTCTCTTATTTATAAGATTTTGTTAGCAAGTGGACCTAGCATCTATACTCCTAGGAATAAATAATGACTTAAGGCATGTCTCTTGATATGTGATTCATGTGACACTTTATTAATCGACTTAAGTTAAATAAACCGTGTTGTCTCATAATGTCCTTGATACCAAGTTCTTTAACATGATTTTGTTTCTTCATTTAGATACTCATTTAATTAATTAATTAACTTTCAATTAGAAAACTATAGTTTTACTAAAAATTCATCTGCCCTGAGTAATTATTTGGTCAAAAATATGTTCCTTAGTGTGCATCACAAGTTCTTCCTCTCGAAACGCGAATGGGTTCTCCTCATGTATAAATTACCAACACATTATAGAGGAATCCAATTACTTTGAACTGGTCTTCCATGCCTACTTAGTCCCCTAATTTATGACCGAAATACGCTACCGATTACATAATATAGAACCCCTTTCGTCAGTCGAAACTCAATATATGTTCTATGAAGTATCTAACGGAACTCCCTTTGTTTTTTCATGTACCTTAGAGGAAATTAGTAGAGATAAGTACACAATAATTTATATTCATTCATCACCCAGGAATCTCACCATGATGAATACCACATGCCTTCATTACTTGCACCATGTAGCATTACTATAATATATACTTTGGATGACCAATCCATATTCTCGTCATACGTGTTCTAGGTTTTTGAATTCTCTCCTTATGACATCCATGATATTCTTACTCATCAGTCACATGAATTTTCATCTACGTCTTCTTAATATATAATTGCAATCATTGTGCCTACATAGTTATGACGGCCTATAGGATCATGATGTTAGTAGCATTTAAGTCTTGATGTATTTGTTTTATGTTTGAACGGTGTTTTTAGTAATATACACAATATATATACACAACCTAGTCTTCCACTACTAGGCCTCAAAGTAGTTTTGGTGAAGTTTTGATCCCGCTAAGATAGGATATTTATCTAGCGTATATACACATGTTTTCTCTTTTTTTTGTCAGAAACAAAGATCTAAAATCGTTTACTGGTACATTTCGAATGAATCCTACTAATACTAGTAAAAAACTCCACTTAAGAACTACGAGGGCAATTAGATATGTCCAAATTATTCCTAGCACACTTTGCAAGGATGTCAACAACACCGTTAAATTTCCTTTTAAGGTGGGTGATCTTCCGATCCGGGAATTGTCCTATCCACCTCCATGCTCCGGAAATCATGGGGTGAATCCTCCCGTCGATCCCAACACTACGATTAATACCTCGAACTACCTCAAGGTTATCCGAGTAGAAATAACTACTCTTGATGATCTAAGAGTATATTCAAGATATGTGTCTCCGACTTGATGATCTAATATTTTTCTACACTGTTTTTTATAAATTTCATGCATGGCGACCTTTACTTAAGTCTAGATTTCAGAAATTAGATTCATTCTTCAGAAAAATTACTCCTAGGTGGTATACTATGGTTCAAACCTAACACTATCTCCAAAAATCTTCTAAAGAAAGTGTTCTACAATATTATTTTTGCCAAATAATTAGAATGATCCCTAATCACTCCATCGTGATTACTGTAGTTTATTTAAGTGGTTGATTATCCATGAGAGACGTGTGATATCTTTGACAAAGACATCCATCGTACATTAAGAATTTTGGTAGTGATTGATTACTTTGAAATTTAAGTTAATCTTTTTTATGTAACAAGTTTGATCGGTCATAATCAATATTTTTAATTGATGTGATTTTGTAGTTCAAGTTACTTTTATATTTTTCAATCACTTACGTATTGTATTAAAGCCTTTCATTCCTAATATTAATAGAATATCATAACTTGTCTCACTATTTTGAGATATCATATTATTAATCTATGTAAAGGGCATTAATATGAGAATATAAACAAGTATAAATAATTTTGAAATTACAAGTTGGAACTCATTGGGTGGTTGGAGTTTGGAAAACATTAAAAAAAAAGTCAAAACTGATATATAATTTTTGAATGTATCGTTCTACTCTATTTTCTTTTATTTATTATTTTCAAAAAAAATATCTCAAAACTTTCTTTTGGAGGAAAAATCAAAAGAAGAAAAAAATGTTATAGCCTTTTCCTAAATAAAAAAATTACCTCTAAAAAAAATGCTGGATATTAGTTCCTTCTGGAAATCTTTTATCTTACCTTTTATTTGAGTACTTTGGTAATTAAGTGATCCATTAATTAAATTAATTAAATTGTAGAAAATTTTATCGAGACAAATTTTTATCTTGTGTTTTTTATTTGAGTATGTAATTAAATTGTCCATTAAAAATCAGAATGTAGGAGATATTTGTTGAGATTTTGACTCAAGGGGTCTTGACACCTACCCCCTAATTCTAACCCAACTCCATTTTCTTTCTCTTTTCAATAAAGACCTCAACTAGATTTTAACACTATAGGCAAAAATCTCAATTACAAATTTGCTCTCTTTTGTTTTTCATTTCCTATATATATATATATATATATATATATATATATATGATTTTTTATTTCATAAATTATTTTATTAAAACCCTAAATCTACACTCTCTCATCTCTCTCTCGTTTATCAGCCTCCCTCTCATTTTTCTGAAGCAAGCACATGCCTCTTCTCCTTCTCATTCGCCTGAGAAGCCATGGTGCAGCAATCCTCGCTGCTGGAGATCCGCCGCCTCACGAACGGCACGCCGGACCTCGAGATAGTCTTCTTCCATGGCCGAGATCCACCGCCTCACTGAAGCTGCTCGCCATAGCCAGTGCGAACAAGAGAGCAATGAAGCAACTGGAGCTCCTCACCATAACCAGTGAGGGCAAGAGCCTCAGCCTCGAGTTTCGAAGCATCTCAGGTGATATCAGAGCGGCGACGGACTTCTCCGCCATTCCTGCACCACACTCGCCGCGCTCCAGATCTGTTGGTGAACAATGCGAGCCATGGCCGTTGTAAGCTTCTGCAGATCTACATTCCTGTGCTTGAACGGAGATGAAGCTCCAGCTTTCATTGCCGAGTTTTGTTGTGCAAGCTTTGAGCTCTGTTCGAGCTCCATGGATGGTGGAAGATTTGAGCGTTGTCTGTTCAGTATTTCGGCGAAGCAACAGTAAAGAACTCGACTGTTTTCTTGTGAGTGGTTCGAGATCCGGCGAGCTGCACGTATAGAGAAGACAAGCGCCAGTTTTTTTTTTTGTAAGATCTGATCAAACCAGATATTTTAGACCATTTTTTTGTTGTAATTAGGCTTTTTTCTTTTTCTTTTGTTTAATAGATATAGTAATTAGATAGATTTTTTATGTTGTAATAAATGTGTTGTAAAAGTGATATTCAGTTTTTTAATAATACTCAATTTTTTGTATAGAATACTCTGCTTTCTTTATGAAATACTCTACTTTTTTTATAGTATACTCTTCAGTTTTTGTAGAAAACTCATGAGTATTTGTAGAAAACTCATTGATTTTTATAGAGTACTCATCATTTTTTTTAAACTCATCAATTTTTTGCGAAACTCTATATTTCTTTCCGGTGACCGGATGTCGGAGTTCGGTGGTCGGAGGTCGGTGGTGGGACGTCGGTGGTCGGTGGTCGGTGGTCGGTGGTCGGAGGTCGGAGGTCGGGATAGTGGAGAAAGATGAACAGTGACAGCACATTTTTGTCTTCTAGTATTAGTAAGGGTATTTTAATATTTAGGTATTTTTGAGATCTCTTTAAGAAGTAAGATTTCTACTAGTTTTTAAAGGGAAAAAAACTAGTCTTCAAGTTTTATGTGTCAATCACCCATATTTGTTTAGATAGTTTTATAATATTTTTTTTGTCAGAAACAAAGATCTAAAATCGTTTACTGGTACATTTCGAATGAATCCTACTAATACTAGTAAAAAACTCCACTAAAGAACTACGAGGGCAATTTGATATGTCCAAATTATTCCTAGCACACTTAGCAAGGATGTCAGCAACACCGTTAAAATTCCTTTGAACGTGGGTGATCTTCCAATCCGGGAATCGTCCTATCCACCTCCATGCTTCTGAAATCATGGGGCGAATCCTCCAATCGATCCCAGCACCACGATTAATACCTTGAACTACCTCAAGGTAATCTGAGTAGAAAGAACGACTTTTGATCCCTAGTTCCGCTGCCGATCTCATGGCTAGCAGAACAGACCACGTTCCTCCTTCCAGACTGCTATTTATTCTTGCTATTTTCGTAATTACTTTTTTAATTTCACCTTCTTTATTAATTGCCATAAAAATCATACTGGTTGGTTTCCAGCTATTAATGTGAGAAGTAATAGTATTTTATGATCAAGTTATTATTAATAAATAATATAAATCTAACATATAATAATAATGATGTATTCATGTTAATCAACAAATAGTTCATTTCAAGAATATATCCGGTGTTGTTTGGAGTCTTTGAGGTCCCTCGTCTAATAATATGATCAAGTTCAAGAATCACGCAAATATAATCAGGATAAATAGTTATTAATTTGTAGAAAACTAGTTAGAAGGAAAATTTAATTGAATACATTGATTTTTTTACCTTTTCTATACTTCAAACATATTTCGCACAAATGCCTATCATGAAAGATAAAGCTCAATGTTCCATAGTGTCGGCATTATCCTTAGATAGAGAATCTTCTGCCTTCCTTTTCTTTGTGGTATCGCGAAACCCATTAGGAGCAGCTTCCAATGATTTTATTGAAGGACGATTTCCTGTACTCTGTGGTCTTCCACTATCAACAACAGCATTAGCTACATCACACATTATAGAAGGTATGTTGAGGTCTATCACAATTCGCTGACACCTGGAATTTCGAAGAGATGCTTCAGTACAGCAACTCTTTAAATCGCCACCCATGCTTAAAGAATCATCGCCAGTATATGCATGAAAATACGATTCTTCTCTAGGGATGTTTCTACTTGATTGATTATGAACTTGATTCTTAGGCAACTGATAGCTTACGAAATCATCTTGATTAATAGCAGGATCACTGATAGGGTTTCTCAGTTTATTGCACTCTCCATCTAAAGCTAAACTTGTATCACCAACTGTAAATTTCATTGACTCTGGTTGCAGGGGGATTGAACCGAGTACAGACTCTGATTGGGTTTCTTCTTTGTCTTGAACTGCTTCAACTTCAAGAAGCTCAGGTTCTTTTGCCACTTTGCTCAAGATATCACTAATAGAATCAAAATATTCAATTCTTTTGACAAGTTTCCTTGAAAACTTTTTGATACCTGGAGCAAGATACACAACAGATTGATTAGAGCAACCCTCCTGAGTCTTCTCATGTTTCCATCCTTTAGCTTGCAGGCGAGGCCAAACAGCTTCATTGAAAAGGTCACCAGATTTTGTTTTGCTCCTTCGTCCATCCTTTAACATTTTGATTATTTCATCTGTCTGAAGACTTGAGTAGCCTTTGTCAGCTGGTGTATCGGGACTTAAAAGTAAAGGAGGATTGACTTTTTCAGGTTCCTTTTCAATGACAGTGAGATCTCTATTTTCCTGTCCAATCGCAACAGCTTCTACAAGTAGTTCTATTCCAGCAATGTCTTTCAGGGCGAATACATAATGCTCGTGATGCTTTTTAATCCCAAACAACAGAGAAACCTGACAAGATATAGCATTTTCTATTAAAAACAGTATAGGGACTATAGTGCATGTTTTATTTTATAGAGACCTGCGTTGCAATATTCAAAAAACTAGAAATAAAAATAGAAATTGGATATTAAAATAGGAAACCGGACATATACCTTTGTCAATTGTGTTTGATATTCTTCTGAGAGATGGCTTGATAGACGGGAAAAAGCTCCTTTCCCCTCCAATCTTTAAAAAGCTTTGGTCCATGTATGCATGTTCTTGGCTTGACTATTTTCTTTCTAGAGTGAATTCGGCCATCAGACCATCTTCGATACTCACTGCTCCCATAAAACTTCTGGTAGTAGTATAACAGTACATCTTTCATTGTTTTGGTTCCAACAAATTTCATCACTAATGTTAGATTCTTTCCAAAAAAATAGAGCCCAAGGAGAAAGCTTGATTTTTCAGTGTCGTTCCAAAGTGCAACTTGTGAGTCTGGAATAGGAGATGATTCTTCACACAGTGGCGGAATATCTGCCTGGTAGTCTGCTCCTACACGAATTTTCGCTGAAGCGAATGTCTTTTGTTTGTGTGTCAAGTACTTCATATTCTTGTGCCTGAATGATTAACAACCAAGTTAAGAATCACAAATGTGTTATCAAATTTATTTGCAAAAGAAAACAAAACTCCTAACCAGGATTATGAAGTATTCTATTAAATATATGTTACTAAATTCTAATACATTCAATTCACCAAAATAATATAAATTTATTTCTAATACTTGAAAAATAAATCAATTCTACATATACAATAAGACATTAAAAAAAATAGCAAACTAGCGTTCGACTTTAAGCTGAATAGTAGATCATTGTTACTTGATAATTCTTGGAGAAGCCCTCGGTTTCTTCTCATAATATTTGTTAGTTTGACTATTAGTTCCTAAATTATGTGGAAAAATTCAGATTATAAAATGTGCAGAAACAATATTCTCCAAAAACATATATACATAGTGTATGGTGTGCTATATTGACATAAGTATAATTATGTGCTTATAGTTTCATGACTACTGAAATCAATAATCTAAGTATATGTAAAATTCACAAACACAAGAAATAAACTAAATGCATCAATAATTTTCTTGTACATTAACACTCTAGAAATATATAATAGTGAACAAACTTTTTTATTAGTACTTTACTTCACAATAATTTAAAAATATAATATTTTAAGTTTGAAATAAATAAAAATTACTAACTTAAATCTTATTTTTACGATTGTTTCAAACTGGAAATATCAACACAAACAATATATTTGTAATAAAAATAAATAAGAATTAAGGAAATCAAGTCTATATTATAAAAATATAAAGAGATCATAAAATATATTTATCATAATTAAATTTAATTAAAATAAATACAAAAATAATAACCAAAATCATTGATTTTTTTTTTTTGGTCGACTAGACCAAAATTCATCATTGACTAAGTCAAAGAAAAATTACCATTTCAAGTAATTTATTAAAAAAATACATGCAACCCATTACAAATATATGTAATCTTTTAAAAAAATATATGTAACTCATTAAAATAACTCGCAACCTATTAAAAACATAAAAATAATTTTGTCCAAAATTTGGACATTAATTGGTTAATATAAATGAAAATGTTTTTCAATATTTTAAATAATTAACTCCTTTTTAATATCACTTGTATAATTTATTTTTCTTTATAAACTCTTAAGAAAATTTGGCTAGTTTGCGTAACATAAGGATTAATTATACAAGTTCCACACTAAATCTAATACAAACATATCGATAACCAAAAAACAATTGATAATATTTTTATTACTCCAAACACACTTGAAGATGAATTGACATGTATATAACTTGTTGACAATTTTTTAAATTCCTTTATAGAAAAAATTTATTTAAAAAAAAAAAATAGTTCCAGCTTATACTAAAATTATTTGCTTATATTCTTAACAGCATACATTATAATTTGTATCAAAACATTTACAATTTCAAGTAGTAAAAAAATGCATATTTAATATAAGCAAATAATTTTGATATTTATGATAGAATTCATCTACTTGAAAATATATTTAAATTTTAATATCTTTTCCGATCTATAAAAAATAAAAATAAATCGTAAAAATAATATGACAAAAATTAATAAAAAAAGTATTTGATAACTAATCTAACATGGAATCAAACTTGAAAATGAAAAATATATTTAATTTACAATAAGAATATGTAATGTATCGTTTCCGTGTTTATTATGATCTGAATGAAGTTCATTGATTCTGTAACAAAGGATAATAAGTTGTCGTTGTGGAAAAATAGAAGTAAGAGAATGAGCTTACGTGAATGTCTTATACAGATTTCCAAAATTGACCTCACTTTTGTTTTATCTTCTTTCTCCTTCCTTCTTCCTCTAATGCGAGTTGGTTTGCTGGATCTGTAGCAATAAAAATTATTTTAATCGATTGTGTTTTGATATGCCTATAGAGAATTAAACTTTACTAAATAGGTATTTTATTTTTCTTAGTGTGGGTGAAGGAAATATAGTAAATTTCCTCTCCTTTGAGAATGGGTAAACCCGCATTTATATTAATGAATTGACTTTTTTGAAAAAATATTGATTAAAATACGCGTTTGGTCGTAAAAATATGCCCTTATTAATATGGTGAGACTTATTTATTATATTGGATTTATCCTGACTTTTACATGGCTACGTTCAATGAATTTGTCAATACATGCCAAATGAATTGTGTATCTTCTAGTATTGTATATAGGGTCGTGTTGGTTTAAAGGTCATACTTTTATTTTTGATTAATGTGTTGTTGACAAAATTTTAAGTATTGAAATATTTGATCTAACAAGAGTGTCAAGATATTTAAAATAAGGCTTGCAGATTCAAAATAACATGGAATTGGTGCTGAAATAGATTCATCAGACCCCTAAAGTGAAGAGTGCGGGACAACGGAATAGCTACAACTGAAATCATTAAGTAAGAGCAAAGGCATCAATCTTTCGAAGCACATAGATTATACTACCGAAGATCATTCAAAGATGGATGCTTGAATGTATAGTCATTGAACCTTTTATCTGATGAGTGACCTGACTATCGTAGAGCATCAGATGAAAGAGCTCGGAAATCAAAGATGTGAGACCTCCTAACAAGAGAAGAAACGAACCTAGCGTCTATGTTGTAGATCTCGGTTTTGCAGCCTAGGCGGTCGACCGGGGCCTAGTACCTAGGCGCGATTATACGGGGCCGAGGCGGAATTATACGGTTTTGAATCTTGCTTTGTAATTTTGTATATTTAGTAATATATATGTAGTAATATATATGTAGTAATTATAGTAACTTTAACCATTTAAGTCATAATATACATCTAACAACACTATAGTAAATATAAAAATACTAAATATTGAGTTATAATATCAATTAAAGAACTCTCGAGAATAAGAAATATAACAAGAAGGCCTATGCTAGTATGTTTTGTCATTAATCGGCTCCTAGGAGGCCATTTTTTGCCATTAATCGGCGCCTAGACGGGCAAGACGCCTATTCTACGGTGACTAAGGTTCTAGGAGAAAACGCCTAGAATTTTAACTAGGCGTAAACGGCTGAGGGGGGAGTTGACGCCTAGGCGGGGAGATCTACAGTATAGCCTGGCGTAGAGCATTCGATGAAGAGTCAACATTATCAAAAACCGGACCTCTAAATATAGGTTCTGGGTACCTATTTTGTTAATTGTCAGTATTATAGTAGACTCGAAATAGCGAATACCAAAAGAGAAGGAAGGCGGGTACTCGATGAGTAGAAGATAAAAGCTACAAAGAGAAGAAAAAATTGTTGGTGTACGGCTATTTAGATTCGTTGCAATATCGTAGATCACATTCCAATCGATCATTTGATTATGAGAAGCTTGGATACCCGACAAGATCAAATTCATCCAATGAGGAACTAACACGTGGATGGGCCCATTGGAAATATATTTCCTATAAATTAGGGCTGTGCTCCGGGTTAGAAAAACCGCATAACCCGAGCAACCCGACTATACAAACCCGAAACTATACGGGTTAGTTTTTCATAAGACGGGTTGCGGTTTACATTTTAAAAAATTATACATTTTTTTTGCGCGTTGCGGATTCGAAAGTTGAAACCCGCAAAGGCGCATATACTCGATTACCATGTAGTATAAAAAATTAGAAATATTCATATTGCTCATTCTATTTAAATAAAATACTAGAGATCATTTGCTTGTCACTCTACATTTCTTATTTGTTATTCTTTCTCCTTTAAAAATTTATAATCGCTCAATATTTCAGTAAGATTTTATCGAATAAGTCTATTTTCTTATATTGAATTATAATATTATCTCTATTTATTGCTGAGCTAATAAATTTAATTTCCTAAAATCTCATTTTATATTTTTAAAATTAGAAATAATTTGAAGTGTATATGAATATCATAAGTTATATTTTTTTGTTAAAACTTTCATAAGGCGCTAGTGGAGGGGTTTGAAAATTATAAGAGTGCATAGACCTTAGGTGGTGGACTAATCATTGTCTCTTCCCATAAACCTTTATTTTTGTGGGCATAGAACTTTGCATATTGAGTACTGATATAATTGTCTCTTCGATTATTGGCTTGTATTATTTCATTGAGTATATACACTAAGTGTTTGGTAGAGTGGCCGCTCGCATATCATAAATCTTGTGTAACTCTCTAGTCAATATATCTAAATTCCTAAAAGACTGGATTTCTAGATAGTGTTGAATTGATCTGATTGTGTGAGATTAATTTTTATTTTACATTGACCTTATTCACCCCCATCTCCTTAAGGACTATTTAATATATATCAATTGGTATCAGAGCCTAGCTTTTATATTAATTATACTTAACCATACCGAGAGAAATACAACATGGAATCTTACCATTCTTGTGGTATAAGTACTACTAAACCTCTCTTGTTTGCAGGCACAACCAACATTATCTGTATTACGTACAACCAATCTAAATGATATATTTTGATTAATGGGTTATTGACAAAACATTTAGTATTAGACTACTTGATCTTACAAGTATGTCAAAATTTGAGTATGAATCGTGCAATTTAATAACATGTAATTGGTGCTAAAATAAAGTCATCGGACCCCCTAAATAAAGTGTACCAGAAAACCGAAGAGATGTAGATGTTATCATGAAGAAAGAGTAGAGTCATCGGACCTCCAAGTTGAAAAGACACTGGACATCCCATTAGCATATTTATTGTAAATGCAAACAATAAAAGACTAGTACAACTTGTTCATTCTAATTTTTTTAGATTTCAAGTTCTATAACTCTAGGTTCGGTTCTACACAATCAATATTAGACCTAGGATCAAATACCAATTGATATCCAATAAAGATTCCTAGAGTTTTAGGGGTTGAATAGGACCAATTCTAAATAAAAATTAATCTAACACAATCAGATCAATTCAACTATTTCTAAAACTCCAATATTTTACTAATTTAGATAGATTGACTACAGTTACACAAGAGTTGTGATATGTGAATAAAACATTCTATCAAACACTTAGTCCCCCATTAACATAACACAGTTGGATCAATTAGACTCTATATAAAAATTTGTCCAACTAAAATAGCTAAAATCCATCTAAGTATCAAAACAAGAAAGTAAATCGTTTACGCAAAGCAAACTGAAGCAAAATTGTAAGAATAGAAATGCAAAATAAAGAGATATATAATATGTGGCTATGATCCTCACACAAGAGGAACCAAAGATAAATTTATAGAGGTTACCATAAGGTGGGGTTGACACCACTATTGATTTTTTGTAGTCAAGACCTCTATATATTTACGTTACTACTGAAATTGGTCCCTCATAAGATATATGTCCTATTGAAGTTATGTGTTAATGTAAAAATTTGTTGATTTAAAGATGTTATAGATGGTATGAGATTACTATTTGTTCTTAGTTTAGCATGTGTGGAGGATTTTTAGAATGCGCGGAGTGGAGATGGTGATATAATGGGAACTATAGTGAGGAAGTAGGAAGGTTGATCTACCAAGGTGTTGATATATGGTGCGAGACATAGAGTCATGGAATTCCTTATGACTCTTTAGTTGAAAAAAAATGTTTTAGCTGACTTATTCCCTAAAGTAGGACAAAGTGATATATTTCCTTTTGGCATGTTATTTAATAGTTCGAGATATCGTTTCTTGGGTATTTATTAGTCTTCCGTTTGGATTTTCCCTGTTATTTTATATAATTCTAGTCTTGCACTAATCTTAATTACTAACATGTCTTTTTGGAGAATTTTGAGGTATTTTGTGCTTTATAGGTAAAATTTGTAGGAACACGTGAGATCCAAGGACAAATTGATTTGTTAAGGAGACAAAAAAAAAGCAAAGAGAAACCTCGAAAGAAGCAAAACAAAAATCATAAATGATCGAAGGACTAATTTTGTTTTACGATCAACCCTAGAATCTTAAAATTGATGCCTACGTCGACCCAAGAGGAATTGTAAACTAAATGATAGAACGTTAAAAAGAAATCCAAAAGGCAAACATGTAAAAATGATTGAGCGCGATTAGGATGACGGGTGATTAATTTATACTCGTTTTGGTGGGTAAAAAGTGACCATCTAGTACAAAACCAATGGGGGATTTTATGTTTGTTTAGCCCATGGAGAAACCCACCTTGAGTTAAGCCAAGAATATAGAATCATATATAAGGTTGTTTCTCTCATTTTATTCCACCATATCGTTTGTCATATTCAAGGAACAAGAATTTAGAGAAAGAATGATTGGGAGAAACCTTCGTATCCTTACCTTCAAGTTTCATAATTTGACGCAAATATTTGTAACTTTTGTTTCCTTTTGTTATTTTTAATTCATGTATGCTAATTTAATTCATGTGCTTCACTTCCCATAAACATAAGGTAATTTCTTTCTTGAGTTCGGTATCTGATGAAACCCTAGTTTAACTATTTGGTCAACTTATTTAATTAGGTGCTTTTTAGACTAATTGAAAGTTGTTAAATCATATTTATCTCTATATTGTATTAAATTGTGTTTTGTTACTTTGGCTAATTAATTGATTAACCCTAATCAATGAATTACACCCCAGAAGGGATAATTATAGGTAGAATTAGGTAATTGGGAGTGCATTTGATCTATAGAGTCAAAATTTCTCATGTGGGTGCATAACCACGATATGGAAAATATATTTAATCATCTTAGGGTGCCTTGGTACAACCGAAAAGATATCCATATCCTTGAGAGTATCACATAATCACCCAAAATGGGTTTATTATGATTTTTTAATCCCAAATGATTTGATTGTCAATTTTTCTCTTATCAAACCGAATTTTCCCGATTAGAGACTTAGGTGGAATTGAATATCCCAAGCTCACTTATCTTCCTTCAATCTTAGTATGTTAATTCTAGTCATTTTGTATTCTTGTTAATTGCTTGCACTTTAGTCCTTTCAAATCCATTTAGTTTAACTCGGTCCTAAATCCATATTATGTTATTGTTTTTCTCATAACGAATTATCCAAAACCAATATAACTAAAATATTGAAAAATGTACTCCCTTGGGAGATGATATTTATTTACATCATCAAATCGTACACATGCAGGGAGACAACAAATTTTGTCGTCGTTGATAGGGATTAAATCATTAATTATGTTTTTAGTTTTGTTTTTTATTTATTTTTGTGTTTGATTTTATACTTTCTTGGTTATTATTCTCTCTAGGTACATGGTTTTTTGTGTATGTTATCGAATCCTAAAAGGTTGGTTCAGGCACAAAGATTGAGAGAAAGAAGCTAGTTCATATAGATATAGAAGGTCACATAAACATAAATGTGAAACCTCAAGTTGTTTTAATGGAGTATTGCAAGATCAAGTGACCTACAAACGAATCTTCAACAAGGGCCCCAAGTTCAGCAACAACTTGGACCCTAATTTCAACAACCCGGAATGCAACGAACATTTTGGGAATAAGTAACAATAATTTTGCTCCTGATATGAATCAAGGACGGGCCTAATATCAAGGGAATGTGTATATGAAACAATTTATACAACTTTTTCAATTTCACTTGCCTCCACTTGGAATCCGTCTACCTAAGATTCAAGCTCTAGATTTAAACCCGATGTTGGAATGTAAAACCAAATTTCTTGTTATGGAAATTATAGTGGAGAGGCTCATGGATATCCTGTTGGAGTTGTCCAAAAATTTATGCAAATATGTGATGTGTGTGTTACTCAAGGTGTCATAAAAGAAAAATTTCACTAATTCATCTTCCTCTTCTTCTTGATTGGAGGTTCTAGTGAGTGGTTGTATTTTCAACCTCCCAAGATGTTTAATGATTAAATCAAATACAAAATACATTTTTCAATCGCTACTAACCACATAAAATATTATTAAAATATCAAAAGGAACTTGTAAAATCTGATCCACGTTAGTGCAATTCACTATGTGAAACATGGACTAGATTTCAAGTTCTTTAAATAAATGCCAAAATCATGGGTATAATGTAGACATGCAACTTGATATGTACTATAAAAGTCTTGATGCTTCTCTAGTGTAGAAACTAGATTCTATTTGTGTAGAAGGGGTGGTTATGATGGTTTTCCTTAAACATGCATGTGTGGTGATGGATAGAATTGTAATAAACACGATGAGTTGGAAACCTTGAGAGAACCCGTACATGGATATAATCAAGGTAATCCCTGAGTAGAATCTGAAATGGATATTAATGAAAAATTAAAGGCAATTGAAATTCAACTAAAGGTGGCATCATTGCATGGGAATTAATAGGTTCAAGCTAGTAATCAAGTTGTACAATATGTCATGATTTGTCAAGTGTGTAGAAAGAGAGAGCTTTTGTGGGAAGAGTGTAGCAGAATTCACGGATAATTGAGGTGGTTATCAAAGTAGACAAATTCGTAAAAACCAAAGTAACCAATACAAATGCAATCGAAATAACCATTTGGATTTCCAATGGTCAAACTCTAGTAGAGTCAAGAATAAACTTCAGTGAGACGTCTACAAATTAAATGCCAAGGTGGAAAATCTTATGGTAACTTGGTGTCTCCTAGTGTGTTCTAAATAAACACACCTAAAAAGGCAAGACACGTACCGCAAGTGTACGGGTCGTCCAAGTAATATCCGGTAAACGGGATATCGATCTCAGGGACGTATTAGGTATGATTAGAGTGTTATGCAATAAATGGAAATAGTTGCTTGAATGAAAATTAAAAGAAATAGATATTTATTTGATTTTTGTTTAAAGAACTAAAGTGCAAATAAAGTAAATATTAAACTAAAATTAAAACTAATGCAAGAAAGTAAATATGAAGAGACTAAAAGATGAGAGAGTAGTACTTGAGTCACGCTAGGTTTCACCAAAATAAACTTAATCAATGCTTCTTCTAAGGGACAAATTAGTAACTAGTAGTAGTCGGGATTCTAGATTCTCCTAACCCCCGTCAGGGTGGACTTAGGAGCTATTCTCAGGTGTTACAAACCCCGCCAGGGCGATAATAATCCACCTTCGAATGTCAGGTTCTTTACCCAATTGGCTATAAGATTAACTAAGTCCGTCAGGATCAATAATTTCTATCTTACGTTTATTACCTATGTCAGTAATTAAACCCCCCGTCAAGATGATCACTTCCCCACCACAGTGAATAGCCTAATTACTCAAACCTATGTCTAATTGATCAGATTAAAAATAGTGAAATTAACTTACGATAACAAACAATACTAAATTACTCAATTTAAATTAAATTATAAAAATCCCAAAGACGAAAAGCATCAATTAAATAAATTAAGGTTCAATACTTGTAGCGATTCTCAAGCCCTTAAGAAGTTTAGCTCATAACGGAAAATAAAACTAAAACAATGAAATTAAAAGACATAATGTTTTACAGAAAGAAAATAAATAAACCTAATGAAGAGGTTGGGTTTGGCTTTGAATTGGAGATATAGACAGTCTCCAGCTCCTAGCTTTCTTCCTTCCTGCTTGCTCTGACTTGAATCCTTAAGCCTCTTTGATAATTATATGAAGTGTGTGTAAAATAGGAGGCTAAGGGGTGTATTTATAGGTGTTAGAAACCTCTAGGTCGAATTTACTTGGAGTGGAAGACAAGTCAAGACCTCTTTAATTCGTAACCCTAAAATCTAGGAAAGGTAAGATTCTGCTTATTTAATTTGGTCATATCATTTTCAATACTTATCCGTTTGAGGAGTTCCAATATATGAAACTGCTTGTCTCGGAAAGAGATTTCTATTGGTGTAGACCACTCGTTCAGATTCCTATCCAGTCTTTAGTTATGGACTTATCTTTGAAACGTGGCTGGAATTTCAGATTCATAAGGCAGCTTTATCTTTTCCTTCTTTGCATATATCCTTCCTTAATCTTCTTATTTCCATGTAAATCTCTTTCCCTTCCTTTTCTAACTCGACTTGGTCTCTAAGTAATTACCATTTATCTTTTAAAGCTTCACATTAAATAAATAATTAAACCGCATATGCTTAAAAAGAATAAATCAATAATTCAAGAAATAGAAATAGGAAAGTGCACTCTAAAAATAGAAACTCGAGTAAAAACATTTCCTAACACTCTAAAATACACAAAGACTTTAATCTCACTTTTCCTCCTTGGATTGGTCTTTCATGAAATTCAAGAACCTATTAACTTTGCACTAAAAATAGTCAAATTTACGCACAAAAGCTCAAAATCTGCAAATAGTTAATTTCCAAGGGGGGAAAGTGCAATATTACAAATTATGCATGAAAGTCTAGATAATAAGTCAATTATTCACCTAAAATGATGTCTCCAAAGGGCTAATATTTAGAACAAATAGGGAGACATCAAGACCCCCAACTCAAACCTTTGTCGTCCCGACAAAGTAAA
This sequence comes from Nemophila menziesii, assembly GCA_029959085.1. Classification (NCBI taxonomy): domain Eukaryota; kingdom Viridiplantae; phylum Streptophyta; class Magnoliopsida; order Boraginales; family Hydrophyllaceae; genus Nemophila; species Nemophila menziesii. The sequence goes on along the minus strand of JARWIR010000009.1, from coordinate 17,110,383 downwards.
ATTAAAACAAAGGCCCCTTTTAGGTGAATGCAGAAGGTAGAATCTAGAAAATATTCCCAAAGCACAACTTAAAACAAATCTCATATAGTCTAGTCTAGGAATTAATATACACCTACACTTATCATGCAAAATCAAACACAAAATAATATCAATCCAAAATTAATTTCACAATGCTAGAAGGTTACGCTTATTACTTATCTCAAGATGGTGGCTATAGGGTGTTCCTCGATCTTTACTTGCTTTGAACGCTCCACTTAGCATACTCCCTATTAACTCACTGTGCATCTAGGAATCACGAGGACTTTACAGTTTTAGCGTAGGCTGAAGGACGGTATGGTATGTATATTTGGTAAATTTGAAGTGAGCTTTTGGCTCTCTCCTCACTTACCATCAACAGACTGTCCAAGAGCTTGAGTTTACACTCGAAACGTTCTCACTCAACCCAATTGACGCGCTTAATTAGCGTCCCCAAATTAACCCAATAAGCACTAAGGATGATTCACATAAAATTCCACTTTGCCAGTCCGAATATATATTCTTTTCAAATCATTTATTCATTTTTTCCTTTTCTTTTGTATAACTATGACTCTCTTTTTAATGTTGAGATATCATGCTATATTTCCATAGTTATGCCTTTTCATAACTCGAGCTCGTAGCTTCTTTTCCATTCACTATTACCCCGGCCAAGGGTTACAATATATTAAACCTGTGAATCATCATTTATAACACAAAGCACAATTTATAAGCTCATAAATCCCAACCCAATAAATTCCCATTATAGTGGATCCACCACCCCAAACTCAAGCTCAAGACAGGAAGTCTCAGGATCGTGATTCAAGTGCGGGTCATATGGTCATGCCTAACAATCTAAAGGGATATTGGCTTATAATGTGGCGAAAAAAGAAAGGCTTAAAGGCTAAAAATTTGGCTACGAAGGATATATTTAATTCAGGGATAGAAGGCCAAAAGGTTTCAAAGGGCTAACAAAGAACTGCCTCTATCATTTTCCTATCTACACAGCTTGCCTCTAGTTCATACCTAAGTGGGTTCTCTACTCATTTAGATCTCACGTTCTACAAACCACCCATTATCCTTAAGCACAAGTTTACTTATTTTGCATTGTTCATTAATTCTTCATATCAATTATCTCATATTTGCATGCAATCTAAGTGTGTTTTACACTAACTCCTAAAGTCAACTATTTTCTATCATAAATTCATGAAAAGCATGCTTGATGGGGGTATTTAAAACACTCTACAGTCAAACGCAACCCTAAAATTTTTCTTTCTTTCTGAAAAGCATGTAAAACACAAAAAATTGGGATGAGGCAACGAACCCCATCCCAAACTCAAAAGTGAGTCGTGTCCCTACGACTCGAAAAAGACTCAATAAAGCAATAAAAACTAAACTACCTAGTGCCTACCATCAATTAAGAAGAAGAATTAGAACGGGGTACCTGGCCATAAAGATCCATCATATCCTCCTCCGAAGAAGAAGAATAATAATTAACAATATCCATGTTCGAAGTTACCTTTCCCCTTGTTGAATTCATCTTGGCAATTTCCTCCCAAAGTGCTATGTTTTGTTTTCTTAGATGATCGATTTGTTGTTGAAATTCGATAGCCCATTGGGGTGTGTAAGAGTAATTCTGAGAAGAAGAAGAAGAACCTTGATCTTGGATTGGTGTCTTTTCTTTAGGCTTTGATTGTACCTTCATCCTAGCTGTGAATTTCTTGTGTAGTGGTTGTGCAGGTGCCTCTTCTTGTTGTTTTTCTTCACTAGGCTCATCAAGATTGATGGCCTTTTCAATTGTAGAACCAGGCAAATTTTTGTTCTTCCCTATAGTATAACACTTCCTCTTATAATCCATAGCATCTGTTTTGTTTGTCATGGTTGATTTGACCCCAAACTCAAGTTACACCAAGGATAGAATAAAGTTAAGAAAGATTGGTGTAGCTTGAGTTTCTAGCTTGGATTTTATGAAGAAAGAAGGTTTCTTGATGAATCTTGGAAGAATTATTGAAAGCTTGATGATCTTGATGGTGATTTATGGTGTTTTGTGATGATTTTGATGAAGAACTTGTGTTAATAGAAGATGGAGGAGAGAATTCTTGATGTTATGGTGTTTGTTGTGGAGGTTTAATCAAGCTTCAAGGTGTATTTATAAGGTTGGGAGCTAGAAAATTCGTATGGGAAAGGCTAGGGTTTGCTTGTGATAAGGTAAGAGTTGTATTAGGTAACAATTTCTTCAAAACCGCCATTGCGCGGTATACCGGCCATATGGCCCGGTATACCGGACCTGCGTTTCTTCCTTTTTTTTACTTCTCGGCAAAAAACCCGAGTCACATACCCGTATTACGGGTTTTTCCTCCTGCGGTATACCGGGCATATCGAGCGGTATACCGGACCTATCATGATCCAATTTTTCGAACTCTCGGCAGAAAACCCGAGTCACATAACCGTATTACGGGTTTTTCTTGGCGCGGTATACCAGGAATATCGAGCGGTATACCGGAACGACCTGCGAATTTTTCCAAGTTGTTCCTTTTTGCGTTTCCTAGCACCCCAAGCTCAATTCCTGCACCAATAACACACTACCTTTCTCATTTCTTTTTAAAATAGACACTAAAACTCGATACTAACTTAGAATTATACACTAGGAATTGCAAAACATAACACAATAAACTAATATACAAGTAACTGGCTTTTGTTTAACATCGTTAAGCTCGACGAGTTACCTCTCGCATCTATTCGGCTTCAAGGAGGTACATGACCTCCCCAGGATGTCGATCCACCATGCGATTAGTATCCTCGCCTCCATGATAAACTTTCAACCGATGGCCATTCACCATGAAGGTGCGGTGCTCGATTGGATATTCAATCTCTATAGCTCCATGAGGCGTAAATTTGGTCACAACGTAAGGACCAGACCACTTCGATCTCAACTTTCCCGGATAATTACTAAACTTGGAGTTGTATTTTAGAACCTTCTGTCCAACTTCAAACTTCTTCACGCGAATACGGTTATCATGCCATCTCTTAGTGTTCTCCTTATAGAGTTTAGCATTTTCATAGGCATGTAACCGAAACTCATCAAGTTAATTCAATTTCATCATACGATTCTCACCGCCCAAAGTAGGATCTAAATTCAACTGCGCTATTTCCCAATATGCACCCAATTCCAAGTTCAAGAGGTAAGTGACAAGCCTTACCATAAACCATAAGATACGGAGATGCACCAACAGGAGTTTTGTACGCAATACGATAGGCCCATAAAGCATCATCTAACTTCATTGACCAATCTTTTCTTGTAGGACCAACAGTCTTCTCTAGGATAGATTTCACCTCTCGATTTGAAACCTCAGCTTGACCGTTGGCTTGTGGATGATACGCGGTAGAAACACGATGTCTTATCCCATTCTTCTCTAGTACTGTCTTCACATATTTGTTCACAAAGTGTGAACCTCCATCACTGATAATAACTCTGGGTGTACCATGTCTAGTGAAAATATGAGATTTCAAGAATTTAATCACCACTCGCGAATCATTGGTTGGTAGAGCTACAGCCTCTACCCATTTGGACACGTAATCAACACCTAATAGGATGTATTGATTTCCGTTGGATGGTACAAAGGGACCCATGAAATCAATACCCCAAACATCAAATATTTCAACTTCAAGAACGTTGTTACGCGGCATCTCATCCCTCTTGGATATATTACCAGTAAACTGGCATCTATGACACTTCTTAACATACTCATGACAATCCTTATGTAATGTAGGCTAATAAAAACCGGATTGTAGTACCTTAGCAGCTGTGCGGTCGCCCTTGAAGTGTCCTCCATAAGGTGAATCGTGACAACCCGCAACTACTCCTAAGACTTCCTTTTCAGGTATACATCTTCTCACCATCTGATCACTACACACTTTGTAGAGGAAAGGATCCTCCCAAAAGAATTGTTTAGCATGGCTCATCAGTCTCTTCTTGTCTTGTGAAGTGGCTCCTTTGGGAAAGTTACCACTTACAATAAGATTTGAAATGTCAGCGTACCACGGAGTAGCATCATAAATCGCAAATAAACCTTCATCAGGGAATGTTTCATTAACTAGCTCAGGACTACTATTCGACTCCGAACCTTCTAGACGTGACAGATGATCAGCAACTTGATTTTCACACCCCTTTCTATCTCGAATCTCCAAATCAAACTCTTGTAGCAATAAAACCCATCTAATCAATCGCGGCTTTGCATCTTTATTTTCCATAAGGTACTTAATAGCGGAATGATCAGTGAATACAACAATTTTCGCCCCAAGAAGATAGGAACGAAATTTGTCAAAGGCATAAACAACCGCTAAAAGCTCCTTTTCAGTTACCGTGTAGTTGATCTGAGCACTGGTGAAGGTCTTGCTTGCATAGTAAATCGAGTGGAACACTTTATCTTTTCTTTGACCCAACACCGCACCCATAGCAGAATCACTAGCATCACACATAACTTCAAAGGGAATTTTCCAATCAGGTGGTAGCACAATCGGCGCAGTAACAAGTTTCTCTTTAAGCTCTTGGAATGCCTTCATGCAAGCTTCATCAAAAAGAAATTTGGTGTCCTTCTCGAGTAAGTTGCACAAAGGTTTTGAAATTTTTGAGAAATCCTTGATAAAACGGGGATAAAACCCAGCATGGCCTAGAAAACTCCTTACTCCTTTTACAGAAACAGGAGGGGGAAGAGTTTTGATAACTTCAATCTTTGCACGATCAACTTCTAACCCAGCACTTGATACTTTGTGTCCCAACACTATACCTTCACGAACCATAAAGTGACACTTCTCCCAATTCAAGACCAAATTGGTTTCCTTACATCTAATCAATACTTTTTCTAGATTCTGCAAACAATCATCAAAGTTATCTCCAAAAACAGAAAATTCATCCATGAATACCTCAAGAAATCGATCAATCATATCACCAAAGATTGCCATCATGCAACGTTGGAAAATAGCAGGTGCATTACATAGTCCAAAAGGCATCCTTCGGTATGCGAAAGTACCAAAAGGACAGGTGAATGTGGTCTTATGTTGGTCATCAGGATCTACGCAAATTTGATTGTAACCGGAATACCCATCTAAGAAACAATAATACTCTCTACCGGCTAGCTTGTCCAGCATCTGATCAATGAAAGGGAGTGGAAAATGTTCTTTTCTAGTGGCCTTGTTCAACTTTCGGTAATCTATACAAACTCTCCAACCAACAACGGTCCCCGAGGGTATGGCTTCATTCTTGTCATTCATGATGGTAGTGATACCACCTTTCTTTGGTACGCATTGAACTGGACTCACCCAATCGCTACTAGCTATGGAGTAGATGATCCCCGCATCTAGTAGCTTGATTTCTTCTTTCTTGACCACTTCCTTCATCGCAGTCATCAATCTTCTCTGTCCTTCAACTGAACGTGTACTGTTGTCCTCCAGAATGATCTTGTGTTGGCAATAGGAAGGGCTAATACCTTTGATGTCAGCAATAGTCCAACCTATCGCCTCTTTATTCGCTCTTAGTACACGCAACAGTTTGTCTTCTTGAGGACCTGTTAAAGTAGCTAAAACAATAACAGGTAGAGTATTGTTAGCACCTATATATGCATACCTCAAGTGTGACGGAAGTGGTTTCTCTTCTAGCTTCGGAGGAGATTCAATGGATGGTTTCTTTGGAGGCTCAATCTCCCCTGCATCACGCAATGGTTCGTAGGCTAGACGCCTATACTTTAGATTCTCAGAGTTAGGAGTTGTCACTGTTTCGGCAAGCTCTTCCATCATCTCCAGTATATCTAATGTTAACTCAGCCTGCAAGATGTCATCATAATTAAAGTAATCAAATACCTCTTACGCTGCGTGTTCAGCTATATCCATTCGGAAACAATCTCCGGGAACATCTGGGAATTTCATGGCTCGAAATACATTGAATTTGACCTCCTCGTCTCGGACTCTCATGGTTAATTCGCCATTTTCTACATCAATCAAGGTATGCCCTGTGGCTAGGAATGGTCGTCCCAAGATGATGGGGACATTCCTATCCGCGTCGTATTCAAGAATAACAAAATCAACGAGAAAAACTATACCTGCCTTGACGAGGACATCTTCGATTCGTCCCTCAGGATGCACGAGGGATCCATCCGCCATTTGTAGGACCATAGAGGTAGGTCTCATATCTCCAATCTTCAGCATATCAAAAATTGATTTGGGCATGAGATTAATACTCGCGCCTAAATCGCATAAAGCTTTTCCCTTTCACTCACTACCAATCGAGATTGGAAGCGTAAAACTTCCCGGATCAAGTAGCTTTGGTGGCAGTTTGCTCTGACAGGTGGCACTACACTCTTCAGGTAATCCTACCATTTCATTATCACAGTACGGTCTTTTGTTAGTGAGGGCTCTCTTTAAAAACTTCACGTATTTTGGTATGTCTTTGATGGCTTCTAACAACGGAATGTTAATATTGAGACCTCTCACCCTATTCAAGAATCTTTGATATTCAACCATATCTCCTTTCTTCTGAACTCTTGATTTCTCGCGTTCCTAACTCGATTTCTCCAATTCCTACACACCAAAGACACTAATACCTTTCTCAAATATGCATTATCAACTAAAAACAACTAAAATAAACTTAAACTAAAAACATAAAAGACATAAAAACTAAAAAAAACTACGGGTTGTCTCCCGTACAGCACTTTTGTTTAGCGTCTTTCAAAGTTAGACGTGTTACCTCTGTCAAGAGTTGCGAATATAGCCTCCCCAACAACGAGTAAGGCTATGAACGTCCACTAATCTGCGCTTGACCCCAGTTTTGGGGCGAATTTCTATCACCTTGGCTGAAACAACCTTAGTGACAATGAATGGTCCCATCCACGAGTCTTTGAAACTTCGTGGTCTATTCTCTCGTTTGTGAGCTTTCCATAGAACTTCATGGCCAACCCCAAACTCAATGTTTGGCTCAGTATCCACAGGCTTTAAGTGGATCTCCTCAGGAGGGACTTTATGATGTGAAAGACTGTGGATGACAGGAACGGTGGGATCTAACTTCCTCGGTTTCTTACCCAAGACATAGAAGGTCTCGGATACATTATTTGCATGAAGGGTGATGGTCCCTTCTTGGAAGTTGATCACACTTTGACTTGTGGCCATGAAAGGTTGTCCAAGTATGATTGGAACCTGCTTATCTGCATCAAACTCAAGAATAACAAAGTCAGTAGGGATGGCGATATTACCTGCACGGACTAAGACGTCCTCCATTGTTCCCCATGTCCTTTTAACTGAGTTGTCAGCAAACTGCAACTTCACTGGAGTTTTCTCTGATTTCTGAAGTCCAAGTCTCTCGAACACGGACTTAGGCATAAGATTCACACCAGAACCCACATCGTATATCTCTTTCACCTTGAGCATACCATGTAGTTGAATAGGAAGGTTGGAACTTCCCAGATCTTTAAGCTTTGGTGGTAGCTCTCTTTCACTTCTTCTTGAAACCCTCAGGTTCTCTCTTGGGATCTCTACACTCGCCTCTTTCTCAGGAATAACTTGCGTAAAAACTTGTTGCGGTGTAAGTCCTCTCTTCGCAATCTCAAGCATTTAGGCGTTGATATTTTCAGGTTGATACGCCTCTACAAATGTCTTGAGTACAGTGTCATCCTTAGGATTTGTATCAGGAATAGTTGATGACACTGGTTGAACAACAGGTGGCGATTCCACCCTCTCTTCTTCTTTCTCTTCATGCATAGCAGGTGCAACTTCATCTTCTGATTTTTCCTTTGAGGCTTCTTCCTCTTTCTCTTTAGCCAGCTCATCTGCATAATCCACAACCGATCGAATTTCCTCTTGCACCTTCCTCAGTAGCTGTATAAATTCGGCTTTCTCTTGATCGCCCTCCACATAAACTTCAGAACAATCAGATTCCACGGGGCTAGACTTGGTTGGTTCTTCTTCGGTACTCGGAACTTCCACGGCACTAACGGCAGCATGCGGTACTTCCTCTTTTGCTTCTTCAATTTCAAGGCAAATAGCCTTGCAAGCTTCGAACCCAACATTGTTTTCACCTCCTTCGATTGCCTTTACTTCCTTTTGTTCTACCAAATTTGTTAAAACTTTGTTTAACTGTTCTACTTGAGTACCTAAAATCTGAAGTACGGCATCTTGTCCTCTGATCTTCTCGTCCTGAGCGTTCATAGTCGTGGTCAAATGGTCTAGAGCTTGTGCTATCTGTTGATTGTCTATAGATCCTTCTTGCGGATACTTAGGTAGAGCTTTCTGATCTAATGAATCGGTATAGGCATCTTGAGCAGGTTGTTGTGGGGGAGCAGGTCTATTCTGATATTGATTTTGGTACTGACCAGGATTAGCGGCCCCTTGTGGATTTGAATACTGCATACCCGGATGGTTTCGGTTACCCCATCGGTTGGATATAAAGTAAACAGATTGCGGATTTGATTCGCACTCTTCCCATGTATGATTGTTAACCCCACACTGTTGACAACCTTGTGCTTCTTATACTACGTTTGCAGCGGCTAAATTCTTCTCCATCGCTATTTTCAGCTCTTTGATTTGATTTTCTAATGTGGATATCTGAGCTGAGTTCGTAGTTTCTGCATCTAAACGAAGCATTCCTCTGGTTTTTGCTCGCGTTGAAGGCCAACTTCTTTCTTGTTCCATAATATTCTCCAAAACCTCGGAAGCTTCATTGTGATTCATGGACACAAAATTACCCTTTCCAATGTTATCCACCTTCTCTCTACCTTTATCATTAAGACCTTCATAGAACATAGCAAGTTGTAGAGCGGGTGTATAACCATGGAGCGGACATCTAGTTAATTTTTGTTGAAACCTTGTCCATGCTTCTCCCACTGTTTCTCCATCTTCTTGGCAAAATCTTACAAGCTCGGCTTGATCTTTGAGTCTCATGCTCTTCGGATAAAAACGGTTAAAGAACGCAGCTTGAAGTTCTCTCCAAGAATGAATGGTTCCATGTGGTTGTCTCTCTAGCCAATCAATAGCTCTTCCGGTCAAGAAAAACAAAAACATATGACAATACAGTTGCTCGCGTGTAATGCCAGGAGTAATGTAGGCATCACAAATCTGCATGAACTTCTGAATCGCTTTTACCGGATCTTGTATTGATGTACCAGTATAGAGTCCGAAACTTTGGAATTGACTGAGCATACCCGGATCGGGTCTAAATTTAATATTCGGAATCTCTGGAGGATGGTAACCGATTGGTTGAACATGGAATGGTACATTAAGGCCAGAAAGGTCATGTTCAACTCGGTTCTGTTGATTATTCTGGTCATTCTGCCCATTACCTCCTCCTACTGGTAGTTGTTGTCCTTCTTGTCCACCGAGTGGTGGATCTTGAGCACCAAGGGGAGGATCTTGTTGAACCCCTCCAATTGGTGGATTTAGTTGGGCTGCCATTGATCTTCTTAAGGATCTTTCCTCACGAACACGTTTGTTGTAAACTCTAAAGCGCCTCTCAGGCTCCGGTAACGGAGGCCAAGAATTAAACACTGTGAATCCTGAAAAAGACTAAAGCAAACCACAAGCGTAAATCTGGAAAAATAAAAACTAAATACTGAAAAGTAAAAAACTAATTAAAAACTACTACTCGAAATAGATAACCCACACGCTAACGAGACACAAGTCCCCGGCAGCGGCGCCAAAAACTTGGTGGTGCCTAGGGTGTGATAAAAATAAGATAAAATTAAGCCAAGAAATTACGCACTCTCACCCTAGACAGGCACAGTACTGCAAGTATTACAGGACGTATGCAAGTTTTAGTTAGTAAGTTGAGTTCGTTCTCAGGGACTTAAGTGTGTTAATCGCGTGAGTAGGAATAACGAGTAAAAGTAAATAATTAGAAGACAGTAAATTAAAGGGAACAGATTTCGAAATTAAGAATTAAAACTAAGAAAATAAAGACAATAAAATAAAAGATAAGAAATATGAGATGAGAAGTATAGCTCAGGTTTTGCTAGTATGCACTAATCCTTTTAATTCTATCTATAAATTTAGTTAATAAGGGAGAATATTAGCTCTTGGTATACTTAGTCAGGATTCTAAATTCCCATACCTTAGACCTTGAGAGCGACTAAGGGGGCTACGACACAACCAAGAAGTGTTTTAAATAGGGTTATCAAACGCCACTAAGGCCCTAAACAAATACTGCAATCCTGGTGATATGGTGATTAAAACAAACCCTAATGACTATCTAGTTAGAATCATGTTTTGTCAGAACTAATATCGACACTAGACATTATGTGGTGGTTCAATAGTTAAACACCCAGTTAAGGAGACCATCTAACTACTATTAAAACAATCCTAAAGTGATCAGTTCTAGGAAAGACATTAAATCAAAACACATAAACAAATATTAAGTAAGAAGCTAATATCAAATTAAAAAATATAATTCCCAAAGAAACTTAGATAGAAGAATTAGAATTCATAGTTTATACATATGCAAAACCCAAGCTATGGGGAGTTTAGTTCATACCTGATGGAAATAAACTAAAAGAAATTACAAAAGACATCATCTTGCTCTCTACAATAAACTGGAAGAATAAAACCTCAAGAACTAATTACTATGAGGCAAGGATGATTTACAAGTGATATAAGGGTGTATTTATAGGTGTTTAGAAGACCTAATTCGTTTTCTTGAGGAAGAGGTAAGGTATTGGACTTCTAGCCCAACTCAAATTCGTATGGAAATAAAGATAAACACTGCTGGACCGTTTTGAGCATATCTCCTTCGTTATTGGTCGGTTTGAGCTCCATAAGATACCAAAAGAATCGCAACAGAATTATCTTTAACCCTAAAGAAGGAAATTACCAAAATCGGCCTATTTCTTGGGTAGAATAGCACATCTTTAGGCGTGTACTGCAGAATCCTAGATTAGGCAGTTTTTCCTTTTCCATCTTTTTAGCTTTTGTTTCCTTATCTCCAATTACCATGCAAATCTCTTTCCATAAGTTGTAATCTTTGACTTGTACTCTAATTAAGCTCCATAATTATCTTTAAAGCTACACACTAAATAAACAATTAAACCCAATATGCTCTAAAAATAATAATTCTACAAATCAAGACTCAAAATAGGAAAGTGCACTATTTCTCAAGAAAATCGACATTTATGACTTCTAAATCACTAAAAGTGATGTCTCATCCTAACATTAATCTATCACAAATGAGGAGACATCAGGTGGTATACGAAAAGGTCCATGGTTGTTCGGTTGGAAGATCTGCGGTCCATGATCTTGAAGTACTCCACCATTATTATTGACTTGCTGTTGATTTCCGGGAGGAACTGGTAATTGGACTCCTACCGGTGGAGTTGGTAATACTGGTGGAGCTATTGGAAGACCGTTTACGTCCAACTGAATCACGGGATTGATGTCTCCTCATTTGTGATAATAAAATATACTCATGAGACATCATTTTAGGCTTATTTATTAGTCTATAGGTTGATTTTAGCTTAATTTAGTGCACTTTCCTATTTTGGGTCTTGATTTGTAAATTATTATTTTTAGAGCATATTGGGTTTAATTGTTTATTTAGTGTGAATCTTTAAAGATAATTATGGAGATTAATTAGAGTCCAAGTCAAAGACTACAACTTATGGAAAGAGATTTGCATGGAAATTGGAGATAAGGAAACAATTGCTAAACAGATGGAAAAGGAAAAGCTGCCTAAATCTGGGATTCTGCACACACGTCTAAAGATTGGTGTTTTTACCTCAGAAATAGGCCGAATTTGAATTTCCTTCTAAAGGGCCTAGATAATTCTGTTGCGATTCCTTTGGTATCTTATGGAGCAAAATCCGACCAATAACGAAGAAGATACACTCAAAACGGTCCAGCAGTGTTTTCCTTACGAATTTGAGTTGGGCTAGGAGTCCATTACTTGAAGTTATCTCCACCAAACGAATTAGGTCAACCTCTACACTATAAATACAGCCCCTTAACACTCTTAAATCATCCTTGGCCAGACCCTAAGGCCAAGAGGAAGCTACAACACAAGAGAAGAAATCTGGAAGGAGCTGTGCATCAATCATGTCTCCTTCAACCTCTTATTTTGTAATTCTTTCTTCTTCTTTTCTTTGTATGAACTAATTCTATTAGCTTAGGTTTTGCATAATGTATAATCTATGAATTCTAATTCTTCTATCTAAGTTTCTTTGGGAATTATATGTTTTAATCTGATATTAGCTACTTACTTTATATTTGATTATGTGTTTTGATTTAATGATTGTTTTCCTTGCTAGTGCACGAGTATAGGATTACCTTAATAGTAGTTAGATGGTCACCGTAACTGGGTGTTTAACTATTGAACCACCACATAACGTCTAGTGTCGATAGCAGTTCTGACAAAACATACTTCTAACTAGATAGTCATTAGGGTTTGTTTTAATCACCGTATCACCAAGATTGCAGTATTTGCTTAGGGCCTTAGTGGCGTTTGATTACCCTATTTGAAATCACTTCTTGGTTGTGACGTAGCCCCCTTAGTCGCTCTCAAGGTCTAAGCTTGGGGAATTTAGAATCCTGACTAAGTATACCAAGAGCTAATATTCTCCCTTATGAACTAGATTTAATAGATATAATTAGAAGGATTAGTGCATACTAGTAAAACCTAAGCTATATCTTTCATACTATCTTCTTTTCTTTGCTTTTATTTATTTTCTGTCTTTTAATTTAGTAGTTTAGTTTTCTTATAAAAAAAACCAAATAAATATCTATCTTTCTCTTCTTTATCCTTGCGTATTATTATCTATCTTTAATATCTGCACTTGATAATTTGCATAAGTTCTCTCTAACTTTTGTCAGTCCCTGAGGAACGGATCTTCTTATCATTAAAACTTGCATACGTCCTGTAATACTTGCAGTACAGTGTTAGTTTAGGGTGTGTATTTGCACTTATTTATATCATTAATTTATCACACCTTAGGCCACACCAATTTTTTGGCGCCGCTGCCGGGGACTACATCGTTAGTCCTTGTGCAGTTATCTTGTGCTTTTATTTTAGTTAGTTCTATTTTACGCTTTTCTTTTTAGTTTTAGTTTTACAGATTTTTCTAGGCGAGAGCAGATTTATTAGGAGATAAAGGTTTCGTGCTATTAGATCCTGAAGAAGCTAATACAAGATGGAATCTCTAAAGCTCAAGGAGTTAACCCAACAACTTGAGGAATTACGAGAACAATCGCGGAAACTAGCTCAGGGGAATCTAGTACATACCTCACCTGCATGTCCTAGTTGTGGAGCAAGAGATCACTCGTGGGGACATTGCATGAACAATCCAGCCTCAATTTCCTTCATGCCTTATCAAAGAGACCATTATTATGATGGTTATTATCAATCTCAAGGAAATCACGCTGACTATCAACCCCCACAGAGTTACAATTGGGTCGGAGATCAACAGAATTATCATCATAACAACCATTATCATGATGATTATTATCAACCACGACCACAATCTTACTATCCTCCACAACCTATCTATCAAGAAGCGCCAATTTATAATGAAGCTTATCAAGAACCACCTCCTTATTCAATGCAGCAAACCGTACAAGAACAACCTCCGAGTTTGAATTCAAGTTTGGCTCGACTGATGCAAACAATTGAAAATATAGAGAGTCGCCAGCAAGAATCTCAAAACTCGCAGAATGCGCTTATGGAGAGGGTGTAGGCAGTGTCACAAATGGTGGAAAAAACTAAAATCCTTGCAGAAAGGCAACTCCAAAGTGATACTACTGCTCCAGGAAACAAAGTTTGTCATGCAGTTGAATTAGGAAGTGGAAAACAACTACCTCCACCAAGACCAGAACCAGAACCAGTCCCTATTCCAGAAACGGGGGGAGAAAAAACAACAGAAGATAAGGTCGAAGAGGTAGTTGAACAAAAACGTGTCCAAGAGAAGACACCAGAAAAGAAAGAGAGCCCAGTGGTAACCAACACATGTCCTCCTCCACCATTCCCGTCACGTGTCAGAAAGGACAATTACCTGGAATTCAAGAAGTTCGTTGACATGGTGAACAAGCTAAAGATCAGCATCCCGTTCGTAGAAGCTCTCACAAGAATGTCAAAATACGGTCAATTCATAAAGGACATTCTTTCTAACAAACGAAGATTCGAGATGAATGGATTACCACAGGGGTGTAATGCTACACTTAGAATCGAGTTACCACCCCTTCCCACGAAATCTTGGATGGAACCATCCATGATTATAAAGAATCGAGCTGAAAAGTTCGTGGGAATTAAAGGCAAAGGGTGGAAATTTCGTCATCCTTAATCGAGGTATCACGTCTAACTTTGAAAGACGTTAAACAAAAGTGATGTACGGGAGACAACCCGTAATTTCGTTTATGTTTTTACATTTTTAGTTTTTTTTATTTATTTATTTATGTTTAGCTTAGTTAATTTTAGTTGATATTACATATTTGAGAAAGGTATTAGTGTTTTTGATGATTATGTATTGGAGAAATCGAGTTAGGGAAGCGAGCAAAAATTTTCGGACGGAGAAACTTCGTCAAGTCATATCTTTGCGCTCGGATGTCGAAATCATGTGATCTTTGAGCCTAAACTGCATAACTTTTCGAGATCTAGCTGATGGGGAGGTTTTTGCCAAGTGCGGTACACCGGACCTCAGCCGCGGTGCACCGCAGGGTAAAAACCCGTGCCACGGTAGCAGCCACGTGTTGTGTACAGAAAAGAAAAAAAAAAGCTGATGGGTCCGGTATACCGGACCCTATACCGTGCCATGCACCGCACAAACACGTGCCACGGGGTCCTACCACGGGTATTTTGACGTAGGAGGCGCGGAGCACCCCCGCGGTACACCGCACCCTGGTCCGCAGAGCAAAAACACGTGTCACGGGGTCCTACCACGGGTGCTAACCAGTGAGCAAAAATTTTCGAGCATCAGATGTCGCGGTGTACCCCATGGTACACCCCATGGTCCGCAGGGGTATTCCGCACGAGCCGCCAGAGAGAGAAAAGAAAGGGTTTTAAGGCTATATGAAGATCTAATGCTCATTATTCCGAATTTTATAAACCTTAAACCTCTTTCTCTTCTCCAAAACTCTCCCAACTCCATTAAAGCTTCATAAAACCTTCCCCAATCATCAAAACACTACCCAATCACCATGAAAACACATCCAATTCATTCTCCACATCATTACAAGGAAGATTCAACCACCTATATCATCCCAAAACACCTTGAATCCAAGATCAAAAGCTTAAATTTTCAAAAATTCATCCTACAATTTCTTAAATCCAAGCCAACCCATTACAAATCCATCTTACCCACATAGAGAATCATCATGCAATCACTTTTCCTAACCCAAATTAAGCTTGTACAACCAATAATCAAGAGTTTCAAATTTCAAGAGCGGTTAAAGCTTTGAGTTGGGGGTCAATTGAGATGATTAAGAGAACATGAACATTATCTACTGTATGGGAGATAAAGAAATCAAGGTGGTGGATTTCATTGAAGAAATCAAGTGAGAAAAGTCCTAGTTCCAATTCAAAGGGTAAGACAAGTCAAGAGAAGAGAGGTTAGCTAGCTGTGTTTGATTCAATAAGAAAAAAGGTTCTAACTTAAGTGAAGAAAACAACACAACCTCTACAAATCAAAGACCTTATACCCAAAGAAAAAGAGAAAGCTTCAAGGGCCCTGATAGCTTCTCTGAAGTAACAATTAAAGGAACTACCTTTTTCTTATAAGAAAGTATTTAAAGAAGAAGTTGAAGGAGAATACATGAAGATTCATGGAGATTTGGAATGCTTGGGTTATTTGTGAATTGTATTTTGTGAGGAGAAGAGGAAGATGTGGCACAGTTGATCTATGAGGAGGTGATACGAATTTTCGATCTCTCCCATGTCGTTATATAATGCAATATCCTACTATGATCACGTGTCCTGAACAAAAAGCGAATACGAAGTTGGGTGAAGAAGATACATTAAATTTAATCCGAGTATCGACAAGGCGAGGTAATAGCCTCGAAGAGTATGTTTTCTTTCTTCCCTACCATTTCTTTATGTGCAATATGTATGCTAATTTTAAATTTTATTTTTCTTGAGTCTTTTTTCGAGTCGTGGGGACACGGCTCATTTTTGAGTTGGGGGTGGGGATTCGTTGTCCTCATCTTCCTTTTTGTTTTTACATAAAATTTAAAAATTTTCGGGTTGAATTAGGCATAGAATATCTTTGAATGTACCTATTTGAGCATGATTTAATTAAGTTAATGATAGTAGGTAGTATGTTTTTGAAAGATGTCATAAATTTGTTTAGATGCATGTATGAGAACAGGAAATAAAAGATAGAAAAGTTAATGAGCAATTCTATGAAGTCACGTTGAAACTTAGGGATAGTTATTTGGTGTGTAGAACGTGAGGTTTAAAATTAGTTGAAAACCCACTTAGCTATGAACTAATGAAAAAGTAACGAAATCCGGTAGTTAGAAAAATGAATAAGGCAGTTCTTTCATGATTAAAACACTTGAAGCCTTTTATACTTTCTCACCCTTTTATTTGATATTTGTTATTATTATCCGTCTTAGCCCCTCTGAGCCTTTCTAAAGCCTTTTATTGAACCACATTATAATCCATACCCTTAGTTTGTAGGACTTATCTATATGACCCGCACTCGAATCACAAAACCTGAGACAACTCGTTTTAGAGCTTGAGTTTGGGGTGGTGGGTTTCATCATTAGGGAACTTTGGGATTTGGGTATTATCTTTGTGATTTGATTATGAAATTGTTATTATTGTAACCCTTTGCCGGGGTAATAGTGAATGGAAAAGAAGCTACGAGCTAAATTTGCCAACAAGGGCATATAAAGAATATATATAGGAAAAAAATAGTGTGATATCTCAACATCAAAAAGAGAGTCATAGCTATATAAAAGATAAATTGATATGAAAAGAATATATATTCGGACCGGCAAAGTGGATTTTATATCATCAAAGGTTTTAATTGGGATTAATTGGGGATGCAAATCAAAAGCATCAATAAATTGGGTTGAGTGAGAACATCTTCGAGTGAAACTCAAGCTCTAGGGCGATTCGTTGATGGCTAGTGAGGAGAGAGCCAAAAGCTCACTTTTCATTATCCAAATATACCACACCCGTCCTTAAGCCAAGTTATAACCCAAGACCTTAGGATTTCTAACTGCTTGGTGGAGAAACAATTGAGCTATTAGGTAGTAGGTAAGTGGACCATTGGATGCTGTATTTGGGACCTATGAACAACCTATAGCCATTAATATGAACTAAGTTATCATCCTCTCCTTCTGGCATTGCGAAATTAATCTTAACTTGAATTTATGGATTGTTGATTACATGTGTAATAAGCATATCTGTGCATTATTTCTTGAACATTACTACATGAGACTTTTTAGGTATTTATGCTCTAGGATCATTCATTGTGTTCTGTTCTTATTCTCCTCCTACTTCTTCTTCTTGACTACCCTACTGTTCTTTACTTTTATTGTATCGGGACGATACAACTTTGAGTTGGGGGTCTTGATGTCTCCTCATTTGTGATAATAAAATATACTCATGAGACATCATTTTAGGCTTATTTATTAGTCTATAGGTTGATTTTAGCTTAATTTAGTGCACTTTCCTATTTTGGGTCTTGATTTGTAGAATTATTATTTTTAGAGCATATTGGGTTTAATTGTTTATTTAGTGTGAATCTTTAAAGATAATTATGGAGATTAATTAGAGTCAAAGACTACAACTTATGGAAAGAGATTTTCATGGAAATTGGAGATAAAGAAACAATTGCTAAAAAGATGGAAAAGGAAAAGCTGCCTAAATCTGGGATTCTGCACACACGTCTAAAGATTGGTGTTTTTACCTAAGAAATAGGCCGAATTTGGTAATTTCCTTCTTAAGGGCCTAGATAATTCTGTTGCGATTCTTTTGGTATCTTATGGAGCAAAATCCGACCAATAACGAAGAAGATACACTCAAAACGGTCCAGCAGTGTTTTCCTTACGAATTTGAGTTGGGCTAGGAGTCCATTACTTGAAGTTATCTCCACCAAACGAATTAGTTCAACCTCTACACTATAAATACATCCCCTTAACACTCTTAAATCATCCTTGGCCAGACCCTAAGGCCAAGAGGAAGCTACAACACAAGAGAAGAAGTCTGGAAGGAGCTGTGCATCAATCATGTCTCCTTCAACCTCTTATTTTGTAATTCTTTCTTCTTCTTTTCTTTGTATGAACTAATTCTATTAGCTTAGGTTTTGCATAATGTATAATCTATGAATTCTAATTCTTCTATCTAAGTTTCTTTGGGAATTATATGTTTAAATCTGATATTAGCTACTTACTTTATATATGATTATGTGTTTTGATTTAATGATTGTTAACCTTGCTAGTGCACGAGTATAGGATTACCTTAATAGTAGTTAGATGGTCACCGTAACTGGGTGTTTAACTATTGAACCACCACATAACGTCTAGTGTCGATAGCAGTTCTGACAAAATATACTTCTAACTAGATAGTCATTAGGGTTTGTTTTAATCACCGTATCACCAAGATTGCAGTATTTGCTTAGGGCCTTAGTGGCGTTTGATTACCCTATTTGAAATCACTTCTTGGTTGTGACGTAGCCCCCTTAGTCGCTCTCAAGGTCTAAGCTTGGGGAATTTAGAATCCTGACTAAGTATACCAAGAGCTAATATTCTCCCTTATGAACTAGATTTAATAGATAGAATTAGAAGGATTAGTGCATACTAGTAAAACCTAAGCTATATCTTTCATACTATCTTCTTTTCTTTGCTTTTATTTCTTTTCTGTCTTTTAATTTAGTAGTTTAGTTTTCTTATAAAAAAAACCAAATAAATATCTATCTTTCTCTTCTTTATCCTTGCGTATTATTATCTATCTTTAATATCTGCACTTGATAATTTGCATAAGTTCTCTCTAACTTTCGTCAGTCCCTGAGGAACGGATCTTCTTATCATTAAAACTTGCATACGTCCTGTAATACTTGCAGTACAGTGTTAGTTTAGGGTGTGTATTTGCACTTATTTATATCATTAATTTATCACACCTTAGGCCACACCAGGGATCTTGAGCATTCAATTCTGCCATTGCTTCTTCCCTTTCCTTTGCTTGAGCTTCTCTCCTTCTTTTGTTTCCTTCTCAAACTAGGCCTTCGGGATTGTCAAGGATGATGATATCTCCAAGCATATACCGAAAACCTGTAAATCTGAGAAAGAAAGAACAACCCAAAGCGTAAAACTGAAAAATAAAAATTAAAACTAAACTAAAAACTAGCAACTAAAACACTTACGGCTAACACCGTGGTCACACGCTACCGTCCCTGGCAGCGGCACCAAAAACTTGGTGTCTCCTAGTGTGTTCTAAATAAACACACCTAAAAAGGCAAGACACGTACCGCAAGTGTACGGGTCGTCCAAGTAATATTCGGTAAACGGGATTTCGATCTCAATGACGGATTAGGTATGATTAGAGTGTTATGCAATAAATGGAAATAGTTGCTTGAATGAAAATTAAAAGAAATAGATTTTTATTTGATTTTTGTTTAAAGAACTAAAGTGCAAATAAAGTAAATATTAAACTAAAATTAAAACTAATGCAAGAAAGTAAATATGAAGAGACTAAAATATGAGAGAGTAGTACTTGAGTCACGCTAGGTTTCACCAAAATCAACTTAATCAATGCTTCTTCTAAGGGACAAATTAGTAACTAGTAGTAGTCGGATTCTAGATTCTCCTAACCCCCGTCAGGGTGGACTTAGGAGCTATTCTCAGGTGTTACAAACCCCGCCAAGGCGATCATAATCCACCTTCGAATGTCAGGTTCTTTACCCAATTGGCTATAAGATTAAATAAGTCCGTCAGGATCAATAATTTCTATCTTACATTTATTACCTATGTCAGTAATTAAACCCCCCGTCAAGATGATCACTTCCCCACCAAAGTGAATAGCCTAATTACTCAAATCTATGTCTAATTGATCAGATTGAAAATAGTGAAATTAACTTACGATAACAAACAATATTAAATTACTCAATTTGAAATAAATTATAAAAATCCCAAAGCAAAATAAATTAAGGTTCAACCCTTATAGCAATTCTCAAACACTTAAGAAGTTTAGCTCATAACGGAAAATAAAACTAAAACAATGAAATTAAAAGACATGATGTTTTACAGAAAGAAAATAAATAAACCTAATGAAGAGGTTGGGTTTGGCTTTGAATTGGAGATATAGACAGTCTCCAGCTCCTACCTTTCTTCCTTCCTGTTTGCTCTGACTTGAATCCTTAAGCCTCTTTGATAATTATATGAAGTGTGTGTAAAATAGGAGGCTAAGGGGTGTATTTATAGGTGTTAGAAACCCCTAGGTCGAATTTACTTGGAGTGGAAGACAAGTCAAGAACTCTTTAATTCGTAACCCTAAAATCTAGGAAAGGTAAGACTCTGCTGCTGATTTGATTTGGTCATATCTTTTTCAATACTTATCCGTTTGAAGAGTTTCAATATATGAAACTGCTTGTCTCGGAAAGAGCTTTCTATTGGTGCAGACCACTCGTCCAGATTCCTAGCCAATCTTTAGTTATGGACTTATCTTTGAAACGTGGCTGGAATTTCAGATTCATAACGCAGCTTTATCTTTTCCTTCTTTGCATATATCCTTCCTTAATCTTCTTATTTCTATGTAAATCTCTTTCCCTTCCTTATCTAACTCGACTTGGTCTCTAAGTAATTACCATTTATCTTTTAAAGCTTCACATTAAATAAATAATTAAACCGCATATGCTTAAAAAGAATAAATCAATAATTCAAGAAATAGAAATAGGAAAGTGCACTCTAAAAATAGAAACTCGAGTAAAAACATTTCCTAACACTCTAAAATACACTAAGACTTTAATCTCACTTTTCCTCCTTGGATTGGTCTTTCATGAAATTCAAGAACCTATTAACTTTGCACTAAAAATAGTCAAATTTACGCACAAAAGCTCAAAATCTGCAAATAGTTAATTTCCAAGGGGGGGAAGTGCAATATGACAAATTATGCATGAAAGTCTAGCTAATAAGTCAATTATTCACCTAAAATGATGTCTCCAAAGGGATAATATTTAGAACAAATAGGGAGACATCATAACTACACCAATATGTCACCTATTTACAACTCTTATGAAGATAATTTAGTTCAAAAGTCTCTCACATCATATCCACAAGAAGATAAAAGTAAGTTAGAGGAAAAATTTAAGAAGTTTATAAATGTCGTATGTGAGAATATGGTTAAAATTGAGGAAACTCTTAAATCACATGGGGAAACTTTAGAATAGAAAAGTAACAAATGTCTCAACTTACCCAAGCTCTTCAATCTCAACAAAAAGCTCAAATTACTAGGATCACTCAAGGCATAAATGTTGATCATAATGTGGAATTGTATAATGTCGTCAAGTTTCAGAGTGGGGAAGTAGTTTCCCCACCAACAACTGTGACAACCGAAGAGTCTTACATAGATTTTGAACTCGTTTTTGAAACGTGGCTGGAATTTCATATTCATAAGGCAGCTTTATCTTTTCCTTCTTTGCATACATCCTTCCTTAATCTTCTTATTTCCATGTAAATCTTTTTTCCTTTACTTCTTTGACTTGACTTGGTCTCTAAGTAATTACCATATATCTTTTAAAGCTTCACAATAAATAAATAATTAGACCGCATATGCTTTAAAAAGAATAAATCAATAATTCAAGACTAGAAATAGGAAAGTGCACTCTAAAAATTGAAACTCGAGTAAAAATACTTCCTAACACACTAAAATACCCTAAGACTTTAATTCTCACTTCTCCTCCTTGGATTAGTCTTTCATGAAATTCAAGAATCTACTAACTTTGCACTAAAAATAATCAAATTAACGCACAAAAGCTCTAAAAATGCAAATAGTCAATTTCCAAGGGGAGAAAGTGCAATATGATCAAATAAGCATAAAAGTCTATCAAATAGGTCATTTATTCACCTAAAAGAATGTATCCAAAGGGCTAATATTTAGAACAAATAGGGAGACATCAGTATGTTACCTCCCCGATATTGTTGAGTGATTAACCCAATAAGACCTTCGGTTAACACTGAGAATAACAGTGGATACACGGGTCTCCTTGTCTGATTCCCTAACTAGGTTGAAATTTTGTGAGATGTTCTCCATTAAGTTTAATTTGAAGGGATCCAGAAGATATGCAATTATAAATAAGGGATCTCCATTTATCACCAAAACCAAGCTTTTTGAGGATCTTTATGATAAAATCTCAATTAACCTGATCATACGTCTTAGCTATCAATTTTGTTCTTAATATATTATCTTGGATACTTATTTCTTTAATGAATGTTTATTGAGTTGGCGATATGATATTATTCATAAGAGGTTGCAATCTGAGCGCCATAACTTTTGCGATAATTTTGTAACTAAAATAAATGCACATAATTGGCCCATAATCATGATTCCTGAATTTCACCTCTCTGAATTAAAGTGATGAGCATATCATTAAACTTTTTGAGTGAGGGTGTTGTAATTGAAGAAGTCAGAGACCATTTTGAAGATATCGTTTTTTGATAAAATTTACCAGATAACCATCTAGACCTAGTGCTTTAGATCACGACATACTGAACACTGCCCTTTTGATTTCCTCCATGTCTGGAGGTTTGATAAGTTCATCATTTATAGCATTCTTAATTTTATTAGAAGGGTGGATCAAGACTGCTTCCATGTCTGAAGTCACTCTACCCTTAAAGAGTTTTGTGAAATATTCATGTATAATACTTTTAATTCTTTTGGGATCATTTGTCTAGTTCCCTTTTTCATCCTTGATATCATAGATACGGTTAAGTCTTTTTCTTCTAGTTGTAGACACAAAGAACTATTTAGTATTTTTGTCACTTTTTTTATCCACATATATCTTCCATGTCAGCCTAGAACAGATTTTTTTTATTCCATATTTCTTCCTGTTCTAATTTAATTTTATCCTCCAATTATGGTTATAAACGGATACATGGTAATTCTGAATTTTTTCGAGTATCTTCTGGTATCCATTACTCTTCTTCCTATTGTTAACAAAGGTATACCGTCTCTAGCCAGTGAGAGCCCAGCATGTGACATCTTTTTTAATGATAAAACCCTAAATATTATCAATACCACGACGACTATCCCATGAGTTTTTTACAACCTCGCTGCATTGCTTATTTTCCACCCACCTTGATTTAAACATAAATTAACAGTTGTTTTAAATTTTTGAAGTATCCTTTTGAATAATAAGATGAGGGTGATTTGATTCGACATCTGGCGGGACTTTTGAAAGATAGTTTGAAAAAAATTGCAATAAGATTCCAATACCAATCCCTTATCGAATCTTTCTTTGATGTTTTCCCCATCATATCTATTATTCTACCATGTATAGAAACACCTCTTAGGTGGAAGGTCAATAAGGCCATTATTATTAATAAATTCGTTGAACCTTAGCTTTCGGAAAAGATTTCCAATTTTTTCTTTCTTTGTTCAAAAGAATAATAAAATATATATGAATAGGTAGTTCAAAAGTTAAAAATTACTTTACCCCTCTAGGTTTGTTGTCGTTACATAAGATAATGGCCAGCTGGGTCAGAATACATATATCTCAATTACCAAACATCGTGCTTAAGAGCTCCTGTTTGGCAAGCTAGTCGGCGAGCTCATTTTTACTCTTAGGAATAAGAGCAAAACTAGGGGTTGACAATTCAGCAAAACCATAAATATTACTGATAATATTTTTAATCAAATGATATGATTTGAAGAAAGGGGTTTCATAATCATTTCAACATCATTCTCTATTATCACGTTTCTCGAGGGGTAATCAGACACCATCTTCTACTCCAATTTTCTAACTTTTTCCTGATACAAGTTTACCATTGGAGTTTCTTACTAAAACATGCAATTGCGGTCCTTTTTTCGAAAAAACTGTTACAATTAATTTTATAATAGCTTGGAGGTAATTTTTTCCAGTTATTTTTAAGCTTAGCCTGAAAACTACTATCATTATTTATTTGTTTGTTTTCTATGTTATTCTTAGGTGTTATTACCTGAAAGTTTCGAATTCTAATTAATTCTTTTTCTATAAAATTAATATCATTAGAGTTAGTGTCCATTTGGGATTTTGATTATTTTGGAGCTAAAAGCGTTTTTTGATTAAAATTAAAATATTTGTAAAAAATATTAAAAAAATATTTTGACATCTAAAATCACTTTAAGTGATTATTTTAATAATCACTAATCTAGTACTTTTTCTAAAAGTGATTTTTAGAATCTAAAATATTGCTGCAGATCTAAAGTTACTTTAATGATTATTTTAAAAATCAATCTCAAACGTACACTTAAATATGTTATACTATTTTTTCCAAACTGATATGACTTTATTAATTATATCTATTGGGTCCCAACTAATATTATTATAAATAAAACTATTTTTATCTTTTCAAATTTATCGTTATAATTATATATATAAGTTAAAAATTCTATCTTCCTAAATTTATTAATTATAGTAAATGGTTTAATATTTAAAGGGCTGGTAAATGTATTACATAGAGAATTGGTATAAGTAAATGACGCTGTCAGCCTTAAGGTTTAAGTTTTTCTTTTTTAAAATAGATAAAGGGCTGGTAAATGTATTACATAGATTAATCCCTTCTGTAGGGTTTATCTAAACCTTCTCCATTTTTGTCGCTGTTCGGAAAATGGACATGGAGGACTTCAACGACGAAGATGATTTCGGAGACCTCTACGGTGACGTAGAAGTGAAAGCAAGCTCAGCGATGAAAATAGTACACGTACTGTCTCAGTTACCCTCGGAAAATGATAATATTCACTACAATGCCATCGAAATTGGTGACAATGAGGAAGCAGTAGTGGTGGCGGCGGAAGAGGAACGGGAGGAGGTGGAGGAGAACAGTGAGAGCGAGGATGAATTGAACATAGTATTGAATGATGATTATGATGAGGCTGATGATAACATGGAGATTAAAACAAAATTCAATAATCCTCATAACATTTATTATCGAGTAGGTTCCAATATAGAGGCGAATGTGGAAGCAAATGAACGGTATAACAATGGAATAGAGCAAGCTTCACAGTACAAGGTAGGCATTTAGCATAACTGTTTAATTTTTGGTGTTTGTTTTCAGATATTTACTTAGTCTTTTTAGGCTTCACAAATGATGCTTTGATTTTGCCCTGTTTAGCTTTTGATTTTGTATAAAATGAAAGTGGTAAATAGAAGCGGATTTGAGTCATATAGATTTTGGATTTGATTAATTGTAGGAAATTTAAGCGGATTAACTTTCTAATACACATCCAACTACCCATGAATAATGCTCGTTTTCTATATTGTAATAATAAAATAATTAATTATTCTTAAATCTTATTATGGCCTATTTGGTGGATATGACCAGGAGGATACTAGTTACATTCATTACTCATTACTATCTCAAAATAGACATTATTTTTCTCTTCCTCGATCAAGGTAAATAATTAGCTTTGAAATTCTATTTCATAAATATAACTTTATGCTGTATATGGTATTTTACAGGTGTATTATAGATGTAAATATTGATACATTTACGCAAAAGCCCTGGAGACATCCTTATGCAAATATAACAGATTTCTTCAACTTTGGGTTTAATGAAAATGACTGGAAAAATTATTGTAATCACATGGTGAGCAAATTTTTCACAATTTAGTAATGAATTCACATTTGTTTTCTTATTTATATTTACTAAAATACAAAATTATATTGGTATTTTTTCTGTTACAGGAAAAGTTGCGAGAACAGAGTTTTAACAGTAATAAACCATCCACTAGCAAATCTTCTAATCAGACAGTGAGATAATGAATTGATTCTAGAAATATCCTTAACTTGAAGTTAATTTTCATTTTCTTGTAGGTTTGTGAAGATGGATATGAAAATAAAGAGTTAGTTTCTGATTTAAAAATGGTGGGTCTTATTGTACTTTTGGTTAAGTGTATGTATGAATAAAGAGTTATTGAAAATGTCTCAGATAAATGGCAAAGCTATTCCAGTGGAAAATTGCAATTTCGAAAGGTTTCCATCTTCAGATATATGGGACCCACTTGATAGGGATTCAGATGTTATCATACAGGTAATATTAATACTAATTTTGTAACTTTTCGCGTAAATAATATAGGAATGTGCAGATTATTGTACAGGATGAGTCAAAAGAAGAGTTGACCATGAAGGAGGGTGTAATAAATGATGGTGATGGATTAGTCAACTCTGTTTCTGAAAGGTCTAGTAAAGGCACTTGTATGAGTGGTTCTGTATCTATGGATTTAGATAATAAAGTAAGTGTTGAGATTTCAGATTCAGATGATTGGACTGATTTGGATGAAAGTGATGACTCAGATGAAAGTATAGAGAGAAAGATATGTAATAAGGTAGAGGAAGAATCTTCTTATGGTGGATACAGTTTAAATAGATCGACTAATTTGAGTTTAAGTAGCTGTGAAATGATTAGGAATGTGTCATCTCCAAGGTCAATGTCTGAATTTAGAAAGTCAGTTACATATGATGATCCTGAATTTCATGCAAGAGGATCAAGTATTAGGAGGAGAGATACTCATATGTCTGAATTAAAGAGAAACATAGATGATGAAGATTCTTCTTACTTCTCTGATACTCAAAACTCAACTGTATATTCTAAAAAACGTAAGAATGGTCAATATAATTTGTACCACGAGGAATTAGAACAACCTTTTGACTTTAGGGATCGAAACTTATCTAACTATGGTTACTTTGAAACTCAAAATTGGAAAGGATATGAAAAGGATGAGAGATACAGTGTAAATGAAGAAAGAGTTTCGAGAGTAAGTTATGAAAGGAGGTGGATTAGATGTGATAGTCCTTTTAATATATCATGTACCCCAAGCAAAGACAGGTGGCAAGGGGATGATGTGTCATTAAAGAGAGACTTGTATACAAGTAATAGAAATTGGAGAAGCAAATTTAATGATCGTATAGGCAATTTCAATAGTGCCTTTGATGTAGATGAAAGTCTAATGTGTATTGATGATCAGGATCGTTTTGTAAGAAGAAGTCATGAAATATCACATTGGGACAATAAAGTTTCTCCTGAGGAGTCATTTTATCCGTCTGATAGGTTTTTGGGGAGTAGAAAGTTTGACTTTGACCGTGTTGAGAAGGTTACAGATTCTCGGCATGAAATCCAGGGTAAATTCAAATTGACAAAAGGAAGATATAGAAATACTGTCTTAAGATGCAAGGATTCAGTTAATGTGGGCAAAAAGGTAAGCTTAGAAAATATCAGGAAAGCTTCTTCTAGTCTTGTATTTCTCAATATTAGACATGTTTCTTTATACTTCAGTTAATATTTTCTTTTGTGTTCTGTATTCCATTCATTTTGAATTTATCAAGTCCCATGTTACTCCTTTTCCTTTTGACGTGTATATGAATTAAAGCAGGTAAGCAAGATTCAAGGTTAGTTTAATGTTTGATCGATAACCATTTCTTCTTTCCTAACTTTTATCACATGTCTATAATTTTATGTTTTATGAGTCAGTGCTAAAATGTTCAACTTAGCATGTAACTTAATAGTGCTGATTGTGTGTATGACAGTTTAACAAGTAATTTGAGTAAAAGTGAGTGAGAGTTCATGTTAGTACCCTTTCTCTTAATTTTAAAAAGTACTATCATTGTGAATGTATGATATGTTAAGCTTTTCGGTTTTGTAAATACATTTGATAATATCTTCTTCATATTTCTCCCTCTGGTGTGGTTACGTAATATGATCATGTTGACGCTTATTTGTGGGTGCAGTCAGTTGGTAGAGGAGTCTTTGAACGCATGGACTACAACAATTTTGAGCATTCAAATAGGAGCTGCTATTCTGACAAGTTACCCAAACATAAGCATCACAAGTTCTCACATGTTGAGGATATTGAGGAAGGACAAATAAATGAGAAAGTAAATGAGAAGAAGCCAAATTATTCAGAGATAATTGCTAAAATGGAAAAACGAAGACAACGTTTTCAGCAGCCAATTACAAAGGATGCACACAAGATTTCCCAAACACCGGTTGATAATAATATTGTTGTTGAAGTTTATAACTCGAATCCTCATCAAAGACCAGCACGAAAGAGAAAGTGGAATTGAAGTTAGGTTACTAAAAGAACTAGGCAATTGAGTAACCATTTTTTATCATTGTTGCGTTGTTTATATTCCCTGGTCAAAGATGATTGATCAACAAGCAAGTAGTGTTGTTAATTAAAACTTCCCCAACATTCCTTATAGACTAAAACAATTAGCCAACTAGACTACCATTAGAAGCTAACTATCCAAATCAATCCATGCTATGCCTCACATATGCTACACATTAGAGTTGTGTTTTGTTGCTAATATATCTTGGGCAAACTTTCCATAACATAAATATATGTCCAGGCCAGGCACATTAAGTATTGCATCCTTCACCAACCTTGTGTTAACCATGACTCTAATTTGGGAGGATTGGATAAATGGGTATATATGGGTATTCTAAGAATCGTGTCTTTACCCTTCCTCTCAAACATTCCTAATCCAAACAAAGGAAGATTTTTTAGTATCCCTTATAACTATCGCCTCCTTCCCAATTTCTTAACCCAAACAAAGCTTTAGATGATATCCATGTGCAGTTGCACCTTACACATATTCTTGAGGCATATTCTCAGTGATTTTCATCTTGTCAATCCCAATCTCATGGAAGATGAACCTTCTAGCCTTACGTG
Source organism: Nemophila menziesii (assembly GCA_029959085.1). Taxonomy (NCBI): domain Eukaryota; kingdom Viridiplantae; phylum Streptophyta; class Magnoliopsida; order Boraginales; family Hydrophyllaceae; genus Nemophila; species Nemophila menziesii. The sequence goes on along the minus strand of JARWIR010000009.1, from coordinate 17,081,546 downwards.
TAAGTTTTAACAGTCCCTTCAACTCCCTTTAATAATGTCTTCTTTGTCCACTACTCCGTAGAGAGTTATCTGTATAATACATCGACAAAACAAGCTTCAATTGATATATCATATTCATCCTAATTTATTTCCTAAAACTAACACCACCTTGCTCATATGGAATACAAAATATGAATCCAATATGCCTTTGCACCCTTGGCATTACAATTGATCAAAGGAACCTCGCGATCTTACTTTGAATTTGCATAATCACTCAAGTGGACAATAAGAACATCATGCACCAGTAAGTCAAAATACTTATTATATGCGATTGTTTTAACCACAATATACCACTATATGATAACTATTTGTTGTCTTGTTTGTACAGTGATCAATTCTTGCAGTAGCTTTCCCCATAAGAGCATAACAACCATTCTTGTTCAACCTTTCTAACTAAAAGATCATTCATAGGTTACCCTCATTGATACTTAAAATTTCACATATTTCCTCCTTAACCTCCAAAAAATATCAGTATTAGACTAATAAGGGGACTCATCTAAGGTCATTTTCAAGCTTGATTTAAATAATAATCAACAATTTTCATTTAAGGTCATTTTCAAGCTTGATTCAAAAGTAATCAATGGTTTAATGCATTTTTTTTGGTTCAAATAATTACGTTTTACTCAAGTGTCTCGAATTTGAACTCTATTAAAAATATGTGATATTTCTCATTTTTTATGTTAATTTTGTGTTGTTTGGTGTTGTCAATGGTTTAGGACGTGCAAGGTCCAGGAATCATGCTTGGAGAGAGGTAAACTAAAGAGTTAAGAGGTCAAGAAGTGTGTTTACGATAATGGTCATGTTGAAGGAGCTCTACAATAGAGGCGGAACCATACATCAAGACATATACCATTGAGAATTACGAAGTCTAGTTCCTAACGTTGCAAACTACGTGAGTCAGTAGGAAGAAATTATATAAAAAATGTGAAGATGTCGTACACGAGAGAGCATTCCAGACTGCCCCTAGTGCTGTAGAGGTGGGCCGAAAGTTAGATGAGCAGAAGGTTGGTGATGTGTAAACGCTAGACAAAGATCGTATGAGGTCTCTGTTAGATCTGTTGAATAGGATTAAGTATATTTGATGGGTAATTTAAAAATGAGTAATGCTGGATATCATCCCAAATCGCATCATCTTTTCATCGCCTCCTACGTAGACCAATCATAAAGGAGAGAGAAAATGATAAACCAGAAAAAAGAAATTATATGATTGGTCTATTTAAAATCTATATACGAAAATGTCCAAAAAAAAAAAAAATCTATATAGAAGACAATGGAAGGATGATGCAATTTGAGATGATATCCAGCATTACTTTTTTAAAATAGCTAACCAAATCTATCTATAAGTTAAGATCTTTGAACAAACTAGTAAACACTATACATGATGATATGCAAGTTATAATATATGAAATAATAATAATAAATATATAAAAGATAATATATCAAACACTAAATACCAAATATGCAAGTTTGATCTATAACCTAGGATAACCAAATATGTAAAAGAAAATAAAAACAACACTGATATGCAGTCAAAATCTATAGTCTAAGATAGACAAATAAGAAAAAGACAATAAATTGAACACTACGTATGTATAGAGTAAAAGTGTAGGGATAAAGAAGCGATACACAATGGTGTATAATGGTTCGATTTCTGAAAGTGTAATGTACTACCTAAGGTTTATTGGGCGCTTAGAATTTGAAAGATTGTTCACTAAACTCTTTGTCTTTTCAATCGAAGTGAGAACAGAAACCTTTACAACCACTTTGAAAGCTCGAAACCTCCTTTTGTGCTATGACAACTCAAGAAACCAAGTATTCAACATTATATACTCAAGCGTCTCTCTTCTCTCTTACATGGAAATGCCCATTTCCTAATCTAGAGATAGGGAAAACAAGGGTTTGAGATTTGGATCTAATTAACCTAACTTTTTACTCCTTAATAAGTATATTGGAGATTATCCAACAATAGAAATATTAATAATAAGCTTTAAATTGTTTTGGTAAATCTTCTTGATAATTTCTCTTTAAGACTTGGAAATGATGCTCGGAAGAGTTGTGTTCCCCAAAAATGATCTTGTATCTATAGAAAATGAAATATCCAACGATCATATCATATGTGGAACCTTTTGGGTGAGATCAGTTTTGAATCTCGGTGGTCTTGACCTCTTTTCTCGATGGGGAAGTCTTCAGTTCTCGGTGGACTAACATTTTCTTCAGTGATCCAAGGTTGTCAATGTTTAGAAAACTCATATGGGCTTTTGGAGGTCTATTCTTCTTAACCATCGATGCCACCGTTCATCTTTTCGGAGGTTCAAACTTTAGATTTTGATTGTGGTTAGCTCTCAGATATATTTGTTTGGTGGGCTGACTCTTTGATTTCCCGAAGGTCTAAACTTTAATGTTGATTGTGTTCAACACTCCGATGGATGTATTTAGTGGGTTGGACTTTGATTTATCGGAAGTTCGAATTAGCTGCTTTAAATTTTTTTAGCTCTCAAATTGTGAAACCCACTATAGACCTAGAAGAGGAGAGGGACCAATGTGAAGTTAAAAAATCTAACAATCCGACAATTTTTTTTGATTTTATCTAAAGATCCACTGTGTACAGGGTATTAGATAGAAATGATAAGTGAACACAAGAGTTGTGATACGAGAGTGAAACACTCAATTAAATTATAAATATATATATATATATATATATATATATATATATATTCAACGTAGGAATACTAGTAAAAATTCAAAGAACTTAATTTAAAAGTAATAAACATGAATTTTTTTATGCATAATAATAAAATAAATTATAGAAGCAATAGATCAAACACATGACATGAAAAATGTAAAAAGTGAAGGAAGAGAAGACAAATAATAATTTTAGGGTGGTTCGGTTTTTGTAGGCTTAGTCCATCACCTAAGGTCTATGAACCCTTACTATTTCAAACTTTTGTACTATAACTCATTGTGTCTCTTGAAGGAAAGTATAAACTTGTACAACCTCTTTGAAATCACTTTCGAAGGAAACTCATAGTGTCATCACCAATACTAGCAAACCAAGTAGACAAATCTCCAAGCGATTGACACATATGGGTGTGGTTGCCGGGCTTTCTCAGTAGATAAGATAAAAGAAGGGGCCAGGCGCCCACTTAGGTTAGGGGGCACTGTCCATCAGTTTTTACCAACCTGTCCCCGAGTTCTTGCCTCTTTTTAATCTTGCGAATAAAACTGTTCTAATCTAAGACTCTCTCGGGCTTATTACAGTAAGACCAATGCACTAGCTAGCCAGTGAACCCGTCAGGTTAACTCAACGTAAAGAAAGCTCATTAGGTCAAAACTAGGGGAATACTTATTAATAGAGAAGGTGGGCCGTAAAGGGGAAAAATCCCACATCTGGTTAACTGCTTTAGGAGTGTAGACTCCAGGCTAGTGAAAATATAGGCTATTACTAAAGCTAATTCGGCTACCTCTCCCACATACCACTCCACAAGTTTGTAAAACCTTCCAATTGTATATCAGCATACAAGCAGCACGAGTAGAAAACATTTACTCATGATTTACCACTGCACATTTGTTTATATCTTTCGCTCCTCACTAATATCACTTACATGTTTTTCGTACGATCTCCGTGTTTTGCAACTATGAAGAGATTCATTCTGTTAAAGCATTTGCTCAATCAAATTACAAAATTAACCATTGGAACCGAATGAATTTATCGGGTAAAAATTTGCTCCATCAAAAAAACAAAAAGAATAAATTTATATAATAAAGGGTACTAATTTGATGTTATTGAAACAAGGGTACCCATTTTAAAAAAATTTAGTAACAAAGGTGTGAACGTAATCCGCCCTACTTTATACTAAATTTATTTTCCCGCGTCCTGCATATCGCATAGCTTGCCATTCTTATGCTAATCCTTGTTAGGACTCTAGATTCAAACACGCAGAGAGAGTAGCGAATCGTAGCAGCATGAGAGTTGACAATGAGCCCTCAGCCATGGAAATATCAGAAGAAAAACAGCAAGGAGAAGTAAAAATAGAGCTGGAAGAAGAGGAGGATGCGTTTCTTCAATTTATCGATTACGCGAAATCGATCTTATCTTCAACGTCAAATCAAAATGAAGATGATGAAGCAAACGGGCCGGGTTGGAGCTGGATAGCTTATAAGATACTTAAAACTTGCATTTCTTATCCCAGCGGCGTCACTTCTGCTATTCTCCTCTCCGATCTCTTTCTGGTCCTTTTCTATCTATTTTTCTAATTAATTATCATCATTATTATTATACACTCAATAAATAATATGATATATTAATTTCAATCATTTGAAAATTGGGTAAAAGGGCTAGTGGTAGGTTTTAGTTTAGAATGCACTATGCTTGGGATTTGACAGGTAATAGGTTCTCTTGACTAAACCAGTGGGGGTAGCTCCTTTGTTACAAAAATATGGAATAACACAATGGTAGATTTAGCTATTCTGCATAACTGAGGGACTAATTGTGCAATTTAATCTTATAGAATCTAAAGTACATTTTATTGCTTATTTTTCAATTCTTTTGATTGATTTTTTTGAATTATAAATCGAACTTGTAGGCTTGGAATGAGCAGAACAGAAGTGGAGCCCCAAAAAAGCAAGCAGAGTGTATAGTTCAGCTAAAGAAGAAACACAGGAGAACAAAGCTTCCCAACACTGTTACAATAGATTCTATACATGAGAAGAAGTTCTTATCACTAACTAGTGCCATAGAAGCTGTTATAGTTGGTGCTTTTGTTCTTCCAGGAACAAATATCTACATGCTCACTTTGGGCGATTATTGGAGCTCAAATACTATTGATCTGTATCTTCACCGAAGGTAAATAAATATCATGTAATCATGATTTAACTGTATAAGATCCTTCACAAACAATATCTTAACATGCCTTGCAAAATAGGTTTTACAATTTAGCTGATCCAAACAATGGAATTTTAAAGAAAGGACGAGAAGTTTGTCTCACAGGATGTTACCTTAGAAACTCTGCTGGTGGATCAGGGCATATACGTCTTTTACCATCAGAATATCTTGTAATATTGTTAGATGAGGTATTATTTAACAATCACACTCAATTCTTGATGTGAGGTTAGTGATAAATGATTGTTTAATGGTATAATTTATGTAGGACCAAGATGATGATGCAATTTTGCTAGGAGCACAATTTTGTTCAGATTCATTCTCTTCAATTTCTTTAGATGCAGCTAATAATGGATACTCTTATTCATTATACGCAAGGTAAAACTTAAAAACCCATCATTTATTTAATTATTTACTTGCATGTGATATATATACTTCATACTTAAGTTAAAATTTAACCACTTAGCGCCTGTTTTTCCTCTTTTCTTAATCCAATAGCTCATGTCAATGAACCATTACTTGTTCTAACTGTCTTATGCACTTTTTTTCTCTCGTATTTTCTTTAATGTCTCACTTTGTACTTAATATTAACAGGATTGATTTCATAGGATCGTTAGAAATTCAAGGAAAGTATGGTAGTTTACAAAGGAAACAAATCACCCTTATAGATAATGATAATGTCAAGTTAAAATTCCTATTATGGGGTGAACAAGTATTACTTGCTAATCTTTTCAGGTAATATACTTTTTCAAAAGTTTATCCATTTTTTTTTTTGCCTTTTATCTCACACATTTCCTTTACAGTGTGGGAAGCATGCTTGCTCTAGATAAACCATATATTGCAAATTCTACTGATAGTTCTCTTGAACCAAGTGAAAATATTTGCCTTGAATATGGTAGTGCAACACAGTTATATCTAGTCCCTCTTTTACAACACGAGGAGCGTGTAAGTCTTATTTCTTTTTTTTTTCTTTTATGATTACTTAATAATCATTGGATATGGCAGATATGTGTATCATTAACTCAAAATCGATGTCAAGGATCGAAATTATTGAACACTCTAGATCCAACCCAAGGACCTTTAGTATCTCAAGTAACCTTACCTTGTAATTCTCAAGGCTCAATTGACTTTACTCATTATCCTTTTCGAGTAAGTTTTATTATTACAATCAATAGATTACATTGTTGGTTAATCTATGAACATAATCAAAGTGTTACAGTCCTTTGTTAGTGATCTCCGTGACAAAATGTCGGGCATTAGTCTCTACGGTACTGTGAAAGATATTGTTCGAACACCAAATAATACAACAAATATATTTTCTTTAATAATCGAAGATGCAACTGGATCTATTGGAGTAAAACTACATTTTTCTAACTCATGGTAAAAATATACCTTACAAAACTAACCAATCAAACTTTTACTTCGATATTAAACCTCACAACATTTTTTTTTCCAGGTCACTTGGTAGGATAGCTTTGGGTCACAATGTGTATATATCAGGCTTAACATGTTCAATCACCAAAAGAAAAAAGTAAGCATATTTGAAAACTAATATATATATATATATATATATATATATATATATATATATATATATATATATATATATATATATATATATATATATATATATATATATATATATATATATATATATAGTAATGCTGGGTATCACCTAAAAAATGATCACCTTCCTAGGTGGTCCAGTTAAACTGTTTCTCTTTCCTGATTACTTTTTTTCTCTTTCTTATATGAAACAGTTTAATTGGACCACCTAGGAAGGTGATATTTGGGTGATCACTTTTTGGGTGATACCCAGCATTACTCATATATATATATATATATATATATATATTTGAATGTGACACTCTTATATTGTTTTAACAGCCTTGAATTATCATGGTTTGAGAGTGATAATGGAGTATCAATCGTGAATATTAGTTGTTTACCAGCTTTTCTAAACTCTTCTTGTCTCCACAAACTATCTACACTCTCGGATTTATCTATTCACACCAATGCTACACATGTATGTATGTTTTTTTTTTTTTAACTTTATTCTTCTTTAATTATTATATAAAACGAACTTACGTGTATTTGAGTTCACCAGGTATGTCGAGTGTGGGTAGATCAAGTTGATCAAGTGAATACAAGATTTTCACATGTAGTGTGTGGTTATTTTGTTAATGAATCAATAAGTGGGGATTTTGAGTGCAAATTTTGTGAATGTAGATGTGATAATGTTCAAGTAGAACGTACATTTCACTTGAAAATAACTCTTGCAGATGATAAATCAAAAGTTTTTGCATGGTGTACTGGTCAGACTGCTTCTGAATTGCTTCAAATATCTGCTGATGAGTTTTATGATTTGCCTGAGGTAATAATTACCTTTATAACCCTTTGAATATAAAGTTAATTTGAAAATATTGAGAATTACTTAATTGGTGATCAGGAAGAACAAATTATGTATCCATCTTCACTTGAGCATGAAAGATTTACAATTGCGATACTAAATTGTGGAAGGGATGATTCAGTTACATGGGAAGTGTGTAGAGCAATGAAATGTGAAGAATGAAAGATATTTAATCTATTGTTTAAAACTGTACAGCAAAACAAGTATTTTATTTAATTGCAAGGGTGTATTTCTAACATTAATAGCTATTATTTTATGATAATATATTTGGATAGATACCATACTTTTAAGCACATCTTGCTGTAGAAAAGGTATTCTGAAGGTTATTTCACATGAAAAATATGTTGAGATTGTTGGTTTAGGAAAACAATATTGTAATGGTGTTTAAAAACTTTAAGTGCGAAAATAGATTTTAACTAATTTACGGAAGTAAAAGCTTAAAAAAACGAGTACGGAAAAACAAAATAACTAACTAACCAAATTGTGGAAGACGAAGATCGAATTGTAGTGCCGTGGAGGAGTCACTGCCTTAAGAACGAATTCCAGGATAACTGAGATGCTACATTGTTTTTCCGAACGCTCTCCAAGGTTTGAACACTACTACGTACTCTCGTGTTCAATCATCACAAGTGAAGGCATGGAACCTGTATATAGTTTCGCTCAAGAAGAAAGGAAGAAGAAAATTTTGGATGATTTTCGTAAGTTGTGATAGTTGTAAAATTGTGTGACAAATGAATTGCAATATAGTTTTATTTATAGACGGGAAAACTAGCCAGTAACTAGTCGTTACAGCTCAGTCAAAACTGTTAATCATGGCTGATAAGTAGCTACAGTTACAAACGTGGGTTAAAAACTGTTGACAAACGTAGAAGGAATTAGTCAAAAGCGGACTAAGGTGGTGTATTCAACTAAGAATTTTTTGAATATTTTTTTAGATTTTTAAAATCTATAGACTTTGCAAACTCTACGGATTGTTTTAATTCCATATAGAGTTTATAAGATTATTTTAAACTTATATAGAATTTAACGGATTCTTACCTTAAAATTTTAATGGATTTTAATAGATTTTGAGTTTTTTCTAAAAAATAAAATATATATCTATTTACACAATTCAATAAAAAAAGGTGTTCCTCCATCATAATGGTCGACTTGATTTTTGTTTTAGATTTATAATTTTAATCTTACCTTTTGAATATTAAATAAATAATAAATTTTTAAGATAGATAAATATATATATCCGGAAACATTGAAAAATTTTAGAAGAGAAAACAAAAAAGAAAAGAAAAGTAAACTATGAAAACCAATGAAACATTATTTTAGTGTTCGATAAAAAAAAAAACAATGAAACTTTATAACCTAAAACCTATATCTTCACACTAAAAAACAATGAAATATGATATAACATGCGTCCAAAAGAAGAAAAAAAAAACATGATAACCTAAATCCCATCTCTTCACATTTGTACGGTGAAAAACAATGAAACATTTATTTTACGTTCAATAGAAAAACAATAATAACCTAAAAATCCATCTCTTCACACTCGTATTGGAAAAAAAAAGAACAAAAAGAAATCGTTTCACACTCAATTGATGAAAATATTTGTTATAAAGAATCGAAATTTGATATTCATATATAATATTAATGAATAAATATGACTGACATATATGTTAATTAGCCTAATCCTAATTCAGAAACACGACCATGAATGATTAGAAATTAAAATAATTATAAAATAACTTATAAAAAAAACTTACCTCAATCGTTGTTTTGTTTGGAGTTTATAAAGTCTCTGCTTTTACAGAAGGATTTGTAAAAGACTTTTTTATTTATACTCAAAGCTTAAACTCCTATAAAGTCCAATGACTTGAAAAGTCCAACAACTTTTGAATACCTTAAAATTTTAATGGATTTAAAAGAGTCTTGATTGAATACATCTAGATTTTAAAAGAGTTTTTAAAAACCTAATTGAATACCCCAAGATTTTACTAGACATTTTAAAATCGTGATTGAATACCCCTATACTTTCAAAGTCCAAAAAAATCCAACAAACTCTCAGTTGAATATACCCCCTAAGTCTTTATCAGGAAAAATAAAATAAAAGTTGGTATAAAAACTAGTTATTTTTATATTACCCAAGACACAAGGGCCCCGACCCGGGCTCGGGCTAGGTGGGTGGTGGTGCACGTGGGCTTACCCATTATCTTTTCTCAAGCATGGATGTTAATTGTTTGATAGATAATGAGACCACAAATAATATAAGTTGTATAATACCCTTTGTATCCACTGATGTGGGATCTATGCTGTAGATCTCGGTTTTGGCCACTTGGCGGTCGTTCGGGGCCTAAGCGCCTAGGCGGAATTATACGGTTTTGAATCCCGATGTGTAATTTTGTATATTTAGTAATATATATGTAGTAATTATAGTATTTTTTTACTATTTAAGTCATAAAATTCATCTAACCACGCTATACTAAATATAAAAATACTAGAAAAATAAGAATTCTCGAGAATAAGAAAAATAACAAAATGTCTATGCGGGCATGGTTTTCCATTAATCAGCGCCTAGGCGACCAGTTTTTGCCATTAATCGGTCTTAGACGGGCTAGGCGCCCATTCCACGACGATTAAAGCGCTAGGCCAAAACGCCTAGAATTTAACTAGGTGTAAGCGGTTGAGGGAGGAGTTGACGCCTAGGCGGGGAGATCTACAACATAGTGCGGGATACACCACTTAGTCACGTAAGTGACTTCCCACTACATGAGTTGACCAAAAACATGCTACACTAATTACAACTTCTTGTGGACAATGAAATGAGTCCAACAGAGATAAGCATAACTATGTTTACCAGGGCTGATGATGTACACATAATTTAAATTATTTATATATGAGGGGATCTTTTTTGGGTGTAACTCTTCCCGGAATGTTATAATAAGATATTTAATGCCACTATTTTTAAATACATTTGAGTCATTTAACTCGGGTAAGAATTATTTAAAAAATTGTTTCCAAACATTGTATGTACGTATATAAAAGATGTGCAATACCAGTTATATCAAATTCATGTTGCGGAAAATTAAACTTTTACAATTCTAAAAACCGATCTAGTGAGATTATAATTAAAAGATGGATTAGATTTCATACCTTAGGAGTTTATCATCGAATTGAGAGAATTAATTTGAACATTAAATTTCCCATATTACTTTCAGAAGATTTTGGCTTGAACAGAACTAGAACTTTTTCTATTATTAGTTGCACTTAAATTAAACTTGTAGAGAGAAGAGAAAAGTATGATTAGTCCAAAAAAAATAAAAAAGAAGAAAAAAGTATGTAGATTTTTCTTGTATTTTTTTCTGACTTATGACTCAAGTCCACTAACTTTTTTGTATAGTGAATTTGGGGGGTTTACACATTAGGTTATAATTAAACTATCAAAAACACACACACACACATATATAACTTTATTTTCTCCTTTTCTCTTTATTTTAGCGCAATCTTATATTAACATATTATTTTGTATCGGCAAATTAATATACTAATTTTTTATATGGGTTTGTTACTTAAAGAGATTATAACCCATCAAATCTGGTTCACATGGTCCAATCAAAATTCTGGACCCAAATACCCCTACAACCCACTCTCTTTTAGTTACTCGCTCATTTAATACGTTGTGTGGCACACACGCCCCATCATATCCTTTAGCTTCGGCGTTACATGCAAAATAGTCAGAGGTTTATCAAAGTTTAAAAAACAAAAACTCCATTTACCACTAAAAACACGAAATCACACCATTATATCAACACAAAAAGTTGAAAGGTTTTTCAAGAGGGAAACTATTCTTGGCGGTCTTAAGAAAAACCAATGGCAAAAAAAAAAAAAACAAAAGAGATTATCAATTGGCGAAACAACATGTTAGCTTTCTCTTTTATTTTTTATTATTCAAATATGTATAATTGAATGGTTGGGAAGCATGATTTGGGTTGTGTAAAATCAGTAAATATACTAATTTGGGTTATGTTGAATCAATAAATGATTTGGGTTGTGTTATATCAGTAATATATTGATGGTGTTTTTTTGATGAAAAAACCGTGTCCTATTGTTTGTTACTGTAAATACAATGATGTGTTGGTTGGTTAGGGTAGTCATCTGGGATGGGTTTCATGTATTTAGGATTGTTAATGAACAGGTTGATCTTTATAGTGGATTTTCTTGAGCTGTAGTCAACAAAATGGTTTAAACGAATTGGTATACCTGATTTTTGATTCATTCAACATTACTTGGTTTCCAGAATTTGTGTATATAAAGTGTTTACTTCATCTCGTGATTTAGGACTTCATAAATTGTTGTCTGTTAACTAAACTTGAAATGTTACGCATTTTTTTGGACTTATGCTTTTTTTCTTAGACCTCTGATTCTTACTTCATGTAATTGTGATGTAATGTAGATTGTTTTGTGTTTAAATTAATATGAGATGTAATGATTTGTTTTTAAAAGAAATTGTAATGCCGATAAATGTCAACGAAAACGTTAAAGCACTGCCTGAACAAGGAATAAATTAATTTTAAGTTGGTTAATACAGTTTGAAAGTTAAACCATAAACATTCATTAAAAGTTTATGATTGAGCATAATTCGAGATAGATACCATCGTTTTTCGATGTTAATTTGTGTCGAATCGAAGTCATAACAAGATGTAAGTGAACTGTTTTGAGTTATTGGAGTTCCTTTAATTATTTTTGTAATGTATCAGTGGGGTGTATAGTTATAAATTTGTTTGATGGTTGGTATGTAACTAATTCATGTATTCTAGGTATGGCATACATGTTATCGTTGGAGTCCGTTTTTTCAGTTCTCACTAGCCAGAGGGTCTCCGATGAGCACATGCTTTCATGCAAATCGGTGAGCCGTGACATGATGCAAGAGAAAGCAGTAAGAAGTAGTTACACCCACGAGCCAGTGACCAATTTGCATAAATAACTCATCTCGTGGACCCTGGATGATATCCACACTTTGGCACCAGTTTTTGAGAACCAGAGGACTACTATGGATGATGGCTGATGATTGTTGATTTGTGGGGGTGGTGGTCGGGTTTATTTTAGTTTACTGTAGTTAAATTATCCACTTGTGGTTGTTTTGATTTTGTACCTTTCTCCGTTTTGTGAACATGTTTATGTTGAGTCTAAGCATCTATGCATTTTGTTTTTAATTTGTTCAAAACGTTGAATGTTATGTTGAATGGATTATTGTTTTGGTTGTTTGTAGAGTTAATTGATGCAAATTGTGTTTGAGTTTTATGTTCCTAAATGTTGATTTGTGAGTAAAATGTTTGTTGTAGTACAATACATTGGATAATTCTGTATATGCACTGCTGTGGGGTTTCATGGATAAATCTGTGGTGTTTTAGCATAAACGTATGGTGTGGTATCCTTATAATTTTTTGTTGAGATGTTAGGCAAAACATAATGTTGATTATGTCTTAATTTGTGATGTGCCAGTCACAATATAGTAATGTTTATTATGGTGTGTATGTTAACTTAGACGTCATTCCTTTGTTAGCATATGTGTTGGAATAAAGAAATGGTTGTTTTGTAAATGTGCATGCTTCATCATAAAATAATAGTAAATAGCTTGTAAGTCTGATATAAGTGGGATGGATGAGATAGTCGTAAAAGTAAGATATGTGTGTTGGTAAAGCGGGTAGGGGGGGGGGTGTGCAAGTAAAAATAAATAAAGGGGATAATCAATGTAACAAAAAAAGGGTTGGATGTGCATTCACAAAACACTAGTGTTTGTTAGTTAAACTATGGGCTTAGTTTGTGTGTCGTTCAAATATAATGTACAGTGCACAATTATTTGCTATATACTACTGTCTTTTCCGAGTTTCTTTGCATAAAGTATTGGTGTGAATGTAAACATAATTGGTGTGTGTTTATGAAGGTTAATAAAAAAGATGCTATGGTTTAGATGGATGACATCAACTGTGTAAATCGATAAAAAAACAATAAAACTGAACATCACAAAAAACATCTTTTATTATCTAGAAGATAAAAAACATCATAACAAGAAATACAACAACTGTGTTGACCAACCATATGATCGTTGTAAAATCTCCTTCGCTAGCCATTTTGCAATCCTTATGCTCTCCAATTGAGTAAAAGAAGTTGAGTTTCTTATCATCAAGAAGGGACCATGTTAGTACAACCTATCTCTTAATTGAATCTAAGGAGTAAAAAATACGGAACAAACTCAATGTTTTTTAGTTGGTATATCAAAAAATAACCACGACATTTTAACTCATCTCTTGGTTTGTAATATAGAAGAAGAACAATAGAACATTTTTAGACTGTAATATTGCCTGGAATTTTTAATATTATGAAAAAAAATTGTAAATGTTTGATGAATGTCAAATAAACATGCATAAGGCAATAACTTAATAATAATTGTTTGTTTAATAATAAATCAAACAACAAAATAGATGAATCAAATAACTACAGTCTTAAAGAATTATAAAAAAAAACAATTCAAAATTGGGTTGATTAATTTATCATACCTAATTTATATTTAACCAACATGGACTTAATCGGTGTATAAATTGATACAGTATACAACATATAGTTAGCACATATATCATTCAATTAAACAAACACCAAAAAAGAAATACAATATGATTGTAAATGAAAATAAAGATTGTCGAGAAAAGTATCACTAACTTTGTACTTTTTTTTCACCACTCAACTGTTGAATGCCAAATTATTGAAACTCGTGTTGTGTATGAGTTGAGAGTAAGGAACAAACTGATATAATAGTATGAATCGGAACTCAAAAATCATTGATTGATTTTTTCTAGTTAATACAAAACATGGTATGTGGATAATGCTAAAAAAATGGACGTTGCCTATTTTTGGGTTAACATACACATTTATTGGCTGATATTAATATGATGGATTAATTACCTTCTTAAAATAGAATCAATCGTGTGTAATTAAATTAATAAGAAAACAAAAGGGCAATTCTGGAATAATTGATGTAATTTGGACCTTTTAGGGAGGTAAAAAAAGATAGAATTTTTAAGGGTTGGGTTATGGGTATTTGGTCTTTATAGGCTAATATCTGTTTTTATATAATGTAATTAATTAGAATTATTATCCGATAATAGATATAATTAACAACATTAAGCAAGATAAATGCATTTATTACTGTGCAACTACATGGGTTAATCGTTAAACAAGTAGTAATTAACTCAATTAACTACTAAACGAAGTTGGTGTCTAAAAACCAAATAACGTGAAATAACTATGTATGAAGAACCCGATATAGGATTATGCACGTACTCCCTCAATCTTTATACCTCCAGATCATCTTGGGATATGTTATAACTATCAAATCCCATTAGACAATCAACTATTTTACACGTAGATTATCAACGATTGACGAATGACCTAAAAAACTCTTTTCTTTATTCATTTTATCTCTGTTACCAAGTAATATAATCGTTACAATATTATGACATCGTAGAGTTCAAACTCTTTATACATAGTCGATAGGTATCATCTTAACTCACCCTTAGTTACACAAGTACTTAGCTATGCCCAATATTCTTTCGACTAAAATTTTTGACACACTAGTAGTCCAGATTCTAAACACAACAAACAGATAATTAACTATATAGATGATCTAAGGTCAAAGGATTACAATCATTTAAGTTCTTATAGAGATAAATGAGAACTACCGATACTTATTTAATAAATACTCGTTAACTACATATTAATATATTACAAAAAAAAGTCACGGTCAAATGAAAGTCAACTCTTAAAAAATCCTCTCTACACATTCATCCACACTTAAATTTATTCCATACAATCTTTTCAAATTTGAACCTCTTTTAGCATTTTTTCACATCTTTTTTCTTTACTTTTTTCCTGATTTGGCGTTTTTTCCTAGAAATTCTGGCATCTAACAACAAATCTCTTTTTTTCCTCAAACTTTGCACCTTGTTTTCTTAACCTCCACTTAATCTCTCTCTTCTTCCATATCACCACCACACTCTGCCTTTATATTTTCCTTTTTTTTAATTATTTTTTTCACTTTTAGTTGACTCTAAAAAATGACTAAAATGTTAAGTTCTGCAAAAATTAACAAAGGTATAAATGGAAATGTTGTCGCCGAATACTAATCTTCTCAACACAACAGAATCTTTCAAAGGTGATGAAGTTGATGTTGTTAAAAATCTTTCTCCGAAGAACTTAGCAAGTAAAGATGCGGAAAAGGAGGTTGAAATTTCAGATCTGAAGACTAGTGAGTCAAAAAGCGAGTCAAAAGGAGTTCCATGGTCAAATCTCTTCGATAAGGAGGCGAACAAGACCCTAAAGTTAGATTATCATGTACCTACAAATACGGAAGGGAGGAAAATAATAGAGCCACCTCAAGATGTGCTCGATGAAGGGTCTAATCAATGGGTAAATTGTTTAATCGGTCAATTTCTGGACAATCCTCCACAGTTATATGCTATTGCAAATTTTGTCAGATATATGGAAAAATTTGGGGAAAGTTGAGATAAAATCAAGTATAAAAGGTTCTGTAGTGTTCAAGTTTTAAAATAAACAATATTACAGTAAGGCATTAGAACAGCTTTAGCATATAAATGGTAAGCCATTACTTCTTAGACCTTGGAAACCTGGAATGCAATTTGATAAGATTGATGTTTCTAAAATTCCGATTTGGGTGAAATTAATAAATGTTCCTATGAATTTGTGGACACAAATAGGTTTGAGCTATGTAGCGAGTGTAGTGGGGGTTACATTACAAATGGACACTATAACAGAGTAAAAAACAAGATTGGGTTATGCTCGGGTTTGTGTTGAGATAGATACACATAAAGAATTACCTGAAGTGGTTTATGTAGATATTGGAGTAGAAAAATTACAAGAGGTAAGGGTGGAGTATGAATGAAAACTAGTAATTTGCAAAAAGTGCATTAAGTTTGGTCATGTGGAGAGCAAATGCCTCAACATTCAGAAGGTATGGATGCCAAAGAAACCTGCAGTTTCAGTGAATAAAGTTGATAAGGGCAAAAGTGTAGTTGAAGAGTAGAGTATTGTTAGGAGTACTAGGAGAAATGAGAATAAACAGGGAGAATCTAGTTCAGTCGCTATAACAAACAAATTTGAGGAAGTGAAAAATCTAGGAAAAAGTGTGATTAATCAAGATGTTCTTGAGTTCATCAATCGTAATGGAGGAGAAGAAAGCCCCAGTCCACCTAATATATGAATATTGTAGCGTGGAATGTCCGAGGGTTTAACAATTTCCTAAGACAACTTGATGTTAAGGAGTTTTTAATTAGTAATAATATTAGGTTAGTTGGGATTTTGGAAAAAAAAGTTAGAATCAACAACTTTCCTGCGATAATAAGTGCGCATTTCTCTCATCTGGAAATGTTGCACAATTATAATAATGATGAAACAGGAAGAGTTTGGATACTTTGGGACAGTAGATATGTTGAAGTTAAACTATTATATCAATCTTCTCAGGCATTATTTATTGAGATGAATATTATTGAAAGTAAGGATTTGTTCTATATTGGAATGGTGTATGCAAGTAGTGATGGTAAGGATAGGAAAATGTTAAGGAAGGATATGGTTGATTGGAGCAACAAGTATGAAACAAAAAAGATGTGTGTGTTGGGAGATTTCAATGAAATATTAAAAGTACAATACATATTAAATTGTGACACACTTGATAAAGGGGTTCTTGAATTTGCTGAATGTATTGAGGATGCAAGCTTGTATGAACACAATTATGGTGGTCAGTTTTATACTTGGACAAATAAAAGTAATGATGGACATATAAGAGCCAGTAAAATAGACAAAGTCTTCATTAATACAAAGTGGTTAGATACTATGGTATCAAGTGTGATTGTCAGTCCACCTTCAACATCTGATCATTGTGCAATCAGGATGATTCTGGGTAGTAAAAAGTGTATGATTCCTAGTCAGTTTAAGTTCTTCAATGTGTGGGCTAAAAATGAAGGTTTTGTGGAGGTTGTCAAGAAAGCATGGAGTATTAGTATTGAGGGGAATAACATGTTCAAACTATATATGAAACAGAAGAATACAAAATTTGCGCTGAGGAAATTCAATAATATGTATTTCAGAAAGAACTCATCAAGTATTGAAAATATTAGAGCTCAATTAGACATTGTTCAAACAAAAATTATGAATGGTGACCGAGATATACGTAATCTGAATGAGGAGAATGTACTTAGTAAAGAGTTGGAGGAAGCTATGATTATACAACACAATATCCTTAAACAAAAAGCAAAAGTCACTTTCAACATTGAAATGGACTGTAACTCGGCTTATTTCTATAAACTAATTAAAGGCAGAATTGCTAGAAATAATATTACAGTTCTAATTAATGATGCAGGTGATACAATAGTGGAGCCTGAACTTATTAAAGAGGAGTTTGTAAATTTTTATAAACAACTATTAGGATCTGAGGCTGTCGATGATGAAGTTTGTTCTAGTAATATTATCAAGAAGATCATAAGTCATACTTAATTGAAGATAAAAAAGATGAACTTATTGCTCCAATAACTGATAGAGTAATTAAAGAATCGCTCTTCTCCATCAATGAAAACAAAAGTCCAGGCCCAGATGGTCTGAATTCAACATTTTACAAAGCTTCTTGGGATGTGATAGGTGAAGACTTTACAAAGGCTATTAAACAATGTCTTAATACATGGGATCTACTCACACAAGTTAATGCAAAAAATATAGTCCTCATTCCTAAAGAAAATAAGCCTCAAAGTGTTAAAATTTTTAGGCCTATATCATGTGTTAACACCACTTATAAAACCATTTCAAGGGCTATCTGCACTAGGCTTAAAAAGGTACTTGGCTCTATTATTTATTTAAATCAAGCATCTTATGTGGGAGGGAGAGATATAAGTGACAATATATTGGTAGCTCAAGACATTGTATTAGGCTATGTGATGTCTCCTCATTTGTGATAGATTTATATTAGGATGAGACATCATTTTTAGTGATTTAGAAGTCATAATAGTCGATTTTCTTGAGAAATAGTGCACTTTCCTATTTTGAGCCTTGATTTAGTAAAATAATATTTTTAGAGCATATTGGGTTTAATTATGTATTTAGTGTGAAGCTTTAAAGATAATTATGGAGATTAATTAGAGTCCAAGTCAAAGACTACAAGATATGGATAGAGATGAGCATGGTAATTGGAGATAAAGGAAAGAAAAGCTAAAATCATGGAAAAGGAAAAGCTGCCTTAATCTGAATTTCTGCAGCTACGCCTAAATAAGTGGTCATAACTCCAAAACCAAGCAGATTTTGGAAGATTCCTTTCATAGGAACGTAGATAATTCTGTGAGGATTCTTTTGGTATCTTGTTGAGCAAAAACCGACCAATAACGAAAAAGATATGATCAAAACAAGTCAGCAGTAATTATCTTTATTTCCATACGAATTTGAGTTGGGCTTGGAGTCCATTACTTAACCTCTCCTTCAAGAAAACGAATTAGGTCTTCTAAACACCTATAAATACACCCTTATATCACTTGTAAATCATCCTTGCCTCATAGTAATTAGTTCTTAAGGTTTTATTCTTCTAGTTTATTGTAGAGAGCAAGATGATGTCTTTTGTAATTTCTTTTAGTTTATTTCCTTCAGGTATGAACTAAACTTCCCATAGCTTGGGTTTTGCATCATGTATAAACTATGAATTCTAATTCTTCTATCTAAGTTTCTTTGGGAATTACATGTTTTAATCTGATATTAGCTTCTTACCCTTATATTTGTTTATGTGTTTTGATTTATTGTCTATCCTATAACTGATCACTTTAGGATTTTCTTAATAGTAATTAGATGGTCACCTTAGCTGGGTGTCTAATTATTGAAACACCACATAACGTCTAGTGTCGATATTAATCCTGACAAAACTGATTCTAACTAGATAGTCATTAAGGTATAATTTAACCACTATCACCATGTATGGAAATTGATTGCTTAGGGCCCTAGTCGCGCAAGTTAACCCTATTTGAACCAGCCTCGTGGTGTGTCCGTAGCCCCCTTAGTCGCTCTCAAGGTCTAAGGAATGGGAATTTAGAATCTTGACTAAGTATACAAGAGCTAATATTCTCCCTTATTAACTAGATCTAATAGAAAGAATTAGAAGGATTAGTGCATACTAGCAAAACCTAAGTTATATTTCTCATTTCATATTCTTCGTATTTTATTCTTTTGTCTTTATTTTCTTAGTTTTAATTCTTAAATTCGAAATTCAATCTCTTTTATTTGCTGTCTTAAATTAATTATTGCTTACTCGTTATTGTTACCTATTCGTATAACACACTTAAGTCCCTGAGAACGAACTCAACTTACTAACTAAAACTTGCATACGTCCTGTAATACTTGTAGTACTGTGCCTGTCTAGGGTGAGAGTGCGTAGTTTTCTAGACTTTATTTATCTTATTTTTATCACACCCTAGGCGACACCAAGTTTTTGGCGCCGCTGCCGGGGACTTGTGTCTCGTTAGCGTGTGGGTTGTCTATTTCGAGTAGTAGTTTTTCATTAGTTTTTATTTTTCAGTATGTTTTTGTTTTTCCGGATTTACGCTTGTGGTTTGCTTTAGTCTTTTTCAGGTTTCACAGTGTTTAATTCTTGGCCTCCGTTATCGGAGCCTGAGAGGAGCTTCAGACCTTATAACAAACGTGTTCGTGAGGAAAGATCCTTAAGAAGAGCTATGGCAACCGTACAAGATCCGTTAAATCCACCACTTGGAGTCTCACCTAGAGGAAATCCACCAGGAGGACCACCACCACTTGTTCCACCTGGTGGACAACAACAAGGTGTACAACAACCACTAGGACGAGGTAATGGGCAGAATAATTAAAATCGAGCAAAGCAAGACCTCCCTGGTCTTCATGTGCCGTTCCATGTTCAACCAATAGGTTACCATCCTCCAGAGATCCAGAATTTTAAATTTCGACCCGATCCGGGTATGCTCAGTCAATTTCAAAGTCATGGACTCTACAGTGGTACAACAATTCAAGATATGGTAAGATTGATGCAGAGGTTCATGCAGATTTGTGATGCCTATGTTACTCCAGGCATTACACGCGAGCAACTGTATTGTCATATGTTTCCGTTCTTCTTAACCGGTAGAGCTAGCGAATGGCTAGATAGACAACCACCTGGGACAATTAATTCATGGACAGAACTTCAAGCCGCGTCCTTTAACCGTTTTTATCTGAAGAGCATGAGACTTAAAGATCAAAGCGAGCTTGCAAGATTTTGTCAAGAAGATGGAGAAACAGTAGGAGAATCATGGACAAGGTTTCAACATAAATTAGCTAGATGTCCGCTCCATGGTTATAACCCCGCTCTACAACTTGCTATATTCTATGAAGGTCTTAATGATAAAGGTAGAGAGAAGGTGGATAACATTGGAAATGGTAATTTTGTGTCCATGAATCATAATAGAGCTTCCGAGGTTTTGGATAATATTATTGAACAAGAAAGGAGTTGGCCTTCAACGCGAGCTCCTGTAGCAAAGACCCGAGGAACTCTTCGTTTAGATGCAGAAACTGCGAACTCAGCTCAAATATCCTCATTAGAAAATCAAATCAAAGAGTTGAAGTTAGAGATGTGATGTCTCCCTAAATGTTCTAATTTTATGCCATTGGGAGACATCATTTTTGGTGTTTATTTAATTAATATGATAGACTTTTGGACTAAATTTGCAATAATCCGGAATTACCTTTTTATTTCTAGCATTTTTAATTTATTAAACTTTTGCGCGTAATATTGGTATTTTTAGTGTAAAGTTTACAGGTTTTAGATGTTAGCTAGAAGAGGAATCCGAGGAGAAAGTCAAAGATCATGATATGGAGTCAAGACTTAAAGATAAATCCTGAAGATATTATTTTTAGAGCTGAAAATCAATTTTCCAGGCCATAGATTGCTGATTTCGAGGTGCTTAAGAGACGATTTAGCCGCTGACTCTTGAAGAGATTATGTTCCTTATCGAGTTACGGAACTTTAGCAACTGGAATGAGGTCAATCGGGGTCATAACGAAGCGGGAAAAGCCGTTTCAGTGAAGGTGTATCAGCAGTTACGGGATTTGGGCTTAATTAGTGGACTTGGGCTTTTCTAATTTTTACTTAATCCTTAAGTAAAAGCCCTAATCTGATTTTATGATTATAAATAGGTCTTTAGACCTCATTATTCAGTACCTCTCATTTTATTCTTCAATTCAATTCATCCTTTGAAGAGAGTGTCCAGAGAAGAAGCAGAAACAATTCACATTCCACAAGATTAAACACCAGAGAGAAGCAACAGAAGGAAGAAAGAAGAAGCTACAAGAGCTGGAGTGGGTCTATAGCTCCGTTCGTAGTCATTCCAATTCCGGAAATTAGGTTCTTTTTCTATTTTAATTTTGTAAACAATATGAATTCTCTTTCTTTTAATTTAGTTTTTAATTTTAATATGAGCTAAGCTTTTAATAGTGCTTGAGAAC
The DNA here is from genome assembly GCA_029959085.1 of Nemophila menziesii. Classification (NCBI taxonomy): domain Eukaryota; kingdom Viridiplantae; phylum Streptophyta; class Magnoliopsida; order Boraginales; family Hydrophyllaceae; genus Nemophila; species Nemophila menziesii. Next base: position 17,059,683 of record JARWIR010000009.1, on the reverse strand, counting down.
AAACAATGGGTGAATCTTAATTTTATGAAATAACGAATGTTGAATTTGGGTTTATGCTAAATTAAATTAGATTGGGTTCATTACTCTTTTTTCTGATAATTTGTGATTATTTACTGATTTTAGAGTCGCGAACTAAGATTAGGTATTAGTATCTAAGCTATTCCATATATGTGGCGTATGGATCATCCTGACGGAGGGTTTAGGTATAGAATTAATTATTCAATCTAGGATAAAAGCTATTGATTCTGACGAACTTAGCTAATTCTAGGGCCAATGAGGTAAAACACTTAATCATCCAACGGTGGATCATATTTACCCTGACGGGACTAGTGACACTTTAGGATCGCCTTATAGTCCACCCTGACGGGGGTATAAGGAATTTAGAATCCCGACCATTGTAATTGACCGATTTAGCCCTTAAACAACATAAGTTAGGAAGTAAGATTAGGAGGATCCTTGCGTTCTCAAGTACTACATCTCATATTGCGTTTTCACTTATTTTACTTGCGTCTTAGCTTCTACTTGCATTTAATTATTTGTCTTTTATTCATTAGCTTTAATCAACAAAACCAAACAAACATTTTATTATCTTTTATTTTCATATGTGCATCAATCACTATTTGCTAGACATTGTGATCAACCATTCCGTCCTTGGAACGAATCTGTATTATCATACATACTACTTGGGACAACCGTACACTTGCGGTTGTGGTTCGATTAGCATTTGCATTTATTTTTAGAACACACAAAGGACCACCAAGATGCAAAAGAATTTAGCCGCATCAAACGTAGTACAAGAAGCACAAGGTTGTCAACAATGTGGGGTTAATAATCATACATGGGAAGAGTGAGAAAAAAATCCACAATCAGTTTACGTCATATCCAACCGAGGAGGTTATCAATTTGGTAATCGAAATCATCCGGGTATGCAGTACTCAAATCCACAGGGGGCCGCCAATCCTGGTCATTATCAACCGCGCCCCCAGAACAACTTTTTCCAACCAAGAGGTCAGTATCAAAATCAACATCAAAATAGACCTGCTCCCCCTCAACAACCTGTTCAAGATTCCTATACCGATGCGTTAGATCAGAAAGCTTTACCTCAGTATCCTCAAGAAGGATCTATGGACAATCAACAAGTGATGAAAATCTTGGACCATTTGACCACGAATATGAACGCTCAGGAAGAGAAAGTCCGAGGACGAGATGCCGCAATTCAGACTTTAGGTACTCAAATAGAACAATTAAACAAAGTTCTAACCAATTTAATGGAACAGAAAGAATTGAAGGCTATCGAAGGAGGTGATGACAATGTTGGGTTCGAAGCTTGTAAGGCCATTTGCCTTGAAATTGAAGAAGAAAAAAAGGAAGTACCGCATGCTACCGTTAGTGCCGTGAAAGTTCCGAGTACCGAAGAAGAACCAACCAAGTCTAGCCCCGTGGAATCTAACTGTTCTGAGGTTTATGTGGAGGACGATTCAGAAAGAGCTGAATTTATACAGCTTCTGAAGGATATGCAAGAGGAAATTCGATCGGTTATGGATTATCAAGCTGAGCTGGATAGAGAAAAAGAGAAAGAAGCCTCCAAGGAGGAATCAACAGTTGAAGATGAAGTTGCACCTTCTGTGCAAAAAGAGAAAGAAGAAGAGAAGGTGGAACATCCACCTATTGTTCAAACAGTGTCACCAACTATTCCTGATACAAATCCTAAGGCTGACACTGAACTCAAGACATTTGTAGATGCGTATACACCTGAAAATATCAACGCCCAAATGCTTGAGATTGCGAAGAAAGGACTTACACCGCAACAAGTTTTTACGCAAATTATTCCTGAGAAAGAGGCGAGTGTAGAGATCCCAAGAGAGAACCTGAGAGTCTCAAGAAGAAGTGAACGAGAGCTACCAACAAAGCTTAAAGATCTGGGAAGTTTTAACGTTCCTATTCAAATAAATGGTATGCTCAAGGTGAAAGCTATGTACGATGTGGGTTCTGGTTTGAATCTTATGCCTAAGTCCGTGTTCGAGAGACTTGGACTTCAGAAATCAGATAAAACTCCAGTGAAGTTGCAGCTCGCTGACAACTCAGTTACCAGGACATGGGAAACAGTGGAGGACGTCTTAGTCCGTGCAGGTAGTATCGCCATCCCTACTGACTTTGTTATACTTGAGTTTGATGCAGATAAGCAGGTTCCAATCATACTTCGACGGCCTTTCATGGCCACAAGTCAAAGTGTAATCAACTTCTAAGAAGGGACCATCACCCTTCATGCAAAGAACGTATCCGAGACCTTCTATGTCTTGGGTAAGAATCCAAGGAAGTTAGATCCCACCGTTCCTGTCATCCACAGCCTTTCACATCACAAAGTCCCTCCTGAGAAGATCCACTTAAAGCCTGTGGATACTGAGCCAAACATTGAGTTTGGGGTTGGCCATGTAGGGTGATGGTCTATTCTCGCGTTTGTGAGCCAAACACATCAAATCTTCTCTCCACATCATTACAAAAGATTCAAGCACCCAATTCTCACCAAACACATCAAATTGAAGAATCAAGAGCTCAAATTTTCAAAATTCATCCTACAATTTCTTAAATCCCAGCCAATCCATCAAGTATCCGCCTTACCCACATAGAGATTCATCATCAATTCATCTTTCCTAAGCCAAATCGTCAACCAAAAATTCACAAGTTCAAATTTCAAGAGTTGTTAAAGCTTTGAGTTGGGGGTTAATTGAAGATGACTAATAGAACAACAATATTAGCTAACAAGAGGGAGGTGAAGAAAAGCAAGGTTTTGGATCCAATTAAGAAGAAATCAAATAACAAAGGTTCTACTTCTAAATCAAAGGGGAAAGACGATGTTGAAGATGGAGGTACGATGACTTTGTTTAATCGTAATGGTAAAAAGCTCCACTTTTATGCAAAGGAGAAAACACAACTTCCACAAGGTCCTACACCCAAGGAGAAAGAGGAAGATTCAAAGGCCTTAAAAGCTTCTGCAGAGAAACAATTAAAAGAGCTACCTTTTGCTTATGAGAAAGTATTCAAGGAAGAAGTTGGTACAGGAGAGTACAAGAGATTCTTAGAGATTGGTGCGAAATTGGGTTGGTCTACGTTCATGGTAAGACGTTCTGAATTATGTCATGAGTTAGTTTTGGAATTCTATATAGGCCTCTTTAGTTGAGATAGTAAAGGTTGTGTTCCGATTAGAGGAAAGTTAGTTCCTTTCACAGTTGAGGAGATTAGAAACCACTTCAAGTTTAAGAAATTGAAAGGTTATTGCAAATATGATGAAGCGGTTGCTAAACGAAAAATATTTGATGAGGGATTACTTTTTGAGCATGTTTTAGACAAGGAGAAAGTGCAATCACATAAGGGAGAATTGAAGGCACCTTGGCCTTACAAATATCTTCAATCGGATTCGAGAATTTGGCACAATTTCCTTATTCCTAATGTCTTTGGAAACGCACGAACTTTGGATGTGACTATGAAGAACGCTCTACTTTTGGATTGTATTTTGAGAGGAGAAGAAGTAGATGTGGCACAGTTGATCTATGAGGAGGTGATGCGATTTTCGGTCTTTCCTAAATCAGTTTATAATGTTAAATTTCCTACTATGATCACGTGTCTTGTGCGAAAAGAGAATGTTACATTGGGTGAAGAAGAGAAACTCGAGTTTAAGACGAGTTATATTGATAATGCTTGGATTAAGGATATCTTTCGAAGAGCGAGTTCTAAGCAAGTCTCGAAAGAAGAAAAGGAGCAAAGTTGGCAAGAGAAGATGGAGGAGCATTTAACAAAATTCGAAGCAGCTCAAACTTCTTTAGTCAATGATGTGGCACAAATCAACGCTAATCATGTGCACATCATGAAACTCCTTGAGAAATTAACGAAAGATCGAGCAAATCCAACCTTGGATGTCAATAATGCGAGGCAATAAGCCTCGAGAGTATGTTCTCTTTCTTCCTTACCATTTCTGTAAATGCTTGAGTCTTTTTCGAGTCGTGGGGACATGGCTCATTTTAGAGTTGGGGGTGTGGGGATTCGTTGTCTCTCATCTCCATTTTTCTGTTTTTAGGTAGAAATTAAAATTTTTGATACATGGGAATTAGATGTAGAGTGTGTTTAATAACTTGAAAGCATAAGCTCAGTGAATTAATGATAGTAAGTAGTATGTTTATGAGCTATGTTATTTGTATGCTTTGAGTATTTGCAGGAAAACACACGTTGATAGTAAAGAAAAGATTAGTGAGCCATGCGATAGAAAGTATGTTCGATCTTAGGGAACCTTGAGAAGTGTGTAGGCCGTGAGATCCAAGCTAGTTGACAAACCATTTGATGAAAGTGCTAAAGGTAAGAAAATAACGAAATTACATATTGTAGAAAGAGATTAAGGCGGATCTTTCATATTTGAAGCCTTTGAAGCCTTTTTATACCTTCTCACCTTGTGATTTTTTGATTTTATATGCTATATCCTTCTCAGCCCCTTCTAGCCTTTCTAAAGCTTTTTATTGGAACACATTATAAGCCATACCCTTTAGATTATAGGACTTTTCCATATGACCCGCACTCGAATCGCGATGCATAGACAGTTGTTTTAGAGCTTGAGTTTGGGGTGGTGGGTCCACCATTATGGGAATTGTTATTGGGATGGGATTTTTGAGCTTATTAGTTGTGCTTGTGCATTATATTGATGATGATTCACATATTTTTATTGTAACCCTTTGTCGGGGTAATAGTGAATGAAAAAGAAGCTACGAGCTAATTTTGCCAACAAGGGCATTAAAAAGAAATATATATATATATATATATATATATATATATATATATATATATATATATATATATATATATATATATATATATATATATATATATGCGAAAAGAGCATGATATCTCAACATTAAAAAGAGAGTCATAGCTTAAGAAATTTATTTGAAAAGAAAAGAAAATATATATATTCGGTCCGGCAAAGTGTAATTTTTATGTGAACATCTTATGCTTTAATTGGGTTATTGGGGATGCTAAATTGTGCATCAAGGAATTCATTGGGTTGAGTGAGAAACGTTTTATGAGAGTAACTCAAGCTCTAGGGCGATTCGTTGATGGCTAGTAAGGAGAGAGCCAAAAGCTCACTCTAAATTATCCAAATATACTATCATACCGACCCTAAGCCTAAATTACAACCTTAAAGACCTTTTGATTCTTTGCTATGTAATTGAGAAGTGATTGATCCATTAGAGAGTAGTTAAGTGGATCTTTGAATACTAGTGAAGTTCGATGAACAATCTATAGCTTCCTTGGGGAACTGAGTAAAGTACCAATCCTTCTTACATTGCGAAACTAATCTGATCTTGAATTCAAGCCGTGTTGACTGTGGATATGAGAAGTATACAGGTATGTAGTTTATGAATATTATTGCATGAAATTTTCTGAGTTGTTGCTTTAGGATTATTCTATGTATTATGCTATGTTCTTCCCATTGTGTTGAAAATTTCATAAGTGTGTATTTATAGACTTCCCTTTGTTTTTATCTTTATTGTATCGGGACGATACAACTTTGAGTTGGGGGTCTTGATGTCTCCTCATTTGTGATAGATTTATATTAGGACGAGACATCATTTTTAGTGATTTAGAAGTCATAATAGTCGATTTTCTTGAGAAATAGTGCACTTTTCTATTTTGAGCCTTGATTTAGTAAAATAATATTTTTAGAGCATATTGGGTTTAATTATTTATTTAGTGTGAAGTTTTAAAGATAATTATGGAGATTAATTAGAGTCCAAGTCAAACACTACAAGATATGGAAAAAGATGAGCATGGTAATTGGAGATAAAGGAAAGAAAAGCTAAAATCATGGAAAAGGAAAATCTGCCTTAATCTGAATTTCTGCAGCTACGCCTAAAGAAGTGGTGATACCTCCAAAACCAAGCCGATTTTGGAAGATTCCTTTCATGGGGACGTAGATAATTCTGTGAGGATTCTTTTAGTATCTTGTGGAGCAAAAACCGACCAATAACGAAGAAGATATGATCATAACAAGTCAGCAGTAATTATCTTTATTTCCATACGAATTTGAGTTGGGCTTGGAGTCCATTACTTAACCTTGATTATCTTATTTTTCTATGTGAGAGTGCATAGTTTTCTAGACTTTATTTATCTTATTTTTATCACACCCTAGGCGACACCACTATGAGAAAAAGAATTCTGATCCAAAGTGTACTATCAACCTTGATTTACAAAAGGCATATGATAGTATAAATTGGAAATTTCTAATTAATACAATGGTGGCATTTGGATTTCCTGAAAAGTTTATTAAATGGATTAGGATGTGTGTTTGTACTCCTACATATTCAGTTTGTATAAATGATGAATCTTGTGGGTATTTTAAAGGGAAGAGAGGACTAAGACAAGGATATCCTCTCTCCCCTTATCTATTTTCTATGTGTATGGAGGTGTTTACTGGATGATTTAATCGCTTGGCTAAGAAGAATCGGTTTAGTTATCATAAAAAATGTAGAGAAATAAAGCTTAATCACATCATCTTTGTAGATGATGTACTGATTTTCCTCAAGGCAAATTTGGGTTCTGCTAAGATAATTAAACAAGGCCTTAACATCTTTACTAGAAATTCTGGCTTGAATATTAACTATAAGAAAAGTGAACTGTATTTTGGTGGCACTGATGTAAAGATTATGGAGAGTATCTCAAACGAATTGAATATCAAGATTGGGTTATTGCCTGTAAGGTACTTAGGAGTACATCTTCATTCAAAAAAGCTAAGTGTTAGTGAAGGTAATAAACTTGTTGATAAAATCTGCAGCAGTATTAATCAATGGACCTCAAAGCTGCTTTTATATGCTGGTAGGGTTGAACTTATTAGATGTGTTTTAATCAGCAAAATATTGTTCTGGTGTAAGGGTTTTCCTACTACCAAAACAAGTTATTTACAAACTTAATCAGATGACGAGTAGTTATTTATGGAAAGGTAATACTGATGGGGCGCAAGGGGCCAACGTTTGCCTGGCATAATGTGTGTACAAGTAAGCAGAAGGGAGGTTTGGGAATTCCTAGTATTGAAGAGTTAAATAAAGTCTGTCATTTGTTCACTTTCGGGAGGATGTGCTCTCAAGAAAATAATTTATGGATTATGCAGGGCCGGCCCGGGGGCAAGGTAACCAAGGCGGTCACCTTGGGCCTAGGGATGGCAACGGATCGGATTATTACAAAAAATTCCAAAACCATGTCCATATCCATTTAATTTATCAAAAACCAAACCCTAACGGATTTAACCATCGGACTTACTTTTCAAAACCATATCCGAATAATTCGAATTCGGTTTTTTAAACGGTTTTTCGGATTTTAACCATAACCTCGCCTCGCTCTTGTGACATGCCAAACTATAACTCTCTAAATATATTGAAAATATTGAACAAGATCACAAATACATAAAAATCTCCAATATATAAAATATTATGTTGATCTATAATTAAATAACGTTTTTGTTAATTCTAATATTTAAATTTTAGTTTTGAGATATGAAAATACTTTTTTATCTATATTACTATAAAATATACAAATGTGGATGATAATAAACGGGTTTTTGGTTATTCGGTTTTATTTTTTTCTAAAATTTGAAACTAAATCTTAACCATCATTTACATTTTTTCGGAACCATAACCTAACGGTTTTATCCATGGTTGCATAATCGATTTTTAATCGGTTCAAATTTTTATCGATTTTGATTTAAACCATAACCATTTCCATCCTTATCTAGTTGGGTTGAGACTTTTGGCCTTTTGGTAATTAAAAATAAAAAAAATAAGAAAGATGGACTTCAAAATATAATAATACATGTATTTTAGCCTTTAATAGGTAAAATAAAATTATATTATATATAAAACGGATTTTATTCGGTTTTTCGGATTTTTTTTAATCTAAAACCATAACCTAACGTTTTTAACCATCGGTTTTACTTTTTAAAACCAAACACTAACGGATTTAACCACGGTTACATAATCGGTTTTTATTCGGTTCGGTAATCTGTCGGTTTCGGATTAAAATCGTACCACTGCCATCCCTACTTGGGCCCCAGATTTTTAAGGGCCCAAAAAAAAATTAGTACCTAACGTATATAGTTGTTGACGCTTACTAAAATGGTGTAGATATAATAATTGGCCTAGTGGAAATGAAAGTTTTTGTGTAGGCGCAGGTCACAAACTCGAGACATGCTCTATACATTTTGTTTCCATACCTAACTAATAAATAAAATCCCGCATATACATTTAAGTAAAAAAAAAATTTCCTTCTATCCTTTTATAACTATATTTAACTTTATGCATCTTTTAACTTTAAGGTTAAATTATATTAATTTATTTATATATATGTTGTAGGTTTAACTGGATCTATTTAAAAAATGAGTAATGCTAGGTATCACCCAAAAAGGCATCACCTAAACATCACCCATGATGTGGCGGTTAGGTGGTCCAATCATGCAGGAGAGAGAAAAAATAAATCTGGAAAAAGAAAATCCATGGTTGGACCACCTAAACACCACATCATGGGTGATGTTTAGGTGAAACCTTTTTAGGTGATACCCAGCATTACTCTTAAAAAATATAAGAGATTTTTAAAATAAAAATCGAAATCGAAACATAGAATTATTAGAAAAAATTTCGTCAAATAAACAGGTTCAATTGTTCAACTATTATTTTATTCATACATTTTTTATATACTTGTGTATATAATATCACAATATTTTTTCAAGAAATGTTTATTTTGTAAATTTTATTATTAAATTATATATAAGCGATTTGTTTGTTAAAAACCAGATAAATTATTTTAATATATCGAAAAAGGCCCAATTCTTTTTTCCCGCCTTAGGTACTTGAGACACTCGGGCCGGCCCAGGGAGTATGTGGGTTAATTTGAATATAGTGAAAGGAAGATGTATGTGGAGTTTAGAAGAAAAACAATCCCATACTTAGATTTGGAAGTAGCTCATGAAAATCAGGAAAGTTGCCTATAACTATACACAACACAAGGCGAATAATGGTAAAAATACTTATATAATTTGGGATAGATGGCTAGATGGATCTAGCATACAAGATATACTCGAAACTGAACTAGGTAAAGATAATATCAACAACAATAAAACTGTTGAATCTTGCTATGGTAGAGACATGTGAAGATTACCACCGCGTATTGGGAAAATCATACCTAAAATTAATTCATATACTCTTAAAACATGAAGAGATATGAAGATATGGAGTGAGAGTAATAAGAAGGGGTTTTCCTTTAAGAAAACTTTACTTAAAATTACAAATGACACACACGATGTCAAATGGAGTAAAGTAATTTGGGCAAAATAATTTGGGAAAAATCTAATATCCCAAGATGCTCATTTTGTATCATGGCTTGCTATTGAATACAAGTTAGCTACTAAAAATCGAATGTTAGAATGGGGATGTCAAATTAATCCTTTATGCAGCTTCTGTAATGCAGTTTCTGTTGATTTAATACACCTATTTATTGGGTGTTCATTTTCGAGAAGAATTTTACTACAGATTTTAAGTAAATGTGGAATTAATGATACTCCAAGAGACTTGGAAGACTTGACAGAAATTATTATGAAAAAAGGGGTGTGAAGAGGTGATAGTGATTTTTATCTCTTTGAATACTGCGTATATATACTCTATATGGTGGGAGCGCAATGAGAGAGAACACGGTGGAGTTGGGTTGACTGAAGAACAAATCCTTAATAAAGTGGAAAAAATGGTGATTTTAAAGATGCAGAGAAGAAAATTTTAAAAGAAAGAGGCTATGAAGTTAATTGATGGAATAGGAAATGGACTTTTATAATTTTCCATAAGTTTTTAGTCTTTTAGGGCTTTTGTGTGTTGGGCCTTTTATGTAATATTTTATTAAAGTTTCTTTTGAAGAGTTAACCCATGTTGGGCCTAACTCTTAAAAGAACAAATTTGTAAAATATATTTGAAGTTGAGTTATATGTTAATAAAGTTGATTTGATGATAAAAAAAAGTACATATTAATATATTCAGATCATCAAAGTCATAACTTGATAATCTTACAAGTAAGAACAAGTTTAGATTAAGTCTAATGAGCAAGATTCTTATTATCATAACTCCTTATGATATCTAGTTTGTAACTTAATAAAGGACCCGCCTTTATATTATGTAGATAAATATTATAACTGTAAATGCTTGCATATATTTAAGGAAACAATTCATTTAATTATTGATTTAGAGATAACAAATATTATGCACATTAAGTACTTATGTTGAATTTATTACAAGACGATTGGGGCTAGGGAATGATTCCAACAATCTCCCACTTGGTCTAGACCCATTCACCAATTTGTTCTCATCAAACTCTTTTGACAAAAACCCTTAGGTAATTAGATCTACATCGTTATCCATTCCTTCTACATTTCAAATGAGAACATTCCCACGTTCAATTATCAATGAAATCAAGCAGCACTTAAGTAGAATTTGTTTGGACCTATAGTGTGGTATAGGTTTCTAAGATCATGCAATATCTTTGTCATTGTATAAAGAAACGAATTCCTTTGTTATTGAAACTTCAACATGTTCATATAAACCTCTCTTATCCAAACAACTTCCATAGTTGCATCTTATACGGCTATGTTTTCAACTTTTAGTTTACAAAATCTGCTATAGTATCTTGATTAAAACTATTCCAACTCACTTCTACTCTATAAAGACACAACGATATGTTGGTTTTGTATCATCCATGTTTGAAGCAAAACGAGCATCTGTGTACCCAATCAGCTTGAACTTATATTCTCCTTTAATGAGGAATTGGTTCTTAATACTTCTGAAGTACTTAAGGTAGTATTTACTACTTGACAACATTCCCACCAAGGTTACCTTGATACTTTATCACTCCTAGCGTGTAGTACACTTCATGTCTTATACATTTTATGGTATACTTGTTTTAACGAATACAAATCTACGCATGTGTTATCTTCCTTCAAGGGTCTTATGGAAAACCTCCCACTAAGAGTAATTACAAAGATTATTGTTAAATAGCTCCCCTTGGAATTTCCATGCAATATTTCTAAAATCATATTAATATATTAATTTGACATAGGTGAAATAGATTCTTCGATCTATCTCCGTAGATCCTAATTCAAAAAATATTAGCTATTTCTCCTAAATATTTTAAGGAAAATTATTGGATAATCAAAAAACTTGTCTTGTTTGCTTGGTTGGTATATCATATCCTTATATAATAATATGTCATCTACATATACCACTAGGAAGATGAGTGTGCTCCCACTAGTCATTTGTAATTTTATGACTCTTATTCTAAAATCATAAAATCAAACTATTTGATTGTATGAGAGTGAATAATCCAATTTAGCGACATTTGCTCGATCCATTAAATGGATTTTTTAAACTTACATATTTTATTATGAGAAGATGGTGACATGAGACCTATAGGATTCATCTTAAGGATGTCATCCTTGGGATCCCATTTAGGGAAAACTATTTTCACATAATCTTACAATATCTCATAATAATAGTACGTAGTCACCAATAATAGAATCTGAAATAAACTAAGCATTGATATGATAAAGGTATACACCACAAGTATTGGTTTCCTTTTAGTGAAAACTTTTAGCAACTAGAAGAACATTATAGGTCTCTACCTTACCGCCTGCTCAATAATTTCCTAAGAATCAATTTACAATAATTGAATATTATATCTATTGAAGATTTAACCAAAGTACCATAATTTGTTAATTCTCATAAATATTGATTCATATTTAATGGTTCTTAACCATTTGTCACTATCTAGACTAGCCATAGCCTCTCTATAGGGTATTAGGATCATCACTTGATGGGGGTTATCATCTGTATTATTTCCCTCATCAAACTTTCACCATTATTACAACTTATTTTTTTTGTATGATGATATCTATATAACCTTTAGGATACTTGTGTACAATAACTTCTTATTTCTCGTGATTTTTTAACTTCCTTGTTCCAGGGGGCGTTCATTAACCGTCTCCAATGCCTTAACATTTGAGACTTGAACCTTAGATGAAACTATTAGCTCATCAGGGAAAGAAAGATCGACATGCATTTGATGCTTTTTAACTTGTTTAAATAAATCTGCGATATTTATTTCATTATGATCTATTTCTACATTATGAATTCCTTCACTAAGGAATTACCACTCTGCAAGCTTGTACTTCTAACCAGAAACTCCTTGTATTCTGGTAGCACCGAAGATGTTATAAAATAAGGATATAAAAGTACACACACCTCGAGGGATACGATTAACTCTTCGCAAGTGAACATATTATTTTCAAGTAATAAGTAAGTGATGTAAAGTTTATTCTCAAGGATTTAGGTAGTTAGCTCAAATTTGTGTTAAAGTAAGTGTATATGAATTTAACTGTTTGTACTAAAAGACAAAATTAAAGAAATATTTGTTTAGTTTTTGATAATTAAGTATAATGAAAAAAATTAACTAAGACTGAACTAAGAATCAGAGAGAAGATAACTTAGGTTTGCAAGCACAAATTTATTCTATTGGACCGTTATTCAAATTATGAGGGCGAATTGAGATAATATAAGTAGTCAAGATTCTATAATCTTTCTAACTCCCGTCAGGGTAGCTTAGAAGCAACATCAACACTATTAGGGGATTTGGGTAAGGGGACCCTACACAAGGATTAATTATAACCCTAGAGAGTATCTAGTTAGGCAAGCCATTTAGAATCACTACCACACTCTAGACGATTATGAACCCTTTTCGTCCCTAAACCCACCGTCAGGGTGATAGTCTAAGAACTTAGGAAAGGTGTACAGACTCTAGAAAGAATAAGTCAAAATAACTCATAATACAATTATAAATAGAATGCTCTATTAAATTATAATATTTCTCAAATAATAATAGAATAGAAAAATAGCTGTCAAGGATTATACATAGAGTAAACCCAAGCTATGGAAAATTTAGTGCATGATTCAAGAAATAATATGAAAGAATAAAAAGTTTAGAAACATGGTTAAGCCAAAAATCTAAAGATAGTTATCCTAATAATAGAAATTGAATGATGCATAATTGGTGTCATGAGACTCCAACTTCTATAACTACCTCCTCAAAGTCAACTTGTTCTCTATCTAGTAAAAAAATACTGAATAAAATTAAGAAAGAACCTATTTCTCAAGTTAATTTCTGATATATATATATATATATATATATATATATATATATATATAATTATAATTATAATGGGATACAAACTTAAAAATTTATATATAAGGAGATATGTATTTGTAAATCTAAGAGTCTTTATAGATTTCAGACCCTTTCATAATTTTCATTCTAATAGCATGAAAACCTTTTTTTTTTTGTATTCGTTTTTGGTGGATAATTTGACATCTGTATAAATCGTATAAATCATATAAATCACAGTAAGGCAATCCTAAATTATGCTCCAAAAAATAAAAATAAAAAACTTATGAAAAGAGTAACATGGATATATTAGATGAGCCAATTGTTGATTGATGCCTATTAAAAAACTTATTTAGAAAAAGGTGCCTAGGAAAAAATATTTATTGAAAACAGCCCCCTTATAATTAACAATTAAAAAATAAGAAAAAAACTAATAAACACACGCGCGCGTCCGTGAATTTTTTTTAAAATCGTCATAACTAATTCAAAAAAAATCAAAAAAATCAAAAAAAATTATATTTGGATAAATCAAATTAATATTTAGGTCTATGATTTTTTTCGGAATTTTCTGAATTTTTCGATTTTTTTTTATTTTTTTAATTTTTTTTTCGCAGACACGAAATTCCATGTTTAAAACATGGAATTTCATGTTTGAAACATGGAATTTCATGTTTATTTCACGGTTTGCGAAAAAAAAATTAAAAAAATTCGAAAAAATTCAAAAAATTCAAAAAAAATCAAAAAAATTCATAGACGTAAATATTAATTAGATTTATTCAAAAATATTTTTTTTTTTAATTTTCTGATTTTTTTTGAATTAGTTATGACGATTTTAAAAAAATTTCACGGACGCGCGCATGTGATGGAATTAATAAAAGTATAGAAAATATAAAGGGGATATTTTCTATAAATAATTATTTCATTAGGCATTTTTTTATAAATAAGATTATTGAAGGCATAAAAAAACAATTAGAGAGTTTAAGGAGGATGTTTTTAACAATAACCCCTATATTTAGATAATGAAAGATATGAGAGGATACAAATTCGTGTGTGAGTTGATGTGTTTTACTGAAAAGAAATAAGAAAAAAAAAAATAGCGCAACATTTATATTTCTTTTCCGATTCAATAAATGTTATTTTTTTTTTTTGGACGCCAATAAATGTTATTTAAAACTGTGGGCAATATGACATTATTTATTGATAATACTATAGTGGTTAAAGTAGATACAAAAAATAATCATTAATCATAATCATATACAAAACTAAAATTATATATATTAAAATTATTATCATATTTCAGTTATATTGGTTGGTGGATAGGGTTATGGCTAACTTAGAAGTAGGGATGCAAATAAGTTCTAATCGGAGATATTATTTAGACTATATTTTCTGGAGGATTACAGAAAGCAAAAGCAAAAACGAAATCGGAAATACAAAAAGTATTTAGCCAATCCCTAGCTTGGAGAATCGGTGTAGCAGAGCGCCTGTAGAGATTTGATCATCTATCGCCCTGTGTCTGGCAGTTTTTGCTAGTAAGTCAACTCCGACATTAAATCTTCGTGGAATATGCCTGAAGAAAACTGGGCCAGCCTCCATGGACAGTGTGTGAATACGACGGATCCACGGTATGAGCTCCCATCTATCTGCCGACACTTGCTGAATACCTTGAATAAGATCAAGGTTATCAGAGAAAAAAGTTTTCTCCATATATGACCATTGTTTCCATATTTCAAGTGCCTTGATGAGGGCTAGGGCTTCCCCCGCCACGCTATTATTACAAGTGGTTGTACTCGAGTGTTGTATACGTGACACATCATCTTTGTTGAACTGGATCACTCTATTCCAGTGGGGAGGTGAGCTTGTGTAAATAAAGCATCGCAGGTGTAAGCTAGAGTGGTGTTAATGTCGAGATCTAAAACCCGGGGACGTGAAATAGAAGCAACCTGATCGTGCACATGTTCCTTTGTATACCAGCTATCCCCGAAATGTTCCCGAATATTTTTGTTGGTGACTCGAATAATGTCATCAGTGTCCAAATCCAAATTGTTATGTCTGCTCTTCATTTTAGCTTTCCAGATGTTCCAAATCATTATTAGCAAATAGGAGATTACAACTTTTTTCTGCCAACCTCCCATCGTATAGCTATCAACCGTATTCAAAATCCATTCACTTAGATCGGTTTCCTCATTCTTCATTCATACTTGTAGAGCCAACCATGCCCAGATAAGCTTGGAGACCCCGCAGGTGAGTAGTAAATGCTCAGCCGTTTCATGATTTGCACAACACCATCTGCACTCTCCTTGAACCTCGCACTTTCTCTTTTCTAGGTTTTGACCTATCGGAATTACATTATTACAAGCTTTCCAATTGAAAATTCTAACCTTAGTAGGGATGTTGGATCTCCAAATGGTATTCCAGAGCATACTCCCAGTAGGTATCCCCGTAGATTGATGAGGGGCTACGAACAGTTCATGATCTGTGAGAACCTTGTATCCCGTCTTTGTCACGTATTCACCATTATTAGCATGAGGCCAGATGAATCTGTCCGGCTCGTCAGTCGGGAAAATATTTTCTCTTAGTATGACTGGGATAATTGGTGCAGGACCAGTTCATCCAGTATATCTGTGTTCATTAGTTAGAAGTAGCATTCCAAAGTTCATAGAGTTTTTCCAACCGGCAGCCCCGTGGTCGGTCGATAGACCATTGTGTATCTAACCATTTATTTGTCCAAATATTGATTAATTTTCCGTTTCCGATTTTGACTATTAGAATTTATATTATGTGTGCTTTTTTTATTTCTTCTCATATTTGCAATCAAATTAACTCTTTGGTGGATAATTTATGGTTGGGAAATAAAGGCTTATCTAGAACTCATTGGTTTAATTGAAATATTATGTGTGAATCTAAATTAATAGTTGTATGGTTTTTTTTCTTTTGGACGCGGAAGAAAATACAAAGTTTACATCGAGATTTATCCTATCTCTAGTTTGGAAAATTGACAGATTATCCTTGTACGTGATTCATATTCTCCGAGTGCCATGTGCATAGCTTATTTTGCTAAAGCGTCTACTCGACCATTGAACCGTCGTGGAATGTTGATGCCTCCCTATTTGTTCTAAATATTATCCCTTTGGAGACATCCTTTTAGGTGAATATTTGACTTATTTGATAGACTTTTATGCTTATTTCGTCATATTACACTTTCTCTCCTTGGAATTAGACTATTTTCATTTTTAGAGCTTTCGTGCGTTAATTTGGTTATTTTTAGTGCAAAGTTAGTAGGTTCTTGAATTTCATGGAAAATCAATACAAGGAGGAGAAGTGAGAATTAAAGTCTTAGATTATTTTTAGTGTGTTAGGAAGTATTTTATTCGAGTTTCCAATTTTAGAGTGCACTTTCTTATTTCTAGTCTTGATTTAATGATTTATAAATTTTTAAAGCATATGCGGTTTAATTATTTATTTATTGTGAAGTTTTAAAGATATATGGTAATTAATTAGACACCAAGCCAAGACAAAGAAGTAAATGAAAGAAGATATACATGGAAATTGGAAGATTTAGGAAGGAAATATGCAAAGAAGGAAAAGATAAAGTTACAAAATAAAACTGAAATTCCAGCCACGTTCAAAGACAAGCTCATAACTTAAGATTGGCTAGCTATTTGGGAGAATGGTCTGGACCAATTGATAGAGCTTTCCGAGACAAGTGATTTCGATATATGAACGCGTCAAACGGATAAGTATTGAAGGAGATATGACCAAAACAAATAAGCCAAAGAATCTTACCTTTCCTATATTTTAGGGCTGCGAATTAAAGAGTCCTTTACTTGTCTTCCGCTCCAAGTAAAACGAATTAGGGCTTCCTAGCACCTATAAATACACCCCTTAGACCTCATTATTCAGCACCTCTCATTAAACCTTCATATTAAATCATCCTTAGAGAGAAAGAGAGAGAGAGAGGGAGAGAGAGAGAGAGAGAGAGAGAGAGAGAGAGAGAGAGAGAGAGAGAGAGAGAGAGAGAGAGAGAGAGAGATAGAGAGAGAGATAGTCAAGAGGCGGAAGCAAGAGTAGGAGCTGGAGAGAGCTAAACCTTAATTACTTGACAATCGTAATGGGATGAACCTTAATTTATTTAATTCATGTATTTAATTTTGGGATTAGTTTCTGATTTAATTTGAATTGCGTATTTTATATTTGATATTATTTTGTTCTTGTTTACTATTTCTGACCTAGCTAATTAGAAATAGGTTTTAGTAATTGGGCTATTAACTTTAGTGGCGAAGTGATCATCCGACAGGGGGGGTTTGATTACAGACTTAGGTAATATCTGTGTAATGTCCGTTATTGACCGACATGCTTAACTAATTACATAGCCAAAGAGGTAAATACATATCATCCGAAGAGGCATATTCGCCCATATAGGGGTTTATAGTACTTTAGGATAGCTCCCAGGTCCACCCTGACGGAGGCTAGGAGACATTAGAGTCCCAACTAATATAGAATTATTAGTTCTGCCCTTAACTAAAGCATTAATTACGTAACTTTAGGTGATTCCCTAACGAGACTCAAGTATAGCTCATATTTGCGTCTTAATATTTATTTTCAGTAATTTGTTTATTTGCATCTAGTAGTTTAATAACTCAAAACCAAACAAATATTTTATCTTTTATTTTCTGTAATTGCAATTACTACTACCTATCTATTGAACACTTGGTTTATACCAGTCCAATTCTTGAGAACGAAACCCGATTTATCGGAATATTATTTGGACAACCGTATACTTGCGGTATTGTGGTTCCTATTTATTTATCGCATTATTTAATAACATCCCAGGACCCACCAAGTTTTTGGCGTCGCTGCTGCGGATTGTAGAGTGTGACCCCGGTGTTTAATCATTAAGTAGTTTTAATTGTTTATTTATTTTTTCAGTTTTACGCTTGGTTTTTGTTTTTGTTTTGTTTTTACAAGTTCTTTATTCAGGTAATGATCAAGAGGTTTATTTGAAGATCTATAGAGGACATTACCCAGATCCCGATCCATTCGACTATTGGGAAGACTATTCGGGACAACAACAATGGGGTAGTAACTTCTACCAACAACCTTATCAATAACCGCAAGAGCAAGAAGGGAACAATCAATGGATCGGGAATAATCAACAACAATCATCTTATCACTATCCCCAGGAGCAAGGATGGAACAACCAATGGGTTGAAAACATTCAACACCATCTACCTCATCACTATCAGCAAGAGAAAGGATGGAGCAACCAGTGGATTGAAAATATTCAATAACCTCCACCTGCACCACAAAGTTTTGAAATAGATAGATCAATTAAAGAACCCATGCGCTCATATGTACAAATGCATGATGAAATAAATTCCAGCTGTAAAAGAATACAAAATATGCTAGATGAAATTCTTACTCAATATGGAAAAGTAGTTGAGGAGGAGGTGTTGAAAGAAAATATTATGGATAGTGATATGACCACCGTGGCAATCATAAATGGAGACCACAATGTGGTTGACAATCTTCTCAGCATGGTGGAAGAAGGAGTAGCAACGCAAATCCTAGAAGTTAACACAAAAATTGCTATTCCTATGGTGTATGTACATGATCAAGATATAGAACGCAAACAAGAAGAGGTGGTGATCGAGGTTATAGAAATTACAAAGCGAAAATACGATGAGGTAATAGTGGAAGATTGGGTTGAAAGTAAAGATGAATGTGAAGTGGTTGAGGTATCAGCTGAAGAAATAAAGTTTCACAATAAAATAGAAGTTGAATCTCCGCCACAAAAAGTTCACCAATCACCATCTCCACCACAAATCATAATTAATGCTGAAAAATTGGAATCGCCTCTATTACTAAAAATGATCAATAAGTGCTACGCAAGAAAGGTGCTACACCGCGAGAGTAAAGCGGCAAGGAGGAGCACCTACCCACCATATTTTAAAGAGGAACGCGAGACCGGAAGGAATAAAAATGAGCTTATACCCCGGAGAACGGTCATCTACTATCATGTGGTGGAAAATGAGTTTCGTCATAAGAGCAAGGAGGCGAAACAGAGATACTACCCTCCCCCTTTCAGAGATCGATTGAATAAAATTCTAAGGGGGAAGGTTCTAAAGCTTACATGTCAAGGAAGAGGTGAATTTAAGCTGAGGGGAACCAGAAAGGCCTCAATACCATCTTCATGGGAGGTAAAGCGTCGAACTTAAAGACGTAATAAACAAAAGTTCTTCTTGGGAGACAACCCATGTTTCAATTTGCTTTAATGTTTTTCAATTCCTAGTGTATATTATAAGTAATTGTCGAGTCCTAGCGTCTATTTTTAAGAAATGAGAAAGGTAGCGTGTTAAAGTGTGCAGGAATTGAGTTTGGGGTTTTAAGAAACGAGGAAAAAAGAAAAAATCGGCAGCATTGGCCGGCTAGCCGGCGGAGGAAAAACACGAGCCCTTAGGTCTATGATTCGGGTTATTTGCCGAGAGGTAGAAAAAATTCAAGAGCCGCACCAGTATGCCGGAAAAAAACACGCGGCCTCGGATAGCTGATTAGGGTTTATCATTGAGAAGAAGAAAAAGAAAAACTCTAGCACAGGTATGCCGGCAAATCCGCCGGTATGCCGGCCTGAAGGCGGTTTTGAAGAGTTTATGTTTAATTCCACTTCTTACCTTATCAAGAAATAACCATAGCCTCTCCAAAATGATTTTTTCAGACCCTAACCCTTTATATACCTGCACAACACCACTACAACACCCAAGAACATTAAATCCTTCCTCTTAATCCATCGCAAACACACATCCAACACCATAATCAATCATGAACATCAAGAAATCTTCTCCTTCAACCTTAAGCTCTTCATCAAAGCTTTAAACCTGTTCATTAAAACTTCTCCAATCAACTACATAATCATTACCCATCTCATATAACACCTTAATCCTTCATTACAAATCCTCAAAACATCAAAATTCAAAACTCTTCTCTAGTTTTCGAATATTTGAAGTTTTGAGTTTGGGGTTCATTGAGATGACGAAAATTGGGAAGACAAGAATACCATGAAGGGGAAGAAGAAGTTGAAGAATCTCTTATTACTTTTGGTGTTCAAAGATATAGTTGAAAGAATAAAAATTTGGAGGATAAACATGAAGAGGTGTTGACAACCATAGGAAAAGTCACAAAAGAGTTGGAGCCTATGCAAAACATATTACGTGGAGTGAGTAATGTTCAACATGCCACCTACGCAACAAGAGGAGCTCAACCTACACGCAACCATGGAAACCAGCTTCGTGCTGGTTCAGATACGTTTTCCTATCATTTTCTCATTCTTTTTAATTATTTGCTTTCTTGAGTCTTTTTCGAGTCGTGGGGACACGACTCATTTCTGAGTTTGGGGTGGGGTTCGTTGCCTCATCCCAATTTTATGTGTTTTACTGCTTTCTAAAAATTAGTTTGAGGAATGTTTTGACTGTAGAGTATTTTAAATGCCCCCATCAAGCATGTTTTTTATGAATTTATGATAGAAAATAGTTGACTTTAGGAGTTAAATATAAAACATACTTAGACTGCATGCAAATGTGAAGTAATTGATAGGAAGAATTAATGAACAATGCAAAAGAAGTAAACTTGTGCTTAAGGAAAATGAGTGGTTTGTACAACGTGAGATCTGAATGAGTAGAGAACCCACATAGGTATGAACTAGAGGCAAGCTGTGTAAATAGGAAGATGATAGAGGCAGTTCTTTGTTAGCCTTTTGAATCATTTTTGGCCTTCTATCCTTGAATTTAATTATATCCGTCGTAGCCAAATTTTTAGCCTTTAATCCTCTCTTTTATCGCCACATTATAAGCCAATATCTCTTTAGTTTGTTAGGCATTACCATATGACCCGCACTTGAATCATGATCCTGAGACTTCCTGTCTTGAGCTTGAGTTTGGGGTGGTGGGTCCACTATTATGGGAATATACATTGGGTGGGGATTTTTGAGCTTATCAATTGTGCTCTGTTTTATATTTTGATGATGATTCACAGTGATTACATTGTAATCCTTTGCCAAGGTAAGAGTAAATGAAAAAAGATATGAAAAGTTATGAAAAGAAAAATAATTTGAAAAAATAGCATGATATCTCAACATCAAAAGGAGAATCATGGATATACAAAAGAAAAGAGAAAAAAGAAATTTCATATGAAAAGTATATATTTGGACCGGCAAAAAGGAAAATTTTATGTGAATCATCTTTAGTGCTTATTGGGTTAATCTGGGGACGCTAAATTAGCGCGTCAAATGGGTCGAGTGAGAACACATTCGAGTGTAAACTCAAGCTCTTGGAGAGTTTGTTGATGGTAAGTGAGGAGAGAGCCAAAAGCTCACTTCAAATTTACCAAATATACATACCATACCGTTGCTAAGCCTATATTAAAACCATAAAGACCTCGTGATTTCTAGATACATAGTGAGTCTGTGATTCAACTAATAGGGAGTATTCTAAGTGGAGCATTCAAAGCAAGTAAGGATCGAGGAACACCCTATAGCCACCATCCTGAGATAAGTGACAAGCGTAATCTTCTAACATTGTGAAATTAATTTTGGATTGATATTATTTTGTGTTTGATTTTGCATGACATGTGTATGTGTATATTAATTCCAAGATCATACTATATGATATTTGTTTTAATTTGTGCTTTGGGAATATTTACTAGATTCTACCTTCTGCGTTCACCTAAAAGGCCTTTGTTTTTATTTTACTTTATCGGGACGACAAAGGTTTGAGTTTGGGGTCTTGATGTCTCCCTATTTGTTCTAAATATTAGCCCTTTGGAGACATCCTTTTAGGTGAATATTTGACTTATTTGATAGACTTTTATGCTTATTTCGTCATATTACACTTTATCCCCTTGGAATTAGACTATTTGCATTTTTAGAGTTTTTGTGCGTTAATTTGGTTATTTTTAGTGCAAAGTTAGTAGGTTCTTGAATTTCATGGAAAACCAATACAAGGAGGAGAAGTGAGAAGTAAAGTCTTAGATTATTTTTAGTGTGTTAGGAAGTATTTTATTCGAGATTCTAATTTTAGAGTGCACTTTCTTATTTACACGGCTTATACCCTGTACCCTAATCCAAAAACCCCAAACCCTAAACACTAAACCCTATACCCTGAATTAATCCATTGATTTAATGATTTATTAATTTTTAAAGTATATGAGGTTTAATTATTTATTTATTGTGAAGTTGTAAAGATATATGGTAATTAATTAGAGACCAAGTCAAGACTAAGAAGTAAAGGAAAGAAGACATGGAAATTGGAAGATTAAGGAAGGAAATACGCAAAGAAGGAAAAGATAAAGTTACCAAATAATTTTGAAATTCCATCCACGTTTAAAGACGAGATCGTAACATAATATTGGCTAGGAATTTGGGAGAATGGTCAGGACCAATAAATAGAGCTTTCCGAGACAAGTGATTCGATATAAAGAACGCGTCAAACGGATAAGTATTGAAGGAGACATGACCAAAACAAACCAGCAAAAGAATCTTACCTTTCCTATATTTTAGGGCTGCGAATTAAAGAGTCCTTTACTTGTCTTCCACTCCAAGTAAAATGAATTAAGGCGTCCTAGCACCTATAAATTCATCCCTTAGACCTCATTAATCAGCACCTCTCATTAAACCTTCATATTAAATCATCCTGAGAGAGAGAGAGAGTCATAGGCGGAAGCAAGAGCAGGAGCTGGAGAATCTCTTTCCTCCAACAACTGCTCAAGTCAATTCCTCTATCTAGGTTCTTATTTTATTTCTGTCATTAGGAACATGTATATTATTAATTTCTTTATTGTTCTTATTTCACTTATGAGCTAAACCTTAATACTTGAGAATCGTAATAGGATGAACCTTACTTTATTTATTCATGTATTTCAATTTGGGATTAGTTTCTAGTTTAATTTGAATTGGGTATTTTATATTTGATATTATTTTGTTCTTGTTTACTATTTCTGACCTAGCTAATTAGAAATAGGTTTTAGTAATTGGACTATTCACTTTAGTGGCGAAGTGATCATCCGGCAGGGGGGGTTTGATTACAGACTTAGGTAATATCTGTGTAATGTCCGTTATTGACCGTCAGGCTTAACTAATTACATAGCCAAAGAGGTAAATACATATCATTCGAAGAGGCATATTCGCCCATATAGGGGTTTATAGTACTTTAGGATAGCTCCTAGGTCCACCCTGACGAGGGCTAGGAGACATTAGAGTCCCGACTAATATAGTAATATCAGTTTTGCCCTTAACAAAAGCATTAATTACGTAAGTTTAGGTGATTCCCTAACGAGACTCAAGTATAGCTCATATCTACGTCTTAGTATTTATTTTCAGTAATTTGTTTATTTGCGTCTAGTAGTTTAATAACTCAAAACCAAACAAATATCTTTTATCTTTCATTTTTTGTAATTGCAATTACTACTACCTATCTATTGAACACTTGGGTTATACCAGTCAAATATCTGAGAACGAAACCCGATTTATCGAAGTATTACTTGGACAACCGTACACTTGCGGTATTGTGGTTCCTATTTATTTATCGCATTATTTTATAACACCCCAGGACCCACCAAATGTGATTAAATATAACCTGCCCGCCGCCTGAGGACAGGTTCCTAATCTGCGTTACCCATGGTCTGAGCCTCCATCTAGCCGCCGACACCTGCTTGATACCTTGAATTATTTCAAGGTTGTCAGAAAAGATAGTTATCCCTTCATGTGTTTCTTTCCTGCTAATTTCCAAAGCATGAATAACCGATTGTGCCTCTCCTTCTGTACAAGAATTGCATAAAGTAGTCATCGAGAATTCAGTTCGGTCTCCGTTGTTCTTATTAATCCGCACCACTCCAATTCCTGCTGGAATGTGTGGTTGATCATAAGATGCATCACATGTGAACGCAATATTTGTTTGAAAGTCTAGATCTCCATTCATGTTATTATCATTACCTGAGACTGTATTATGTCTCTGTTCACCTGTGACCCAGTCTCTGCCGAAATGTTCATCCATATTCTTGTTGGTAACACGGATAATCTCATCTGGCAATATTTTACACCCATTATGCCTATTTCATTTCAGATTCCCATAAATTCCATATGAGTAGTAATACGTATGCAATGACAAATTCTCTTCTCCAACCACCATTAACAAATGTCTCAATTATCTTAAGAAACCATTTTCCTAAATTTTCATCCACCATTTGTGTATTAATTTGAAGTGCAGATCTTGCCCAGAGTAATTTAGCTACCCCACATGTAAGTAATAAATGTTCCACCATCTCTTGATCCATGTTACACCATTGACAAGTCATATCCACATCACAGTGACGTGACACTAAATTTGTACCTGTTGGAATCGCATTATTACAAGCTTTCTAGGTAAAGATTCTAACCTTATTGGGGACATCTGATTTCCAGATGGTTCTCCATAGCATGCCGTCTGATGGGATGGAATTTGATTGATGCGGCTCTTCAAAGATTTCTCTGTCTGTAAGGACTTTGTACCCTGTCTTCGTAACATACTCGCCACTGTTGGCGTATGGCCAAATGAATTTGTCCGGGGTCTCTGTTGGAAAAACTCTCTCCCTTAATATGACAGGGATTATCGGTTCCAGGAGAACTTCATTTAATAACTCTTGATTCGTTGAACCATCTACCCATAAGTCTTTAACTTTATGTATCGTACATCCCTCAGATTTTTCCAATTTCCACCGAGTATCCAACCATTGGTCTGTCCAAATGTTTATAGTTTCACCATTTCCTATTTGTTATCTTTCATATTTTTTGAACATATCTCTTCCTTCTAATAGACTTGCCCGTGACCATGTTCAAGATTGTCGTAATTTAACATCGAGAAAAGTAGTATTCGGGAAATATATACCTTTTAGAAGTCTGGTTGCTAACGTATTCGGGTTATTAAGGATTCGCTAGGCTTGTGCTGCTAGTAACGCTGTGTTCATTCGCTTGAAATCTTTGAATCCCATTCCTCCAAGCATTTTGCTGACCACCAATTTTTCCCATGCCATCCAATGAATTCGAGATTTTTCACCTGACTTCCACCAAAAGTTCGAGATAGCTGATATCAATTTATTTACAAAACGTAACTGGAAAAGAAAAGATTGACATTGAGTAAATCGGTAGTGCTTGTAAAATATCCTTGATAAGTACTTCTTTCCCTCCATCTGATAAAAGTTGTGCTTTCCATCCTTCCGTGTTTTTGAATAGTTTCCCAGCAATCCATTGCAGTGATTGTACCTTGTATCGTTTATGGCATAACGGTATTCCTAAATATTTACCCAAATCCTCTTTCTCTTGTATACATAGTACATCTGTAACTCGTACTCTGCAATCCTCTGGCATGTCCTTACTAAAATACACAAAGGATTTTGTATAGTTAATTCGTTGTCCCGAACCTGCACAATACATGTTTATACAATCTCTAAATTTTTCAATTTCATCTCCCTCAACTGTCATAAAAAATAGCGAATCATCTGCAAATAACAAATTAGTAATAACTGTACAATTTCTAGTAATTTGTATTCCTTTCAATTTTTTGGTCCACCTTCTTATCAATCAAACTAATAAGAGATTCTGTCACCAGAGAAAATAAGAAAGGAGATAAAGGGTCACCTTGTCGTAATCCCCTTTCCGACTTGAATTTTTGCAATATATTACCATTAAAATTCAATTGAAACATAACCGATGACAAAAAATTCGAGATCCAAGTGATTCATTTATCATGAAAACCTATCTTTTTTAAAACCAATAATAAAAATTCCCAACGTACCTGGTCATAAGCCTTAGCCATATCAAGTTTAATCGCTACCATTGGCTTCGCATTCTTCCTTTTCATGTAAAATGAGACTTCTTGAGCAACTAAGATATTATCCTGTATTGCTCTATTTTTAATAAATGCCGCCCGTGTTGGTGGTTGGCTAATAATTTTGAAATTATCTTATATCCAAAATTAACACATGAAATCGGACGATAGTCCCCTATACCTTCCTGCGTGTCTCCTCTCGGGATGAGAGTGACCAATGTTACATTTAGTTTATTGAGAGAAATGTTATTCATAAAGAAGTCTTAAACCATTAAAAAAACATCAAACTGTATTTTTGTGCCAATATTCCTGATAGAACTTACCACTGAGTCAATCTGGCCCTGGTGCTTTGGTTGGTGACATATCGAAAACCGCTTTCCGAACTTCTTCCAGTGTCGGTTGTCGTGTCAACTTGTTATTCATTTCTTCTGTCACCTTTCTTTGGATTGCTTCCGTTTCTTCTTCCATCCTTTCCCAATTATTCTCTTTGAACATGTTCTCCAGGTAACTTTGGAAACCATTTCTTACTATAGCTATCTCATCTTGCCAATTTCAATCCCCGTCCTTTATACGCTGTATCTGATTTACATGTCTTCTCTTAAAGGTGGCTAAGAAGAAAAATTTCGTGTTTTTGTCGTCATAATTAATCCAACTTTGTCTCGCTCTATCATACCAGTACTTTTCCTCGGCCTCATATGTTTTCTTGATTTCCTCTTTAAGTTTGGTCTGTTGTTCAACAATATCTCTCCGTGATAGGCCGTTGCTCGAGATCCACCATCCTCCTAGTCAACTCTTTAATTCTATTTGCATTATTTTGAAACGTGCGTTTACTCCAACCTTTAAGTGCTACAATGGTATTATCCCTTTTTCCACAAAAATTGGCCGTGATTCTTCTTTGCCTGGTTCTCCCCATCCTATGGGTTTTAGAAAATCAAACTTGATAAATACTAGTAATCTTGCTTTCAATGCATGGAAGTTTTCTTAATAATACATCCTCTGTAATTGCAAAAATTCTTAAAGGATTCTAATTTAGTTATGGTGATTTAAATTTGGTAAAATTTGAAGCAACTTTTTATGCGGCTAGAAAAGAATTCTTTTTTTTTTGTTCAAATGCATAATAATATAGATAGTAGAAAAACGGTTACAAGGTTTAGCCTACTCCCGAAGGCTCGGATTCATTACAAATTAAAGTAGCTAACTGGGGAGGGATACAAATATCCCAATTACCAAACAAAGTGCTAAGTAGCTCTTGTTTGGCAATCCAGTCAGCTGTCCCATTTCTACTTCTAGATACAAAAGAAAAAGAAGGAGATAATAATTCAGCAAAATAGTAAATATTACAAATAATATTCTTAATAGAATGACTCAAGACTGGAAAACCGGAAGAAAGAGACTTCATAATAGTTGCTGAGTCATTCTCAATAATCACGCTCCCAAAAGGCAAGTCTGAAGCCATCTCCGTTGCTTTCAGAATTCCCGTGGCCTCTGCCTCTAACACCGAATCTGCCTCAATTTTCCAACTTTTACCTGATACAAATTCACCATTAGAGTTTCTAGTAATACAAGCAATTGCAGCTCCTTTATCGGAGAAAGCTGCATCACAATTTATTTTAAATTTGTTAGGAGAAGGTTTTTTCCATTTATCTTTAAATTTGTGGTTTTGTTTAGTGTTTTCATTAACAATTTTTTCAATACTGTTAATGTTATTAATTTCATTTAATTTATCTAAGAAGTTTAAATCGTTAGGGTTTGAAATTTTATAATATTCTTTCCAACTATTAGTTGCTTTCTTTATTGTATTCAAAGGCTCATATTTTTTACCATTATAGATAAACTTATTTCTATCTTTCCATATATGCCACATTATAATACATATAAGTTCAAATATCCTATCATGATTATCAAATTTTTTAACAATGTTTTGTAAATGGTTTGAAATCCAAAGTTCTAGACTATTAGTGTTATCATTATCAGTTTTTAAATTCAAAGGGCTAGTAAACCATACACTTTTAGCCCAAGGACATTTTGAAAAGCATATGTTCTACTGTTTCAATGTTACTATCACAAATCTTACAAATATTATTTTTAGCACATTTCCTTTTAAAGAGATTTTCTTCTGTAGATAAGAGGTTTCTAATTGCTCTCCACATAAAGTTTCTTATTTTTGTTTGGGTTTCCATTTTCTAGATTAGTTTCCAAATGTTTTTATCCCTAGTAATAGAGGATGTAGGATTATTTATATTTTTACTATTTTGAATATTAACTTCATCTTCTTTTAATTTATGATAAGTGTCCTTAACTGTATAAGTGCCATTTTTACAGTAATCTATACTAATTTGATCTTCACATTGTACCTTAGGTATTATCATTCTTTCTATTTTTTCTTTGAGGTTCTTAGGGTATAAATGGTTTAAAAGATCAATATCCCATGATTTATCATTTTTAATTAGTTGACTAACCCAAAGTAGGTTTGAATTTTTTGGTTGGGTAGTTTGCTTATTATTACATATCCAATTATGTTTATAGATATTAATACTTCTTCCATTACCTAATTTCCATTTTATATTATATTTAAACGTATCTCCACCTATGAGTATACTTCTCCATCCCCATGAAGGTGAGTTTCCAAGTTTAGCTTCAAGAAAGTTACAATTTTTAAAATATTTTCCTTGAAGGAGTCTATACAGAAGAGAGTCTGTTTTATTTATTAGATTCCAAGCTTGTTTCCCTAATAAAGCTTTATTCATCAGGTGTAGATCTCTAAACCCTAATCCACCTTCAAATTTTGAGCTAGTGAGTACATCCCAGTTAGCCCAATGTATTCTTTTTTTACCTTTATCACCCCACCAAAATTGGGCAATAATAGAATGAATTTTACTTATAATGTTTTTTGGAAAAATAAAATTTGACATAAAGTAATTAGGTAGGCTTTGAATTATTGCCTTTATTAAAATTTCCTTCCCTCCTTCTGATAGAAAGAGGGTTTTCCAATTTTCAAGTCTCTTTAGTATTCTGTCAATTAAAAATTAAAGATCTTTTGATTTTGACCTACTCCATTCAGTTGGCATTCCTAAGTAATTACCTAGGTTATTAGTTTTTTTCATATTTAATCTTTGGGTCAATATAGTTTGTATGAGAAAAGAATTTTTATTGGTAGAGAGTTCTTTAACAAAACCTTGACTGGGTAATAGTGTAAACGTTATGAATCACTTTTTTAATGGATATTAAAAGCCCTACCTCTAAAAAAAGTTCTCTCAACTGTATTACCTTTTTTAGCAGCCTTTGTCACTCCTTTTTCCTTTTCTGTTTCTTTTCTTTCCTTGGATAGTAAGAACTTCCTTTCGGAGAGGATAACAGCCACCAAGATGACTGGCCAGGGGCAGCCACCTCCGCCTCTACCACCAGAAAATCAAGGCGGCAAGGTATGGCGACCAACCAGCTCGACGCCACGAACGTTATCTTCTCTCCCGGCGACGCCCAAATCCAAAACAGCAGCTACAAAAGGGACACTGAAGGGAATTAAGCCCCTATCTGCTAAGAAAATACATCTATTTTCGCAACCAGCAGGGGAGAGACAAGTTGGGTTACTAGATGATGGAGATAAGACTACAGTGGAGGATGGTAAGAGCCACAAATCATCAAAGCGTGCACTTGATTATGTGAAACGTGAGGAACTATCTCCGGTGATCGATGGCGGGGATAGGGACATGATCGTAGTAGATGGAGGTGGTGAGAACTCAAAGGAAGCTTTTACTGGGGTTACAGTAAATGAAAACCCTGCATTCGATGAGATCATGTTAGGGGAAGGTGATGATGCTGTACATGATAATCCCTTGGTACCAGGAGTTGAAGGCACGAACAAATCAGGAACTAAGGACGGCAATGATTCAGGTAAGAATAATAATGCTTCAGTTCCTCTAAGGCCATTGGAGTCTAGTATTATTGCAGGTGCGAAGCTGGATGATAATAGTTTGCAGCTGAATTCGGAATCAGAAGTAGTGACAATACTACTGGTGGTCCTTTGTGTGTTCTAAAAATAAATGCAAATGCTAATCGAACCACAACCGCAAGTGTACGGTTGTCCCAAGTAGTATGTATGATAATACAGATTTGTTCCAAGGACGGATGGTTGATCACAATGTTTAGCAAGTAGTGATTGATGCACTTATGAAAAATAAAAGATAATAAAATGTTTGTTTGGTTTTAGTGATTAAAGCTAATGAATGAAAGACAAATAATTAAATGCAAGTAGAAGCTAAGACGCAAGTAAAATAAGTGAAAACGCAATATGAGATGTAGTACTTGATAACGCAAGGATCCTCCTAATCTTACTTCCTAACTTATGTTGTTTAAGGGCTAAATTGGTCAATTACAATGGTCGGGATTCTAATTTCCTTATACCCCCGTCAGGGTGGACTATAAGGCGATCCTAAAGTGTCACTAGTCCCGTCAGGGTAAATATGATCCACCGTTGGATGTTTAAGTGTTTTACCTCATTGGCCCTAGAATTAGCTAAGTTCGTCAGAATCAATAGCTTTTATCCTAGATTGAATAATTAATTCTATACCCAAACCCTCCGTCAGGATGATCCATACGCCACATATATGGAATAGCTTAGATACTAATACCCGATCTTAGTTTGCGACTCTAAAATCAGTAAATAATCACAAATTATCGAAAAGAGTAATAAACCCAATCTAATTTAATTTAGCATAAACCCAAATTCAACATTTGTTATTTCATAAAATTAAGATTCGCCCATTGTTTGTTCTCAAGCACTATTAAAAGCTTAGCTCATATTAAAATTAAAAACTAAATTCAAAGAAATAGAATTCATATTGTTTACAGAATTAAAATATAAAAAGAACCTAATTTCCGGAATTGGAATGACTACGAACGGAGCTATAGACCCACTCCAGCTCTTGTAGCTTCTTCTTTCTTCCTTCTGTTGCTTCTCTCTGGTGTTTTTAATCTTGTGGAATGTGAATTGTGTGAAAAATAGAAGTCCAGACCTTCTTTTATAAGCATAAATTCGTTCTAGGGCTTGGACCAGAAAATAGAATATTAATTAAATGTCCAAGCCCACTTTCTAAGCCCAAAATCCCGTAACTGCTGATACACCTTCACTAAAACGGCTTTTCCCGATGCGTTATGACTCCGATTGACCTCATTCCAGTTGCTAAAGTTCCGTAACTCGATAAGGAATGTTTTCTCTTCAAAGGTCAGCGGCTAAATCATCGCTTAAGAACCTCGAAATCAGCACTCTATGGCCTGGAAAATGGATTTTCAGCTCTAAAAATAATATCTTCGGGATTTATCTTCAAGTCTTGACTCTAATTCACGATCTTTGACTTTCTCCTCGGATTCCTCTCCTAGCTAACATCTAAAACCTGTAAACTTTACACTAAAAATACCAATATTACGCGCAAAAGTTTAATAAATTAAAAATGCTAGAAATAAAAAGGGAATTCCGAATTACTGCATATTAAGTCCAAAAGTCTATCATATTAATCAAATAAACACAAAAAATGATGTCTCCCAAGGGTCGAAAATAAGAACAATTAGGGAGACATCAAGACCCCCAACTCAAACCTTTGTCGTCCCGACAAAGTAAAACAAAACAAAGGGGTAGAAGTAAGCGTATAAACAAGTAGAAGCTAGCAAATAAACTCTAAAGCAATTCTCAAAATAAATCTCATATAGCAAACTCCAGAAACTAATATACACATACACTAATCATGCAACATCAAACCTAAATAATCTCAATCATAAAATTAAAGTCACAATGCTTGAAGGTTACACTTGTACTCATCTCTGTATGATGGCTATAGGGTGGTCATTAATCCTAAATCGCTTCGAACGCTCCACCTAGTGTATTCCCTATCAACAGAATCATAAATTCACTACGCACTTAGGAATCACGAGGTCTTTACGGTTATAATATTGGCTTAAGGACGGGTGTGGATGTATATTTGGTAAACTTGAAGTGAGCTTTTGGCTCTCTCCTCACTGATGTCTCCTTAATTGTTCTTATTTTAGACCCTTAGGAGACATCATTTTTGGTGTTATTTTAATTAATTCGATAGACTTTTGGACTAAATATGCAATATTTCGGATTTCCCTTTTTATTTCTAGCATTTTTGAATTATTAAACTTTTGCGCGTAATATTGGTATTTTTAGTGTAAAGTTTACAGGTTTTTAGATGTTAGCTAGGAAAGGAATCCGAAGATAAAGTCAAAGATTAAAAGATAGAGTCAAGACTTGAAGAGAAATCCCGAAGATATTATTTTTAGAGCTGAAAAATCCATTTTTCCAGGCCCTTGATTGCTGTTTTCGAGGTACTTAAGAGCTGATTGAGCCGCTGACCTTTGAAGAGAAAACATTCCTTATCGAAGTACGGAACTTTAGCAACTGGAATGAGGTCAATCGGAGTTGTAACGCATCGGGAAAAGCAGTTTTAGTGAAGGCCTGTCATCAGTTACGGGATTTTGGGCTTAGAAAGTGGGCTTGGACATTTAATTAGGCTTTTATTTTCTGGTCCAAGCCCTAATCCGTTTTTCTTATTATAAAAGGAGGTCTGGACTTCTATTTTTCATACAATTCATTCTTTACAATTAAAAACACCAGAGAGAAGCAACAGAAGGAAGGAAGAAGAAGCTGCTAGAGCTGGAGTGGGTCTATAGCTCCGTTCTCAGTCATTCCAATTCCGGAAATTAGGTTTCTTTTATCTTTTATTTGTAATCAATTATGAATTCCATTTATTTTAATTTAGTTTTTCTTTTTAATATGAGCTAAACAATTCATAATGCTTGAGAACGCATAATGGGTTAATCCCAATTTGATTTCATTCTATACATTTGAATTTGGGATATTTATTATTTAAATCAAATTGGGTAAATTGTATTTTTCTTTAATTTGCATTTTAATTACTATTATTGACGTAATTAACCAATGATAGGATTTAGTATCTAGGCTATTCCAATTAGTGGCGATTGGATCACCTTGACGGGGGGTTTAGGTACCGAACTAGTTAATGAATGTAGGTTAGAAATTATTGACTCTGACGAGCTTAATTAAACCTATGGCCTATTGGGTAATGAACATTTTAACATTAGAGAGTGGACTATAATCACCCTGACGGGGTTTGTAGCATTTGATAGTTGCTCCTTAGTCCACCCTGACGGGGGTAAGGAGATTATAGAATCCCGACCAATACCAATTTACAAATTTGTCCCTTAAACAATGTATGAAATGAATGATAGTTAGGAAAACCCTTGTGTCTCTCAAGTACTACTTGCTCATACTTGCGTTTTCACTCATTTTACTTGCGTTTTAGCTTTTTACTTGCATTATTATTTTGTCTTTCATTTATTTAGTAATAAATCACAAAACCAAAACAAACAAATTATCCTCTTTTATTTTCATAAGTGCATCAATCACTATTTGCATAGACATTGTGATCAACCATCCGTCCTTGGAACGAATCTGATTATCAGAATTACTACTTGGGACAACCGTACACTTGCGGTTGTGGTTCGAT
The DNA here is from genome assembly GCA_029959085.1 of Nemophila menziesii. Lineage (NCBI taxonomy): Eukaryota > Viridiplantae > Streptophyta > Magnoliopsida > Boraginales > Hydrophyllaceae > Nemophila > Nemophila menziesii. Next base: position 17,026,067 of record JARWIR010000009.1, on the reverse strand, counting down.
TATTATTTGCATTTATTTAGAACACACAAAGGACCACCAAGTTTTTGGCGCCGCTGCCGGGGACGGTAGCGTGTGACCACGGTGTTTATCCTTTAGTGATAAGTGCATTTATTTTTGTTTTTATCAGTTTTACGCTTTTTGCTTGTTTAGTTTTCTCAGGTTTTTAGGTTTGGTGTATGCGAAGGAGACTCTTTAAGGATCTAGAGCCAACACCTCCGATCCTTAATAATCCAGAATCATTAATCAGACTTGCTAACAAGAGAAGGAAAGAACAAGAATCCTCAGAAGTAGAAGAATTAATTCACCAAATGGAGAACGTTAATATTCAGAACAATAACGGACAAGCTCAAATCGTGATGAATCAAGATCCTTGGTTCACTAATGGCCCTCCAGAAGTTCCATTCCGCGCTCCAGCTATAGGAGTAGGTGCTCCAGATATTAATGTTCCGAGATTCCGTCCAGATTCGGGTATGCTAGCTCAGTTCCAAAACTTTGGAAATTTTCGCGGAAGACCATCGGAAGATCCTCTTAGAGCGATACAAAAATTCAAACAGATATGTGATTCTTACATCACACAAGGAGTTTCAAAAGAACAGATGTACTACGCTGTGTTTAAATTTTTTGTTATTGATGGAGCAAGTGAATGGCATGATACACAAGATCCGACGAAGATAACCAATTGGGATCAATTGGAAGCCGCGTTTTTCAACAGGTATTACCCAAGTAACATGAGGTTAGATGCTGAACTAGAATTGACACAATTCCGTCAAGAGTATGAGGAAACTGTGGGTAGGAGTTGGACAAGATTTCAGATGTGTTTGCGTAAAGTTCCTAATCATGGCTTTTCAGAACAACAACAGTTAAAGATCTTTTATAGAGGCCTTGATGGAATTTCAAGAGAGAAATTGGATACGCTATGTGGAGCAGGTTTTCTTCAAGTTCAACCCGCTCATGCCAACATTATTTTAGAAAGAACAGTCAAGAATGAAGTTGGGTGGAGCTCAGTAAGAACACCAGTCAAGGGAGTTAATAATGTTAACATAGAAGAGAAACTTGCTACCTTTGAGACAAAAATTCAAAACACTTTGGAGCAACAATTGAAGCAGCTTACTTTAGCTGTAAAAGAAGGATTTTCGGGTAAGAGAGTAGCTGTGCATGCTGCACAAGAGGTTTATATGTGTTCGATTTGTAGAGTTGATGATCATGATGAGGAGAATTGTCCGAGTAATCAAGAATCAGTGATGTTCATGTCCAACAGAGGTAATTTTAATTCGAGTGGTAATGGGTATCAGCCTAACAGAAACCATCCTGGGTTTCAATATTCGAATCCTAATGGGGCAGCCAATCCTACACATGCGTATCAGCCGCGTCCCCAAGGTGACAACTATAATCCTAGACCACACAATAACTATCAAGGAGGACAGAATCAAAATTATGAACAGAGACAAGCTCCTCAGAATACTTATGATGAGAATTTGAACCAGAAAGCTTTACCTGCCCATCCACAAGAAGGAGCAAATACCCTTCAGAAAACAGTTGAAAGTTTAATCGCTCTACAAGCACAAGCAATGGAACGGCAGAACGCAGCGATGGAGCGTCAGGATGCAGCGATCGAACGTCAGAACGCAGCTATAGAAAGACAAAATGCACTTGAAGCAAATATGAAGATGTTCCAAAATCAGCTGAGTCAAATCAATAAACAGCTCAATCAACGTCAGCAAGGACAACTTCCTAGTGATACTGAGAATCCGTTACAAATCGAAGATTGTAAAGTTATTAATCTTAGAAGTGGTAAGAACCTTCCTCCACCTCCTTTTCCGGTTATGAAAGAAAAAGAAGTTAGAAAAGAAAAAGAGGTGGTGAATAAAGATAAAGAAGTTGAAGTAGAAGAAGTGGAGAAGCCTGTTGAGGTTCCGAAAAAGAAAGATGAGACTATAATCAATCGTCCACCTCCACCATTTCCATCGAGAGTTCAAAAGAAAGGTGATATGGGTGAGTATCAAAAATTCTTTAACAAAATAAGAGGTCTTAGCATAAATATTCCGTTGTTAGAAGCTATTCGAGATGTACCCAAGTATGCTAAGTTTCTGAAGAAAGCCCTCACCAACAAACGGCCATATTGTGATAATGAGATGATTGGTCTTCCTGAGGAATGTAGTGCTATTTGTCAAGGTAAATTACCTCCAAAGTTAGTTGATCCTGGGAGCTTTACAATTCCGATATCTATTGGTAATGAGTGGAAAGGAAAAGCGCTATGTGATTTGGGTGCAAGCATCAATTTGATGCCCAAATCAGTCTTTGATAAGCTTAATATTGAAGCAAGACCCACTTCTATGGTTTTGCAAATGGCGGATCGATCTCTTGCACATCCGGAAGGCCGAATCGAAGATGTCCTCGTTAAGGCAGGTACGTTAATTTTTCCCGCTGATTTCGTTATTCTTGATTACGACGCGGATAGGAATGTCCCCATTATTTTGGGAAGACCATTCCTAGCCACGGGGCGTACCCTTATTGATGTAGAAAATGGAGAAATGATTATGAGGATCCAAGACGAAGAGGTGAAATTCAACGTGTTCAGGCCTATGAAGTTTCCGGATTCCAAGGATGAATGTTTTCGTGTAGATGTAATGGAACCGGTAAGAACAAAGCCAATTAGTGTTGTGGACACTTTAGGGGTGGAGGAGAAAGAGCTACGAAAGAAACCACCAATTAAAGCTCCTCCATACCCCAAGGATCCACAACTCAATCATGCGAAGAAGAAAGAGAAAGCACGTGCCACGAAGGTTCCGAAGGAACCTAAGAAAGAGAGAAAGAAAAAGGGGTTCAAAGTAGGTGAAGAAGTAGCTATGAAGAAACCGAACCCCCGCCCAAAGGTACGTGAATCAAAAAGTTCTTGGATAGGACCATTCATGGTCGCACAGATTATCTCAGACAAACTAGTGGGCATAAAAGCGAAGGGATGCAAATTTCGACTTGCAAATATTGACAACCTCACTCACTGCTGGGGAGGTTATGTCAATGACTAATGATTGAGGTAACCCGTCGAGCTTAACGACGTTAAACAAAAGCCAATTACTTGTATATTAGCTGAGTTTTTAAATTTTTGCATTTTAGATTAGTTTGATTTTCGTAATTTTAGTGTTTATTATTAAGAAATGAGGAAGGGTAGTTGTTTTTGATGATTTCAGGGGTAAAAAGGACTTGAGTTTGGGGTCGATTTGGCGAAAACAGAAGAAAAAGAGGTTGGATGTCCAGGAGAAACCGGGAACCCGCATTCCACAGAACCGGGTACCCGGTTTTGGTGCTGTAATTTCTGAAATTCCCTGGCCCAGCGTTTTGGTGATTGCGTTTTTCGTGCGTTTTGACTCGCGCATCGACACAAATCCGGGTACCCGCATTTGGCGAAACCGGGTACCCGGTTTCGGAGCTGCTGTTGGTGAAATTTTCTGGTCCAGCGTTTCAGGGTGCTGCGTTTTGGCGCGTTTTCATTCGCGCCATCGAGAAAATCCGGGAACCCGCATTCCACAGAACCGGGTACCCGGTTTCGGCGAGCAGAATTTCTGACCCTGCGTCTTGGAGTCCAGCGGTTTGGCGCGTCTTGGGATAAAAAAAAAAAAAAAAAAAAAAAAAAAAAAAAAAAAAAAAAAAAAAAAAAAAAAAAAAAAAAAAAAAAAAGAGTATTTTTATTTTTTTTCCGCGCCGTCACAGCGACGCGGAACCGGGAACCCGGATTTTCGAAACCGGGGACCCGGTGTGCATCTATGCCAAGTCCGTTTTTCAGCTTTTTAGCCCTATATTTTTACCTCCGTCCTTAACCCAGCCTCCACAAACACTCCCAAAAACCAGAATTTCATGAACATCATCAGCTACAACCACACAATCCTCAAATCTTACTCTCTTTCACCACAAAAGCATACAATCAACTCCTCTCCTATCCAAAATACGATAAAATTCCCACTTTTCTCCAATTGTTCTTCATCCAAGCTTCAAATTAAATCCAATTCCCTCTTCTCCCACATCAATTAGCCTTTACCCATCTCATATTCCACCATAATCTTAAAGTCTTAAGCCTCAAAACATCAAAGTTCTAAGCCTTAGCTTCTCACTATTTGAAGTTTTGAGTTTGGGGTGGAAAGAGATGCCTATCAAAACCGTTGTCATGTGTGCTTATCGAAGGAATTATCCAAGAAATAACACTTTTAGTACTATTCATGAACAAGCTCTTGGGATTCCTAATTCGCATTCAAACACAAGGTTACGATTCAAGCTAATCCGAAGAAGAGGAAAGTAATTGAGGAACCTGAAAGTGAGAAAGAACATGATCCGATGATGAGTTGGAATCACAAATCAAGGTGTTGAAAGAGAATCGGGATGCGATGATTGATATTTTGGGAAACGTTACTAATAGTTGAACTTTATTTGTTCAAAGAACAACTTCCAATGTCTAGACGCGAGATAAAGTTCATGGACGCAACACCGAACACCAGCCTCGCGCTGGTTCAGATACGTTTCCTAATCCTTCTCATTTAGTGTATATTATTTTATTGCTTTGAGTCTTTTCGAGTCGTGGGGACACGACTAATTTTTGAGTTTGGGGTGGGGTTCGTTGCCTCATCCCAGTTTTTATGTGTTATGTGTTTTATCTGCTTTCAATAAAATAATTTTCGGAGTTGCGTTTGACTGTAGAAGATTTTAAATGTCCCTTTAAGCATACTTTTGATGAATCAATGATAGTAAATAGTGAACTTTAGGGATTAACATAAAACGCACTTACAATTGCATGCGAACATAGGTAATTAATAGGAAAAATTAATGAACAATGCAAATGAAGTAAGCTTGTACTCAAGGAATATGTTTGGTGTGTAGAACGTGAAATCCTAATTAGTAGAGAACCCACCTAGATATGAACTAAAGCCAAGCTATGTACTTAGGAAAATGATAGGGGCAGTTCTTTGTTAGCCATTTGTGCCTTTTAGCTTTCTATCCCTTGAATGAATTATTATCCGTCTTAGCCCACTTTGAGCCTTTAGCCTTTTATTTGTAGCCACGATATAAGCCATTATCCCTTAGATTGTTAGGCATGACCATATGACCCGCACTTGAATCACAATCCTGAGACATGTCTCGAGCTTGAGTTTGGGGTGGTGGGACCACATATGGGGAATTTAATGGGTTGGGATTGATGTGCTTGGTATTGTAGCACAATTGCAGATGATATGTACTTGTAACCCTTTGCCGGGAATGAAAAAAAAAAAAAAAATTTGAAAAAGAAAGAAAAAATGAAAAAAAAAGTTTGAAAATCAATACAGTAGGATCCGGGGATCCGGTTTTCAAAATCCGGGTACCCGGTTTTCCTCTGTACAAAAAAAAAAGGAGAATAGAAAAGAAAAAGAAAAGTATGAAAGAATAAAACATCCGGCAAAGTGGAATTCTTCTGAAAATCATCTAGTTTATAGTGGGTAGACATGGGACGCTAAATTGTTGCGTAATGGGTGAGTGAGAACATCTTTTTGAGCGTTAACTCAAGCTCGAGGACAATGTTGATGGTAAGTGAGGAGAGAGCCAAAAGCTCACTTCAAATTTACCAAATATACATCCATACCCGTCCTTAAGCCAATATTATAACCGTAAAGACCTCGTGATTCCTAAGTGCATAGTGAATTTATGATTCTGTTGATAGGGAATAGCCTAGGTGGAGCGTTCAAAGCGAGGTAGGATTAATGACCACCCTATAGCCATCATACAGAGATGAGTACAAGTGTAACCTTCAAGCATTGCGACTTTAATTTTATGATTGAGATTACTTATGTTTGATGTTGCATGATTAGTGTATGTAGATGTTAGTTTTTAAAGTTTTGCTATATGAGATTTATCTTAAGAATTGCTTTAGGGTTTATTTGTTAGCTTCTATGTGTTATACGTTTGCTTCTACCCCTCGTTTTATTTTGTTTTGCTTTGTCGGGACGACAAAGGTTTGAGTTGGGGGTCTTGATGTCTCCTTAATTGTTCTTATTTTAGACCCTTAGGAGACATCATTTTTGGTGTTATTTTAATTAATTCGATAGACTTTTGGACTAAATATGCAATATTTCGGATTTCCCTTTTTATTTCTAGCATTTTTGAATTATTAAACTTTTGCGCGTAATATTGGTATTTTTAGTGTAAAGTTTACAGGTTTTTAGATGTTAGCTAGGAAAGGAATCCGAAGATAAAGTCAAAGATTAAAAGATAGAGTCAAGACTTGAAGAGAAATCCCGAAGATATTATTTTTAGAGCTGAAAAATCCATTTTTCCAGGCCCTTGATTGCTGTTTTCGAGGTACTTAAGAGCTGATTGAGCCGCTGACCTTTGAAGAGAAAACATTCCTTATCGAAGTACGGAACTTTAGCAACTGGAATGAGGTCAATCGGAGTTGTAACGCATCGGGAAAAGCAGTTTTAGTGAAGGCCTGTCATCAGTTACGGGATTTTGGGCTTAGAAAGTGGGCTTGGACATTTAATTAGGCTTTTATTTTCTGGTCCAAGCCCTAATCCGTTTTTCTTATTATAAAAGGAGGTCTGGACTTCTATTTTTCATACAATTCATTCTTTACAATTAAAAACACCAGAGAGAAGCAACAGAAGGAAGGAAGAAGAAGCTGCTAGAGCTGGAGTGGGTCTATAGCTCCGTTCTCAGTCATTCCAATTCCGGAAATTAGGTTTCTTTTATCTTTTATTTGTAATCAATTATGAATTCCATTTATTTTAATTTAGTTTTTCTTTTTAATATGAGCTAAACAATTCATAATGCTTGAGAACGCATAATGGGTTAATCCCAATTTGATTTCATTCTATACATTTGAATTTGGGATATTTATTATTTAAATCAAATTGGGTAAATTGTATTTTTCTTTAATTTGCATTTTAATTACTATTATTGACGTAATTAACCAATGATAGGATTTAGTATCTAGGCTATTCCAATTAGTGGCGATTGGATCACCTTGACGGGGGGTTTAGGTACCGAACTAGTTAATGAATGTAGGTTAGAAATTATTGACTCTGACGAGCTTAATTAAACCTATGGCCTATTGGGTAATGAACATTTTAACATTAGAGAGTGGACTATAATCACCCTGACGGGGTTTGTAGCATTTGATAGTTGCTCCTTAGTCCACCCTGACGGGGGTAAGGAGATTATAGAATCCCGACCAATACCAATTTACAAATTTGTCCCTTAAACAATGTATGAAATGAATGATAGTTAGGAAAACCCTTGTGTCTCTCAAGTACTACTTGCTCATACTTGCGTTTTCACTCATTTTACTTGCGTTTTAGCTTTTTACTTGCATTATTATTTTGTCTTTCATTTATTTAGTAATAAATCACAAAACCAAAACAAACAAATTATCCTCTTTTATTTTCATAAGTGCATCAATCACTATTTGCATAGACATTGTGATCAACCATCCGTCCTTGGAACGAATCTGATTATCAGAATTACTACTTGGGACAACCGTACACTTGCGGTTGTGGTTCGATTATTATTTGCATTTATTTAGAACACACAAAGGACCACCACTCACTTACCATCAACAGTGTCCTCGAGCTTGAGTTAACGCTCAAAAAGATGTTCTCACTCACCCATATACGCAATAATTTAGCGTCCCATGTCTACCCACTATAAATAAGATGATTTTCAGAAAATTCCACTTGCCGGATGTTTTATTCATTCATATTTTTCTTTTTCTTTTCTCTTTTTTTTTCTTTTTTTTTTGTGTACAGAAGCAAACCGGGTTCCCGGTTTTGACGAATCCGGGTTCCCGGTTCCTACTGTATGGATTTTTCATTTTTTCATTTTTTTCTTTCTTTTTCACTTTTTTCTCATTCCCGGCAAAGGGTTACAAGTATATATCATCTGCAATTGTGCTACAATACAAAGCACATCGATCCCAACCCATTAAATTCCCCATAAGTGGTCCCACCACCCCAAACTCAAGCTCGAGACATGTCTCAGGATTGTGATTCAAGTGCGGGTCATATGGTCATGCCTAATAATCTAAGGGATAATGGCTTATATCGTGGCTACAAAGAAAAGGTTAAGGCTCAAAGTGGGCTAAGACGGATAATAATTAATACAAGGGATAGAAAGCTAAAAAGGCACAAATGGCTAACAAAGAACTGCCCCTATCATTTTCCTAAGTACATAGCTTGTCTTTAGTTCATATCTAGGTGGGTTATCTACTAATTAGGATTTCACGTTCTACACACCAAACATATTCCTTGAGTACAAGTTTACTTCATTTGCATTGTTCATTAATTTTTCCTATCAATTACCTATGTTCGCATGCAATTGTAAGTGCGTTTTATATCAATCCCTAAAGTCCACTATTTACTATCATAGATTTATCAAGAGTATGCTTAAAGGGATATTTAAAAATTTCTACAGTCAAACGCAACTCCGAAAATTCTTTTATTGAAAGCAAATAAAGCAAATAACACATAAAAAACTGGGATGAGGCAACGAACCCCACCCCAAACTCAAAAATGAGTCGTGTCCCCACGACTCGAAAAGACTCAATAAAGCATTTAAACTAATCTACACTAAGAGGAAAGTTTAGAAAACGTATCTTAACCAGCGCGAGGCTGGTTATCGGTGTTGCGTTCTGGACCTTTATCTCGCGTAACAGCATCATAAATCGCGTTTTGAAGTGTATTTACGCATAGGATTAAATTTCGAAGCAGGTCCAATTCTTTTGTAACGTTTCCCAAGGTAGCAATCATCTTCTCCTGATTCTCTTCCAACACCTGAATCTTCGCTTCCAACTCAGGTACAGTTTTCGCTTTCTTTGATTGAGGAGTTCTCGGACTTCTTGTAGTTCGTGTTGCTTCTTCATGGATGTTCTTGATTGTGCTCAAAGCTATACTCATACCAACTGAAACAGTATCAATATCTGCGTCCTTACGCGGAATCTTTGCGTCTAGACACAACTGAGTAATAGTACAAGGAAACTTCAGATTTTGTTGTTTCATTGGTGATTTCGCGAACTCCATGATTGTATCATAAATGATCTTGGCAACATCAAATGGTTTCTCCTCCAAAATACACTTAATAACAAGGATATGCTCTTTCTTCAACTCGGAAGTGTGTTTAATACCAAAGAAAGTGGGTATTACGAAACGAGACCAAACCTTAGCACGAGGTGTCAAACTATTGCTGTAAAACTGTCCAGGATACCTTTCACCTTCAGGAATTGGGCTAGTCCCATTAACAAGCACGGTCCCCCAAAGGGATTCAAAATCAAAAGAAGGGTCATTAAGAGTTTCTTGGAAGGGGCATGTTCCAGAAAAGGTGGGTAGTTTCAATGATTTCCGAATACGTTCAATAGAGAAAGGAACTACCTTTTTGCGGATATCAATGGCATCATGGGAGGTAGCTAAACCTTCGTAAAATTCTCGCACAACAGTAGGAATAAACTCAAGCTTCCTTTCTTGTAACTCTTTCTAACCAAACTTAGCACATGTCACAGCATATTCCTTGTAATCACTACTCATAATACCCTTAGGAAAATTCGTCTCCTCGCCAAATTTCAAAAATTCAATTCTTTCACGAACCTGAGTATTCCAACAAATGTAAACCCTCTTAGGCTTGTGGGCCCACATCTTCATACGCGGAGGTTTTTGAACGGGTTCTTCCGGAATCTCTTGTTCAGTTTCTGTCTCAATGTTCTTCGCAATTTCCTCTTCGGGTTCCTTCTCACTTTCAATCTCATCAATCAATCTTCTCTTGTGACCCGTGATTTCTTTTCTGTTAGAATCAAGCTTAACTTCGCCAATTTTTCGTTTAGGACGCGAATCAGGAATCTCAATAGCTTGTTCTTGAGAACCACCAATGGTGGTCTTTCTTCTAGGAGCATTTCTTCGGAAATCACCGGTTCTGTTAGTCATCTCTTTTCACCCCAAACTCAAAACTTCAAATAATGAAAAACTTAGGGAAAAGTTTAGAATTTTGATGTTTTGAGGTTTAAGAATTTAAGAACTAGGTGAAATATGAGATGGGTCTTGGTTAATTTGTATGGGAGAAGAAAGAATTGGGTTTAATTTAAGGAATTGGGTGAAGAAGAATCTTGGGAAAAAACTAAGGATTTGATGTTATTTTGGAGAGGAGGTGAGTTGATCTTATGTTTTTGTGGTGAAAGAGGGTAGGATTTGATGATATATAGTGTTTTGGTAGATGAATTTCGGAAGTGGGGAGGCTATTGGTGCGTTTTAGGTATAAACTTGCAGAAGAGGCTAAGAAAACTAGGTTAAAATACCCAAAACCGCCTCTCACAGCTTTCAAACCGGGTTCCCGGTTTTGGCAAACCGGGTTCCCGGTTCCGCGTCGCTGTGACGGCGCGGAAAAACAATTATGGACTCTTCTTTTTTTTTTTTTCAAAACGCACCAAATCGCTGGATCTCAAGACGCGGGGTCAGAGATTTTACTCGCCGAAACTGGGTACCCGGTTCTGTGGAATGCGGGTTCCCGGATTTTCTTTTTGGCGCGAATGAAAACGCGCCAAAACGCAGGACTCCAAGACGCCGGGTCAGAACTTTTGGACTTGTGCAGCTCCGAAACCGGGTACCCGGTTCTGTGGAATGCGGGTTCCCGGTTTTGTGTCGATGGCGCGAACCAAAACGCAGCAAAACGCAAGCCACCAAAACGCTGGGTCAAAGATTTTCAAAAGTTACAGCACCGAAACCGGGTACCCGGTTTCGCCAAATGCGGGTTCCCGGTTCCGACGCTGTGTCATGAACCCAAAACGCAAGGTGCTGCGTATATAGTGTTGGTACCAGCTCCAAAATCGGGTTCCCGGTTTTGTGAAACCGGGTTCCCGGTTTCTCCTGGACATCCAACCTCTTTTTCTTCTGTTTTCGCCAAATCGACCCCAAACTCAAGTCCTTTTTACCCCTGAAATCATCAAAAACAACTACCCTTCCTCATTTCTTAATAAAAACAATAAAATTACGAAAATCAAACTAATCTAAATTGCAAACATGTAAAAACTCAGCTAATATACAGTAATTGGCTTTTGTTTAACGTCGTTAAGCTCGACGGGTTACCTCACGCTTCTAAGGAGTCTCGAGGAGATACATGACCTCCCCGGGATGTGGATCTTCCGAGCGATTGGTATCTTCACCTCCATGGTATATCTTTAATCTGTGACCGTTAACCATAAAGGTACGGTTCTCTAGCGGGTGTTCTATTTCTATCGCCCCATGAGGTGTAACTTTGGTCACTATGTATGGACCTGACCACTTAGATCTTAACTTACCCGGATAATTGCTGAACTTTGAGTTATACTTCAACACTCTTTGCCCCACTTCAAAGTTCTTTGTACGAATCCGATTGTCATGCCATTTCTTTGTGTTTTCTTTATAAAGTTTGGCATTTTCATAAGCATGCAACCGGAATTCGTCAAGTTCATTAAGCTTCATCATACGATTCTTTCCGGCTAAGATAGGATCTAAGTTCAACTGCGCAATTGCCCAATAGGCACCCATTTCAAGCTCTAAAGGTAAGTGACAAGCCTTACCATACACCATACGATAGGGAGATGCACCAACTGGAGTCTTAAACGCAGTACCATCATCTAACTTCATTGACCAATCTTTTCTTGTAGGACCAACGGTTTTCTCTAGGATTGACTTGACTTCACGATTCGAAACTTCAGCTTGACCATTGGATTGTGGATGATATGCAGTAGATACACGATGTCTAACTCCATATTTCTCTAGAACAGTCTTCAGATATTTATTAACGAAATGAGATCCACCATCGCTAATAATCACTCTAGGTGTGCCATGTCTAGTGAAAATATGTGATTTCAAGAACTTGATCACCACTCGTGAATCATTAGTAGGTAAAGCCACCGCTTCTACCCACTTAAACACATAATCAACAGCTAATAAGATGTAGAGGTTACCATTTGAAGGAGCGAAAGGACCCATAAAGTCTATTCCCCACACATCGAATATCTCAACCTCTAACACATTATTACGCGGCATCTCATCCCTCTTAGATATGTTTCCGGTAAACTGGCATCTCGTACATTTCTTAACATATTCATGACAATCTTTAATAAGAGAAGGCCAGTAAAAACCTGATTGAAATACCTTCGCAGCAGTTCTGTCTCCTTTGAAATGTCCTCCATATAGTGAATCATGGCATCCAGCTATAATGGCTTGAGTCTCTTCCCTTGCTACACATCTTCGTATCATTTGGTCAGCACAAACTTTATAGAGGAACAGATCCTCCCAAAAGAACTGTCTAGCACGATGAGCTAACCTCTTTCTTTCTTGATAAGTAGAACCTTCAGGAAAGACACCACTCACTACTAAATTCGCAATATCTGCATACCACGGAGCCTCATAATCTCGAACAACGAATAAACTCTCATCCGGAAACTCTTCTCTAACTGCTTCAGTACCGCTATTCATCTCTGAACCCTCTAAACGCGATAGATGATCTGCAACCTGATTCTCACAACCCTTTCTATCTTTGATCTCTAAATCGAACTCTTGAAGCAATAACACCCATCTGATTAACCTTGGTTTCGCATCTTTCTTCTCCATAAGAAATCTAATCGCGGAATGATCTGTATAAACAATAACTTTCGCTCCAAGAAGATAAGAGCGAAATTTATCAAATGAATATACAACTGCTAGCAACTCTTTTTCTGTAACTGTGTAATTAATCTGAGCACCACTAAAAGTTTTACTAGCATAGTAAATCGAATGAAAAACCTTCTCTTTCCTCTGTCCTAATACAGCTCCCATACACAAATCACTCGCATCACACATAACTTCAAACGGTAAATTCCAATCTGGAGGTAACACTATAGGAGCAGAAATAAGTTTTTCTTTGATTGCTTTGAAGGCCGCTAAACAAGCTTCATCAAAAAGGAATTTGCAATCCTTTTCGAGTAAGTTGCATAACGGTTTAGCAATCTTAGAAAAATCCTTAATAAAACGCCTATAAAAGCCAGCATGGCCAAGAAAACTCCTTACCCCTTTAACAGAAACGGGAGGGTTAAGAGTTTTAATTACCTCTATCTTTGCTCTATCGACTTCTAATCCAGCACTCGAAACCTTGTGACCCAGAACAATACCTTCACGAACCATGAAATGACACTTCTCCCAGTTTAACACCAAGTCTGATTCCTTGCATCTAACCAACACTTTCTCCAAGTTGTCCAAACACTTATCAAAATCATCACCAAACACGGAGAAATCGTCCATAAACACTTCTAGGAAATTATCAATCATATCCCAGAAGATGGCCATCATGCATCTCTGAAAAGTAGCGGGAGCATTACACAACCCAAATGGCATTCTACGATATGCAAAAGTGCCAAATGGGCATGTAAATGTAGTCTTATGTTGATCTTCTGGAGCCACGTAAATCTGATTGTACCCGGAGTAACCATCCAATAAACAGTAGTACTCTCTTCCGGCTAATTTATCTAACATTTGAGCGATGAAGGGCAAAGGGAAATGATCTTTTCTGGTGGCCTTGTTCAGCTTTCTGTAATCCATGCAAACTCTCCAACCTACTACCGTTCTTGAAGGAATCGCCTCATTTTTATCGTTAAGAATTGTTGTCATTCCTCCTTTCTTTGGTACACACTGAACCGGACTCACCCATTCACTACTCGAAATGGGATAAATAATCCCCGCATCTAACAGCTTGATCACCTCTTTCTTTACCACATCTTTCATCACGGGCATCAATCTCCTTTGGCCTTCAACTGAGCGTGCGTTAACATCTTCAAGTATGATTTTGTGTTGACAATAGGATGGACTAATGCCTTTGATGTCAGCAATTGTCCAACCTATTGCTTCTTTGTTGGCTCTTAACACACGCAACAGTTTATCTTCTTGAGGACCTGTTAAATTCGCTGAAACAATAACAGGTAGAGTTTCATTAGTACCCAGATAAGCATACCTCAAGTGTGCTGGCAATGGTTTTTCTTCCAACTCCGGAGGAGATTCAATTGAAGGCTTCTTTTTAGGAATAATCTCCCCCGGTCCTCTCACAGGTTCATAGGCAAGACGCCTATATTTTGGATTTTCAGAATTGAGAGCTGCTACTGTTTCGGTAAGCTCCTCCATCATCTCAGGTGAATCTAATGTCAAAGCAGCCTGCAAGATATCATCAAAATTTAAGCAATTAAATACCTCTTGCGATGCTTGCTCTACTACATCCATTCTGAAGCAATCTTCCGGAGAATCTGGGAGTCTCATAGCTCGAAATACATTGAATTTCACTTCCTCATCTTGTATCCTCATTGTCAATTCGCCATTTTCTACATCGATCAATGTTCTCCCTGTAGCTAGGAACGGTCTACCCAAAATAATGGGGACATTTCTATCTGCATTGTATTCAAGAATTACGAAATCAACAGGAAATATAAGTGTACCTGCCTTAACAAGAACATCCTCAATGCGTCCTTCAGGATGAGCAAGAGACCTGTCCGCCATTTGCAAGACCATAGATGTAGGTCTTGCGTTTTCAATTTTAAGCTTATCAAAGACTGACTTGGGCATCAAGTTGATGCTTGCCCCCAAATCGCATAGCACCTTTCCATTCCATTCTTCTCCAATCGATATGGGAATCGTGAAACTCCCCGGATCAACTAACTTCGGAGGTAATTTACTCTGGCAAATCGCACTACACTCTTCAGGAAGGCCAATCATCTCATTATCACAGTAGGGCCTTGTATTAGTGAGGGCCCTCTTCAAAATCTTCGTATACTTAGGAATATCTCGAATTGCCTCAAGTAACGGAATATTAATACTCAAACCCTTCACTCTATTAAAGAACTTCTGAAAATCAGCCATATCACCCTTTTTCTGAACTCGCGATGGAAACGGTGGTGGAGGGCGATTGCTTACAATTTCATCTCTCTTTTTCGGAATTTCTCTTGGTCTTTCTATTTCTTCCACCTCACTATCTTTCTCATTCTCTTTCTCTTTCTCACCCACTTCCTTTTCTTTTCTTGGGACTTCTTTCTCTTTCATAACGGGAAAAGGAGGTGGAGGGAGGTTCTTACCACTTCTTAATGTAACAGCCTTACAATCTTCACGTTGTGTTGGATTTTCCGTATCGCTAGGAAGTTGCCCTTGTGGACGCTGATTCAGCTGTTTATTAATTTGACTTAGCTGATTCTGGAAAATCTTCATATTCGCTTCAGCTGCGTTCTGACGTTCCAAAGCTTGTGTTTGAAGAGCAATCAAATTTTCAACGGTTTTCTGAAGGGTAACTATTCCTTCTTGTGGATGGGCAGGTAGAGCTTTCTGGTTTAAATTCTCATCGTAGGTATTCTGAGGAGCTTGTCTTTGCACATAATTGTTTTGATTCTGTCCTCCTTGATGATTGTTGTGTGGTCTTGGATTATAGTTGTTGCCTTGAGGACGCGGCTGATACGCGTAAGTAGGATTGGCTGCCCCATTGGGATTTGAGTATTGAAACCCAGGGTGGTTTCTGTTAGGCTGATATCCATTACCACTTGAATTGAAATTACCTCTATTGGACATAAAATTCACTGATTCTTGGTTATTCGGACAATTTTCCTCATCATGATCATCTACCTTACAAATCGAACACATATACACCTCTTGTGCAGCATGCACAGCTACCTTCTTACCCGAAAATCCTTCTTTCACAGCTAGAGTAAGCTGCTTCAATTGTTGCTCTATGGTATTCTGGATCTTATTCTCAAACGTAGCAAATTTATCTTCCATGTCAACATTATTTACTCCCTTAACTGGTGTTCTTACTGAGCTCCACCCAACTTCATTCTTGACTGTTCTCTCTAAAATGATCTTGGCATGAGCGGGTTGAACTTGAAGAAAACCTGCACCACATAGCGTATCCAATTTCTCTCTCGAAGTTCCATCAAGGCCTCTATAAAATATCTTTAACTGTTGTTGTTCTGAAAAGCCATGATTAGGAACTTTACGCAAACACACCTGAAATCTTGTCCAACTCCTACCCACAGTTTCCTCATATTCTTGACGGAAATGCGTCAATTCTAATTCAGCATCTAACCTCATGTTACTTGGGTAATACCTGTCAAAGAAAGCAATTTCTAATTGGTCCCAATTAGTAATCTTCGTAGGATCTTGCGTATCGTGCCATTCACTTGCTCCATCAATGACAGAGAATTTAAAAGCAGCAAAATACATCTGTTCTCTTGAAACCCCTTGTGTGATATAAGAATCACATATCTGTTTGAACTTCTGTACCGCTCTAAGAGGATCTTCCGATGGTCTTCCGCGAAAATTTCCAAAGTTTTGGAACTGAGCTAGCATACCCGAATCCGGACGGAATCTCGGAACATTAATATCTGGAGCACCTACTCCTATAGCAGGAGCACGGAATGGAACTTCTGGAGGACCATTAGTAAACCACGGATCTTGATTCATCACTATCTGAACTTGAGGATTAGGATTTAGTGGTTGAACTTGAGGAATAACGCCTGGAGCTAAAGGTTGACCATTTGCATCTAGCTGGCCTTGTCCATTATTCTGTTGACCTTGAAGATAGATATTCTCCATTTGGTTACTTAATTCTTCTACTTCTAAAGCTTCTCGTTCTCTTCTTCTTCTGTTCGCAAGTCTGATCAACGATTCTGGATTACTAAGGATCGGAGGTGTTGGCTCTAGATCCTTGAATAGCCTTCTTCGCATACACCAAACCTAAAAACCTGAAAAAGCTAACAAACAAAAAGCGTAAAACTGATAAAATAAAATAAATGCACTTATCACTAAAGGATAAACACCGTGGTCACACGCTACCGTCCCCGCCAGCGGCGCCAAAAACTTGGTGGTCCTTTGTGTGTTCTAAAAATAAATGCAAATGCTAATCGAACCACAACCGCAAGTGTACGGTTGTCCCAAGTAGTATGTATGATAATACAGATTCGTTCCAAGGACGGATGGTTGATCACAATGTTTAGCAAGTAGTGATTGATGCACTTATGAAAAATAAAAGATAATAAAATATTTGTTTGGTTTTAGTGATTAAAGCTAATGAATGAAAGACAAATAATTAAATGCAAGTAGAAGCTAAGACGCAAGTAAAATAAGTGAAAACGCAATATGAGATGTAGTACTTGAGAACGCAAGGATCCTCCTAATCTTACTTCCTAACTTATGTTGTTTAAGGGCTAAATTGGTCAATTACAATGGTCGGGATTCTAATTTCCTTATACCCCCGGCAGGGTGGACTATAAGGCGATCCTAAAGTGTCACTAGTCCCGTCAGGGTAAATATGATCCACCGTTGGATGTTTAAGTGTTTTACCTCATTGGCCCTAGAATTAGCTAAGTTCGTCAGAATCAATAGCTTTTATCCTAGATTGAATAATTAATTCTATACCCAAACCCTCCGTCAGGATGATCCATACGCCACATATATGGAATAGCTTAGATACTAATACCTGATCTTAGTTCGCGACTCTAAAATCAGTAAATAATCACAAATTATCGAAAAGAGTAATAAACCCAATCTAATTTAATTTAGCATAAACCCAAATTCAACATTCGTTATTTCATAAAATTAAGATTCACCCATTGTTTGTTCTCAAGCACTATTAAAAGCTTAGCTCATATTAAAATTAAAAACTAAATTAAAAGAAATGGAATTCATATTGTTTACAGAATTAAAATATAAAAAGAACCTAATTTCCGGAATTGGAATGACTACGAACGGAGCTATAGACCCACTCCAGCTCTTGTAGCTTCTTCTTTCTTCCTTCTGTTGCTTCTCTCTGGTGTTTTTAATCTTGTGGAATGTGAATTGTATGAAAAATAGAAGTCCAGACCTCCTTTTATAAGCATAAATTCGTTCTAGGGCTTGGACCAGAAAATAGAATATTAATTAAATGTCCAAGCCCACTTTCTAAGCCCAAAATCCCGTAACTGCTGATACACCTTCACTAAAACGGCTTTTCCCGATGCGTTATGACTCTGATTGACCTCATTCCAGTTGCTAAAGTTCCGTAACTCGATAAGGAATGTTTTCTCTTCAAAGGTCATTGGCTAAATCATCGCTTAAAAACCTCGAAATCAGTACTCTATGGCCTGGAAAATGGATTTTCAGCTCTAAAAATAATATCTTCGGGATTTATCTTCAAGTCTTGACTCTAATTCACGATCTTTGACTTTCTCCTCGGATTCCTCTCCTAGCTAACATCTAAAACCTGTAAACTTTACACTAAAATTACCAATATTACGCGCAAAAGTTTAATAAATTAAAAATGCTAAAAATAAAAAGGGAATTCCGAATTATTGCATATTAAGTCTAAAAGTCTATCATATTAATCAAATAAACACCAAAAATGATGTCTCCCAAGGGTCGAAAATAAGAACAATTAGGGAGACATCAACTACACACTAAGGAGAACGGTGACTCGGTTAAATCATATAGGGAAGCTTTTATTGGTGCCCCTTTGGATTTTCACAGGTTGAAGGGAGTCGAGTCAGCATGACGGGGAGTCAGGAGCAAGGTAAGGGCGAGGAACAACATACTCCTCCGGGAATGGAGCGGGGCACAGATGAGTTCCGATTGGAGGATGATATACCCTTTAGCGGTGTAACATACCCTCAACTAGTGAGGACGGCGACTCAAAAGCGGCAAGGGTGTGAGGTATGGCGGAAAACTTTAATTATTAAACTTCTTGGTCACAATGTAGGCTTATCTGGTAAATAAGTTAAACCAAATATGGGCCCCGAAATCCCACCTTGATTTAGTTAACGTTGGATTTGGTTATTTTACGGCCCAATTCACGAGTTCGGAAGATTATAATAAAGTTCTTAGTGGGGGCCCATGGATGATTTTGGACCGATATCTTGTTGTCTGAGCGTGGGATCCGTTCTTTAGACCTAATGATACACCGGTGGTTAAAATTTTGGTCTGGATTCGGCTACCTTGGTTACCATTAATTAATTATATGGAAGAAATACTCACGTCGATAGGTAATTTAGTAGGACGTATGGTGAAAATTGATCCTTTTACTCAGTCGCGTGCTAGAGGTAACTTTCCACGACTTGCGGTAGAAGTCGAATTAGATAAACCACCGTTTCAATTATCCGGATACAGGATCTCCAACAAAAAGTAGAATATGAGGGGCTTCATCTTATATGTTTTAATTGTGGAAAATTTGGTCATGTGAAGAATGATTGTGTCGGTTTGAATAGTGAGGGAACTACGAGTACCAGGAATATTAACATGAATTGTGCTATATCAGTTGGGGTTAAGGCGAAATAGAATGATATTCCAGCATCTCGGTATGGAGAGTGGATGACAGTCAATAGGGGGCGGGGTAGGACACGGAATAATGGAGAGTTCCAACAACCCAAAGGCATTGCAAATAACTTCTATGGAGATGGAAGGAAAGGAGTTGCGACCCCAAGTAAGCCAAAAAATAAACCAGTTCCGGAACGCGATATGGGGTCAAGGTACGGGATATTATCTTCAGGTGAGTTGGGGGAGTTTAGTGGTAGTGATACAGATGATGGGACCGATGGCGCTCAACCTGGTTATTGGTTCCACGTTATCTGACCGACGGTCCGGACCTGTCCGGTACACGCCGGCGATGAACCGGGAACGGTGGCGATGGGGTGGCCGACACGACACGGAACGGCGTTCCGCTTATCGTGCGGCGTTTTCAGTTCTCTATTTTAGTTATGGACCGAACCGGTCCGTAACTGATACGGACCGATAACGGTCCGATTCTATTTTTTTTCCGTTTATATAGGCCCAAACCTTATGTAGCCCAAAACCCCTCTCCCTGCTCCAGCCCAATTCGTTATTCAGCCCAAACATAATTCTCCCCAACCCACTATGTTAACCCCAACCCAACCCACATATCATTAAACCCAACCCACTATGTTAACCCCAACCCAACCCACATATCATTAACCCCAAGTCCCCAACCCACCGGCAACGACGCATTCCAAAATCCCATTCCTCACCCTACCCTAATTCGTGAATGGTGTTACTCCGCTCACCCACTGTCGCCGTTACTCCGCTCACCACCGTCACCGTTACTCCGCTCACCCACCGTGGCCATTATCGGTTCTCTCTTGTCGCCCCAATCCTTATGGGATTAATTTAATAATGTTGGGTTTTGGGTTTCGAAATTTATCTAACTCTCTAATTGGTAAGATTAAATTCTTCTGGTTGTTATTTGTATATGTATATTTCCATTTTATGAAATAGGATGTGATTCTTATGGCTCTTCCTTTTCAGCATGTATGAAATGATGATTTGTGATGTTGGAAATACGATTTTGGCTTGAAGATTTATGGTAAATCATATGGAATTGGTTGAGTAATGTAATTCTATGCCATCTTGTTTCTGGAAATTGATTAATTAGTATGCTTGTTTGAATCAGAACCTGAACCATTGTTGTGTTTGTTTTCGAAAAATGCTACTAATGTCCCTGTGGCCTGTGTATATTTGAAAATTACTACTTTTGTCCATGTGAGTTTTCAAAAATTGCTACTATTGTCCCTATTTTTATTCAAAATTTGCTACTATTGTGCCTGTGTGAATTCAAAAATTGCTATGGAGTTCATTCGGTATTGCGAAATTGGAAATTGTTGAGTAGTTTTTTAAACTTGTGGAACTGTTTTATGAAAATTGCCACTAAAGTCCCTGTGTATTTGTAACCGGTTGAGGTTTTGTCTTTGGTATTTCGAAAATTGGCTAAATTGTGTTTTGTCTGGTATCGGTAAGATCAAGTAGTTCTAATGGTGAAATCTGCTATGAGTTGACGGAAATTTTGACAATTGATGGATATAAACTTCTGAAATTTGCAAAAGGACCCTTTTTTGATACAAAAATGATGAAAACTCGTTAATCCAAAATTAATCTCTTTAATAAATTGTCCCATTGTTTTCGTATTTTGTAAAATTGGACCCAAAATTTTGAGAAACATCTTGTGCGATTAATTTTGATGATGAAAACTTTCTGAAAATGAAAAAAAGGTCCTTAAACTAATGGAAGATGGGTTTTTGTGGTCCAATGTTTCCTTGTGCAGCTTTATGAACTCTAAATGTTTTATATTTGGATTGTATCATTTCATTACCAAGGAATTATTTACTGGTTTTAGAAATATGTATTATGGGACATAGTTTCTGATTTGTTAATAAAAAAAGGGGTTATTTGTATATTTTCAGAAAATTATAAAATGTCTTGTGTTCCCAAGAATTCAATTAAAATGATGCCCTTGAGATTGTGTTGTGATTCTCTAACTCTCGTGATTAATGTATATCTTGTCTAAGGTGGTTGGTTGAATTATTGCGTTTTCTGACTTTGTGAGTGTGGTTGAGGTTTTTCTGATACATTGAGTAAATGGGAGTTGGCCTTCTTTATTCATTTATGACTTGGTTTATTACTTCTGATATGGTAGTTGGAATTGGTTTATTAAACCCTATCCGTCTTTTACTTTTGGCTATAAGTAAGGCAATATCAGATAAACATTTTCACAAAATCATTCTTTACTTTAGAAACACATTCTTGCTATTCAAAAACATTTTCTCTTGTATTGAAGAATAACGTTTTCATAAAAAACACACTACAAACACTTGTACAATCACTGCAAAACAGGTATATTTGGATGTATTAATAGTTTATGTTATATACCACTTTAAATTTTTGTAAATGCCCCTTAAAGTATTTGAAAATTTAAATATACCCCTAAATATTTTGAAAATAACCCCCTATAGTATTAGAAAAGTTGTAGAACCCGTAAAACTTTAGAAAATGCCCCCTAAGTTATTCTAAATGTTTAATAACCACTTAAACTTTCGAAAATACCCCCTAAAAGTATTAGACATTTTATTTAACCCTTTAAATTTTCGTAAATCCCCCTTAAAGTATTTAAATTTTTTAATATACCCCTATATATTTCGAAAATAACCCCTACAGTATTAGAAAAGTTGTAGAACCCTTAAAACTTTAGAAAATTCCCCCTAAGTTATTATAAATGTTTAAAAACCACTTAAACTTTCGAAAATACCCCCTAAAAGTATTAGACATTTTATTCAACCCTTTAAATTTTCGTAAATGCCCCTTAAAGTATTTAAAAATTTAAATATACCCCTATATATTTCGAAAATAACCCCCTATAGTATTAGAAAAGTTGTAGAACCCTTAAAACTTTAGAAAATGCCCCCTAAGTTATTATAAATGTTTAAAAACCACTTAAACTTTTGAAAATACCCCTTTAAGTTTCGAAAAAACCCCTTTAAGTTTTGAAAATGACCCCTAATGTTGATAATATAGCTAAAAGACCCTAGAGTTCAACAAATCTACCATTGTTACTTTCGGAAATTGACCCACTATGGTTTGAGAATTGTATAAAAACCCTTTAATATGTATGATATGTTTATTGAAATTTCACTAACCATCTTTTTAATGTTGTTTGAAGCAACTTCACTTCTTGGAGGAGTATTACTAAAGCATCTATTACAAAGATTACAATAAATAGAAAGTTTAAAGTATCAACTATCCAAGAAAGGTATAATTTTTTTCCTTTGCAATATTTTATTTTTCAAGTATTTAAATACGGTTTGTAATAATTTTATTTTGTATTTTGTTCGTGTATTTAGATTTTTTTTACTTAACCCTCACGGTTTGTTTTTTTGTTCTTCGAGACACCGGAAGTAGAACAACTACCAACAAAACTTACACGAGCAACGAGATCAGCGGTGTGGGATGTGTTTGTTAAGGGCCTACCAAAACCGGGCTATGCGGAGTGTAAGTTATGCAAACTCTTATACGTTATACCTGCTGATAGATCTACATGCAAATTTTCTAGACATATTAAAAGCGCCCATTCAGAAGTGAACAAACTAAAACAATCAACTATAAACACCCAAACCGGTAGACACTTTACCCCTAACATCGAGCTGACCCGTAAAGAAATGGTTAGATACATTTGTTGTGCTGCCCAATCGTTTAGCCACGCCTCGAGTCCTCACCTAGCTAAGTTCATACAAAACTCCTAGAACCCTTAGTACGAAGCTATTCCCAGAGCCACCCTAATGACCTTCATGAAAAAAATATACAAAGAGCGAAGGCTTAGCGTTGTGGACGAGTGTGAAAAGCTAACCACCAGGTGTTCCTTAACCGCCGACATGTGGGAATCGAAAAATGGATTGAAGGTCCTTGGAATGACATGTCACTGGATTGACACGTATTGGTTACTACAGAAACGAATTATATGTTTCTGTGTAGTCACTGAACGTCCTACTAGAATCAACTTAAACGAACTAATAATGCAGCACGCGACAGCCTTTGGGCTTTCTAATCGAGTCCAAACGTGTACGTTTGACAATGACGCTAACATGGTTGTCGCTATACCCGATCTAATTCAATTCTTCTCCGATGAATCAATGTTTTACAAGGAACTGTTTCATATCCATTGTAAGTGTCATATCATTAATTTAATTGTTACCGAAGGTATAGATGGTATTAGTATACATTATGACATGATCAACGGTGAGAAGGTTTACGGACCCAACATAGTTATGAAGGTCAAGAAAGCGTGCAAGAGTATAAGAAACAGTCCCCATTTAACGAGGTCCTTTAAAAATAAATGTAAGGCGGCAGGGTTGACGCCAAAGAAATTACGATTAGTTTGTCCTACAAGATGGAATTCGGCACACTTGATGTTAGAACGTGCTATTGAGTACAAGGAAATTATTACGAGCCTCAACAACGAAAACTTGGCCGATAACTTTATTGAAATGCAAGATTGGGACATTATTAGCAAGCTAAACGAATTTCTTTAGCTATTTTCCTACACAACCACGGTATTATCTGCAACATACTCTCCGACAAGTCACCGGGTGTTAGAAATGGTGTACGAGATGGCTCTATGGTGGTCCTTTGTGTGTTCTAAATAAATGCAAATAATAATCGAACCACAACCGCAAGTGTACGGTTGTCCCAAGTAGTATGTATGATAAAACAGATTCGTTCCAAGGACGGGATGGTTGACTACAATGTTTAGCAAATAATGATTGGTTGCACTTATGAAAGCAAGTAAATAAAATATGTTTGTTTGGTTTTGTTGATTAAAACTACTAAATGAAAGACAATTTATAAACGCAAGTAAAAGCTAAGACGCAAGTAAAATGAGTGAAAACGCAGTATGAGAAGTAGTACTTGAGAACTCAAGGATCCTCCCAATCTTATTTCCTAACTTATGTTGTTTAAGGGTTAAATTGGTCAATTACAATGGTCGGGATTCTAAATTCCTTATACCCCCGTCAGGGTGGACTATAAGGCGATCCTAAAGTGTCACTAGTCCCGTCAGGGTAAATATGATCCACCGTTGGATGTTTAAGTTTTATTACCTCATTGTCCCTAGAATTAGCTAAGTTCGTCAGAATCAATAGCTTTTATCCTAGATTGAATAATTAATTCTATACCTAAACCCTCCGTCAGGATGATCCACACGCCACATATGTGGAATAGCCTAGATACTAATACCTGTTCTTAGTTCGCGACTCTAAAAACAGTAAACAATCACAAATTATCGAAAAGAGTAAAAGACCCAATCTAATTTAATTTAACAGAAACCCAAATTCAACATTCGTTATTCCATAAAATTGGGATTCACCCATTGTTTATTCTCAAGCACTATGAAAAGCTTAGCTCATATATAAAAGAAAAACTAAATTAAAAGAAATGGAATTCATATTTGTTTACAAAATTAAAATTGAAAGAAACCTAATTTCCGGAGTTGGAATGACTGAGAACGGAGATATAGACCCTCTCCAGTTCTTGCAGCTTCTTCTTTCTTCCTACTGTTTCTTCTCTCTGGTGTTTAATCTTGTGGAATATGAATTGTGTGAAAAATAGAAGTCCAGACCTCCTTTTATAAGCATAAAAACGGATTAGGGCTTGGACCAGAAAATAAAATGCTAATTAAATGTCCAAGCCAAAATTCTAAGCCCAAAATCCCGTAACTGATGATATGCCTTCACTAAAACGGCTTTTCCCGATGCGTTATGACTCCGATTGACCTCATTCCAGTTGCTAAAGTTCCGTAACTCGATACGGAATGTTTTCTCCTCAAAGGTCAGCGGCTAAATCTTCGCTTAAGCACCTAGAAATCAGCAATATATGGCCTGGAAAATGGATTTTCACTCTAATAATAATATCTTCGGGATTTATCTCCAAGTCTTGACTCTAATTCACTATCTTTGACTTTCTCCTCGGATTCCTCTCCTACCTAACATCTAAAACCTGTAAACTTTTCACTAAAAATACCAATATTACGCGCAAAAGCTTAATAAATTAAAAATGCTAGAAATAAAAAGGAAATTCCGGATTATTGCATATTTAGTCCAAAAGTCTATCAAATTAATTAAATAAACACCAAAAATGATGTCTCCCAAGGGTCGAAAATAAGAAAAATTAGGGAGACGTCAAGACCCCCAACTCAAACCTTTGTCGTCCCGACAAAGTAAAACAAAACAAAGGGGTAGAAGTAAGCGTATAAACAAGTAGAAGCTAGCAAATAAACCTTAAAGCAATTCTCAAAATAAATCTCATATAGCAAACTCTAGAAACTAATATACACATACATCTAAAATGCAACATCAAACATGAATAATCTCAATCATAAAATTAAAGTTGCAATGTTTGAAGGTTACACTTGTACTCATCTCTGTATGATGGCTATAGGGTGGTCATTAATCCTAAATCGCTTTGAACGCTCCACCTAGTGTATTCCCTATCAACAGAATAATAAATTCACTATGCACTTAGGAATCACGATGTCTTTACGGTTATAATATTGGCTTAAGGACGGGTGTGGATGTATATTTGGTAAATTTGAAGTGAGCTTTTGGCTCTCTCCTCACTTACCATCAACAGTGTCCTCGAGCTTGAGTTAACGCTCAAAAGATGTTCTCACTCACCCATATACGCAACAATTTAGCGTCCCATGTCTACCCACTATTAACAAGATGATTTTCAGAAAAAATCCACTTTGCCGGATGTTTTATTCATTCATATTTTTCTTTTTCTTTTCTTTTTCTCTTTTTTTTTTCTTTTTTTTTTGTACAGACGCAAACCGGGTTCCCGGTTTTGACGAATCCGGGTTCCCGGTTCCTACTGTATGAATTTTCAAAATTTTTCATTTTTTTCTTTCTTTTTCATTTTTCTTCTTTCCCGGCAAAGGGTTACAAGTATATATCATCTGCAATTGTGCTACAATACAAAGCACATCGATCCCTACCCATTTAATTTCCCATAAGTGGTCCCACCACCCCAAACTCAAGCTCGAGACATGTCTCAGGATTGTGATTCAAGTGCGGGTCATATGGTCATGCCTAATAATCTAAGGGATAATGGCTTATATCGTGGCTACAAAGAAAAGGCTAAAGGCTCAAAGTGGGCTAAGACGGATAATCATTAATACAAGGGATAGAAGGCTAAAAGGCACAAATGGCTAACAAAGAACTGCCCCTATCCTTTTCCTAAGTACATAGCTTGTCTTTAGTTCATATCTAGGTGGGTTCTCTACTAATTAGGATTTCACGTTCTACACACCAAACATATTCCTTGAGTACAAGCTTACTTCATTTGCATGGTTCATTAATTTTTCCTATTAATTACCTATGTTTGCATGCAATTCTAAATGCGTTTTATATCAATCCCTAAAGTCCACTATTTACTATCATAGATTCATCAAAAGTATGCTTAAAGGGATATTTAAAAATTTCTACAGTCAAACGCAACTCCGAAAATTCTTTTATTGAAAGCAAATAAAGCAAATAACACATAAAAACTGGGATGAGGCAACGAACCCCACCCCAAACTCAAAAATGAGTCGTGTCCCCACGACTCGAAAAGACTCAATAAAGCATTTAAACTAATCTACACTAAAAGGAAAGTTTAGAAAACGTATCTTAACCAGAGCGAGGCTGGTTATCGGTGTTGCGTTCTGGACCTTTATCTCGCGTAACAGCATCATAAATCGCGTTTTGAAGTGTATTTACGCCTAGGAATAAATTTCGCAGTAGGTCCAATTCTTTTGTAACGTTTCCCAGGGTAGAAATCATCTTCTCCTGATTCTCTTCCAACACCTGAATCTTGGACTCCAACTCAGGAACAGTCTTCGCTTTCTTTGATTGAGGAGTTCTAGGACTTTTGGTAGCTCGTGTTGCTTCTTCATGGATATTCTTGATCGTGCTCAAAGCTATACTTACACCAACTGAAACAACGTCAATATCTGCGTTCTTACGCGGAATCTTTGCGTCTAGACACAACTGAGTAATAGTACAAGGAAACTTCAGATTTTGTTGTTTCATTGGTGATTTCGCGAACTCCATGATTGTATCATAAATGATCTGAGCAACATCAAATGGTTTCTCCTCCAAAATACACTTAATAACAAATACGTGCTCTTTCTTCAACTCGGAAGTGTGTTTCATACCAAAGAAAGTGGGTATTACGAAACAGGACCAAACCTTAGCACGAGGTGTCAAATTACTGCTGTAAAACTGTCCAGGATATCTTTCTCCTTCAGGAATTGGGCTAGCCCCATTAACAAGCACGGTCCCCCAAAGGGATTCAAAATCGAAAGAAGGGTCATTAACTGTCTCTTGGAAAGGGCATGTTCCAGAAAAGTTGGGTAATTTTAAGGATTTCCGAATACGTTCAATAGAGAAAGGAACTACCTTTTTGCGGATATCAGTGGCATCACGGGAGGTGGCTAAACCTTCATAAAATTCTCGCACCAAGGTAGGAATAAACTCAAGCTTCGTTTCTTGCAACTCTTTCCAACCAAACTTAGCACATGTCACAGCATATTCCTTGTGTTCACTACTCATAATACCCTTAGGAAAATTTGTCTCCTCACCAAACTTCAAAAATTCAATTCTTTCACGAACCCGAGTATTCCAACACGTGTAAACCCTCTTAGGCTTGTGGGCCCACATCTTCATACGCGGAGGTTTCTGTTGAACTGGTGCTTCCGGAACCTCTTGTTCAGTTTCCTTCTCAATGTTCTTCGCAATTTCCTCTTCTGTTTCCTTCTCACTTTCTATCTCATCAATCAATCTTCTCTTTTGACCTGTGATTTCTTTTCTGTTAGAATCAAGCTGAACTTCATCAATTTTTCGTTTAGGACGCGAATCAGGAATCTCAATAGCTTGGTCTTGAGAACCACCAATAGTGGTCTTTCTTCTAGGAGCAGTTCTTCGAAAATCACCGATTCTGTTAGTCATCTCTTTCCACCCCAAACTCAAAACTTCAAATAATGAAAAACTTAGAGAAAAAGTTTAGAATTTTGATGTTTTGAGGCTTAGGAATCGAAGAACTAGGTGGAATATGAGATGGGTCTTGGTTAATTTGGATGGGAGAAGAAAGAATTGGGTTTAATTTAAGGATTGGGTGAAGAAGAATCTTGGGAAAAACTAAGGATTTGATGTTATTTTGGAGAGGAGGTGAGTTGATTTTATGTTTTTGTGGTGAAAGAGGGTAGGATTTGATGATATATAGTGTTTTTATTGATGATTTTCGGAGGTGGGGAGGCTATTGGTGCGTTTTAGGTAAAAACTTGCAGAAGAGGCTAAGAAACTAGATTAAGGCCTCCAAAACCGACATCACAGCTTAAAAACCGGGTTCCCGGTTTTGGAAAACCGGGTTCCCGGTTCCGCGTCGCTGTGACGGCGCGGAAAAATGACTTAAATTTTTTTTTATTCGAAACGCACCAACACGCTGGACCCCAAGACGCGGGGTCAGAGATTTTACTCGCCGAAACCGGGTTCCCGGTTCTGTGGAATGCGGGTACCCGGATTTTCTCGATGGCGCGAGTCAAAACGCGCCAAAACGCAAGACCCAAAACGCTGGGTCAGAACTTTTGGAAATTTACAGCTCCGAAACCGGGTACCCGGTTTCGCCAAATGCGGGTTCCCGGTTTTGTGTCGATGGCGCGAACCAAAACGCAGCAAAACGCAAGCCACCAAGACGCTGGGTCAGAGATTTTCAGAAGTTACAGCACCAAAACCGGGTTCCCGGTTTCGAAAATCCGGGTACCCGGTTTCGAAGCTGTGTCGTGAACCAAGACGCCAAGTGTTGCGTTGAAAAGGTTGGTACCAGCTCTAAAACCGGGTTCCCAGTTTTTGCGAAACCGGGTTCCCGGTTCCTCCTGGACATCTAACCTCTTTTTCTCCTTTTTTCGCCAAATCGACCCCAAACTCATGACCTTTTTACCCCTAAAATCATCAAAAACAACTACCCTTCCTCATTTCTTAATAATAAACACTAAAATTACGAAAATCAAACTATTCTAAAATGCAAAAATTAAAAACTCAACTAATATACAATGAATTGGCTTTTGTTTAACATCGTTAAGCTCGACGGGTTACCTCACGCTCTTAAGGAGTTTCGAGGAGATACATGACCTCCCCGGGATGTGGATCTTCCGAGCGATTGGTATCTTCACCTCCATGGTATATCTTCAATCTGTGACCGTTAACCATAAAGGTACGGTTCTCTAGCGGATGTTCTATTTCTATCGCCCCATGAGGTGTAACTTTGGTCACAACCTGACCACTTAGATCTTAACTTACCCGGATAATTGTTGAACTTTGAGTTATACTTCAATACTCTTTGCCCCACTTCAAAGTTCTTTGGACGAATCCGATTGTCATGCCATTTCTTCGTGTTTTCTTTGTAAAGTTTGGCATTTTCATAAGCATGCAATCGGAACTCGTCAAGTTCATTAAGCTTCATCATACGATTCTTTCCGGCTAAGATAGGGTCTAAGTTCAACTGCGCAATTTTCCAATAGGCACCCATTTCAAGCTTTAAAGGTAAGTGACAAGCCTTACCATACACCATACGATAGGGAGATGCACCCACTGGAATCTTAAACGCAGTACGATAGGCCCACAACGCATCATCTAACTTCATTGACCAATCTTTTCTTGTATGACCAACGGTTTTCTCTAGGAATGACTTGACTTCACGGTTCGATACTTCAGCTTGACCATTGGATTGTGGATGGTATGTAGTAGATACACGGTGTCTAACTCCATACTTCTCTAGAACAGTCTTCAGATATTTATTAACGAAATGAGATCCTCCATCGCTAATAATCACTCTAGGTGTGCCATGTCTAGTGAAAATATGTGATTTCAAGAACTTGATCACCACGCGTGAATCATTAGTAGGTAAAGCCACCGCTTCTACCCACTTAGACACATAATCGACAGCTAATAAGATGTAGAGGTTACCATTTGAAGGAACGAAGGGACCCATAAAGTCTATACCCCAAACATCGAATATCTCAACTTCTAACACATTATTACGCGGCATCCCATCCCTCTTAGATATGTTTCCGGTAAAATGGCATCTCGTACATTTCTTAACATATTCATGACAATCTTTAACAAGAGAAGGCCAGTAGAAACCTGATTGAAATACCTTCGCAGCAGTTCTATCTCCTTTGAAATGTCCTCCATATAATGACTCATGGCATCCAGCTATAATGGCTTCAGTTTCTTCCCTTTCTACACATCTTCGTATCATTTGGTCAACACAAACTTTGTAGAGGAACGGATCCTCCCAAAAGAACTGTCTAGCACGATGAGCTAACCTCTTTCTTTCTTGATAAGTAGAACCTTCACGAAAAACACCACTCACCACTAAATTTGCAATATCTGCATACCACGGAGCTTCATAATCTCGAACAACGAATAAACTCTCATCAGGAAACTCTTCTCTAACTGCTTCAGTACCATTATTCATCTCTGAACCCTCTAAACGCGATAGATGATCTGCAACCTGATTCTCACAACCTTTTCTATCTTTGATCTCTAAATCGAACTCTTGAAGCAATAACACCCATCTGATTAACCTTGGTTTCGCATCCTTCTTTTCCATAAGATATTTGATCGCGGAATGATCTGTATAAACAATAACTTTCGCTCCAAGAAGATAAGAGCGAAATTTATCAAATGAATATACAACTGCTAGTAACTCTTTTTCTGTAACTGTGTAATTAATCTGAGCACCACTGAAAGTTTTACTAGCGTAGTAAGTCGAATGAAAAACTTTCTCTTTCCTCTGTCCCAATACAGCTCCCATACACAAATCACTCGCATTACACATAACTTCAAACGGTAAATTCCAATCTGGAGGTAACACCATAGGAGCAGAAATAAGCTTTTCTTTGATTGCTTTGAAGTCCGTTAAACAAGCTTCATCAAAAAGGAATTTGGAGTCCTTTTCGAGTAAGTTGCATAACGGTTTAGCAATCTTAGAAAAATCCTTAATAAATCGTCTATAGAAGCCAGCATGGCCAAGAAAACTCCTTACCCCTTTAACAGAAACAGGAGGGGGAAGAGTTTTAATTACCTCTATCTTCGCTCTATCAATCTCTAATCCAGAACTCGAAACCTTGTGACCCAGAACAATACCTTCACGAACCATGAAATGACACTTCTCCCAGTTTAACACCAAGTCTGTTTCCTTGCATCTCACTAACACTTTCTCCAGGTTGTCCAAACACTTATCAAAATCATCACTAAACACGGAGAAATCGTCCATAAACACTTCCAGGAAATTATCAATCATATCCCAGAAGATGGCCATCATGCATCTCTGAAAAGTAGCGGGAGCGTTACACAACCCAAATGGCATTCTGCGATATGCAAAAGTACCAAATGGGCATGTAAAGGTAGTCTTATGTTGATCTTCTGGAGCCATGTAAATCTGATTGTACCCGGAGTAGCCATCCAAGAAACAGTAATATTCCCTTCCGGCTAATTTATCTAACATTTGATCGATGAAGGGTAAAGGGAAATGATCTTTTATGGTGGCTTTGTTCAGCTTTCTGTAATCCATGCAAACTCTCCATCCAACTACCGTCCTTGAAGGAATCGCCTCATTTTTATCATTCAGAACTGTTGTCATTCCTCCTTTCTTCGGTACACACTGAACTGGGCTCACCCATTCACTACTCGAAACGGGATAGATAATCCCCGCATCTAAAAGCTTGATCACCTCTTTCTTCACTACATCCTTCATCACGGGCATCAATCTCCTTTGACCTTCAACTGAGCGTGCGTTGGTATCTTCAAGTATAATTTTATGTTGACAATAGGATGGACTAATGCCTTTGATGTCGGCAATTGTCCAACCTATTGCTTCTTTGTTGGCTCTCAACACACGCAACAGTTTATCTTCTTGAGGACCTGTTAAATTAGCTGAAACAATAACAGGTAGAGTTTCATTAGTACCCAAATATGCATACCTCAAGTGTGCTGGCAATGGTTTTTCTTCCAATTCCGGAGGAGATTCAATTGAAGGCTTCTTTTTAGGAATAATCTCCCCCGGTTCTCTCACAGGTTCATAGGCAAGACGCCTATACTTCGGATTTTCAGAATTAAGAGATGCCACTGTTCCGGCAAGCTCTTCCATCATCTTAGGCAAGTCTAATGTTAAAGCGGCCTGCAAAATATCATCATAATTAAAACAATCAAATACCTCTTGCGATGCCTGCTCAACTACATCCATTCGGAAGCAATCCTCTTGAGAATCTGGAAATTTCATAGCTCGAAATACATTGAATTTGACTTCCTCGTCTTGAATCCTCATCGTTAATTCGCCATTCTCTACATCGATTAAAGTACGCCCTGTAGCTAGGAATGGTCTACCCAAAATAATGGGGACATTTCTATCTGCATTGTACTCAAGTATTACGAAATCAACAGGAAATATAAGTGTACCTGCCTTAACAAGGACATCCTCAATTCGTCCTTCAGGATGTGCAAGAGACCTGTCCGCCATTTGCAAGACCATAGAAGTGGGTCTCGCTTCTCCAATTTTCAGCTTATCAAAGATCGATTTGGGCATCAAATTGATGCTTGCTCCCAAATCACATAGCGCTTTTCCTTTCCATTCTTCTCCAATCGATATCAGAATCGTGAAACTCCCCGGATCAACTAACTTCGGAGGTAATTTACTCTGGAAAATTGCACTGCACTCTTCAGGAAGACCAATCATCTCATTATCACAATAAGGCCTTTTGTTAGTGAGGGCCCTCTTCAAAAATTTTGTATACTTAGGAATATCTCGAATCGCCTCTAATAACGGAATATTGATACTTAGGCCCTTCACTCTATTAAAGAATTTATGAAAATCACCCAAATCACCCTTTTTCTGAACTCGAGATGGACACGGTGGTGGAGGGCGATTGATCACAATATCATCTTTCTTTTTCGGAACTTCTCTTGGTATTTCGATTTCTTCAACCTCACTATCTTTCTCATTCTCTTTCTCTTTCTCACCCACTTCCTTTTCTTTTCTTGGAACTTCTTTCTCTTTCATAACGGGAAAAGGAGGTGGAGGAAGGTTCTTACCACTTCTTAGTGTAACGGCTTTGCAATCTTCACGTTGTATTGGATTCTCAGTATTGCTAGGAAGTTGTCCTTGTGGACGTTGATTCAGTTGTTTATTAATTTGACTTAGCTGATTCTGAAACAACTTCATATTTGCTTCGGTTGCATTTTGACGTTCCATAGCTTGTGTCTGAAGAGCAATTAAACTTTCAACCGTCTTCTGAAGGGTAACTACTCCTTCTTGTGGATGGGCAGGTAAGGCTTTCTGGTTCAAATTTTCATCATAAGTATTCTGAGGAGCTTGTCTTTGTACATAATTGCCTTGATTCTGTCCTCCTTGATAATTGTTGTGTGGTCTTGGATTATAGTTGTTACCTTGGGGACGCGGCTGATACGCATAGGTAGGATTGGCTGCCCCATTAGGATTTGAGTATTGAAACCCAGGATGGTTTCTGTTAGGCTGATATCCATTACCACTTGAATTGAAATTACCTCTATTGGACATAAACATCACGGACTCTTGGTTATTCGGACAATTTTCCTCATCATGATCATCTACTCTGCAAATCGAATACATATAAACCTCTTGTGCAGCATGCACATCTACCTTCTTACCCAAAAATCCTTGTTTTACAGCTAAATTAAGCTGCTTCAATTGTTGCTCTATAGTATTCTGAATCTTATTCTCAAGCGTAGCAAATTTTTCTTCCATATCAACATTGTTCACTCATTTGACCGGTGTTCTTACTGAATTCCACCCAACTTCATTCTTGACTGTTCTTTCTAAAATGATTTTAGCATGAGCGGGTTGACCTTGAAGAAAACCTACACCACATAGCGTATCCAATTTCTCTCTCGAAGTCCCATCAAGGCCTCTATAAAAGATTTTTAGCTGTTGTTGTTCTGAGAAGCCATGAGTGGGAACTCTACGTAAACACATCTGGAATCTTGTCCAACTCTTACCCACAGTTTCATCATATACTTGACGGAAATGCGTCAATTCTAACTCAGCATCTAATCGCATGTTACTTGGGTAATACCTGTCAAAGAAAGCAGTCTCTAATTGGTCCCAGTTGGTTATCTTCGTAGGATCTTGTGTATCGTGCCATTCACTTGCTCCATCAATAACAAAAAATTTAAACGCAGCAAAATACATCTGTTCTCTTGAAACTCCTTGTGTGATATAAGAATCACATATCTGCTTAAACTTCTGTACTGCTCTAAGAGGATCTTCTGATGGTCTACCACGAAAATTCCCAAAATTTTGGAATTGAGCTAACATACCCGAATCAGGACGGAATCGTGGATTATCAATATCTGGAGCACCTACTCCTATAGCAGGAGCACGGAATGGAACTTCTGGTGGACCATTAGTAAACCACATATCTTGATTCATCACTATCTGAACTTGAGGATTAGGATTCATTGGTGGAATTGAAGGAATAGCGCCTGGAGCCAAAGGTTGGCCATTTGCGCCTAGTTGACCTGGTTGATTTTCTTGTTGATTCTGAAGATTGATATTCTCCATTCTGTTAACTAACTCTTCTACTTCTAAAGCTTCTCGTTCTCTTCTTCTCTTGTTAGCAAGTCTGATCAACGATTCTGGATTACTAAGGATCGGAGGTGTTGGCTCTAGATCCTTGAATAGTCTTCTTCGCATACACCAAACCTAAAAACCTGAAAAAGCTAACAAACAAAAAGCGTAAAACTGATAAAATAAAATAAATGCACCTATCACTAAAGGATAAACACCGTGGTCACACGCTACCGTCCCCCGGCAGCGGCGCCAAAAACTTGGCGGTCCTTTGTGTGTTCTAGATAAATGCAAATAATAATCGAACCACAACCGCAAGTGTACGGTTGTCCCAAGTAGTATGTATGATAAAACAGATTCGTTCCAAGGACGGAATGGTTGACTACAATGTTTAGCAAATAATGATTGGTTGCACTTATGAAAGCAAGTAAATAAAATATGTTTGTTTGGTTTTGTTGATTAAAACTACTAAATGAAAGACAATTTATAAATACAAGTAAAAGCTAAGACGCAAGTAAAATGAGTGAAAACACAGTATGAGAAGTAGTACTTGAGAACGCAAGGATCTCCCAATCTTATTTCCTAACTTATGTTGTTTAAGGGTTAAATTGGTCAATTACAATGGTCGGGATTCTAAATTCCTTATACCCCCGTCAGGGTGGACTATAAGGCGATCCTAAAGTGTCACTAGTCCCGTCAGGGTAAATATGATCCACCGTTGGATGTTTAAGTTTTATTACCTCATTGGCCCTAGAATTAACTAAGTTCCTCAGAATCAATAGCTTTTATCCTAGATTGAATAATTAATTCTATACCTAAACCCTCCGTCAAGATGATCCACACGCCACATATGTGGAATAGCCTAGATACTAATACCTGTTCTTAGTTCGCGACTCTAAAAACAGTAAACAATCACAAATTATCGAAAAGAGTAAAAGACCCAATCTAATTTAATTTAACAGAAACCCAAATTCAACATTCGTTATTCCATAAAATTTGGATTCACCCATTGTTTGTTCTCAAGCACTATGAAAAGCTTTGCTTATATTAAAAAGAAAAACTAAATTAAAAGAAATGGAATTCATATTTGTTTACAAAATTAAAATTGAAAGAAACCTAATTTCCGGAGTTGGAATGACTGAGAACGGAGATATAGACCCTCTCCAGTTCTTGCAGCTTCTTCTTTCTTCCTTCTGTTGCTTGTCTCTGGTGTTTAATCTTGTGGAATGTGAATTGTGTGAAAAAAAGAAGTCCAGACCTCCTTTTATAAGCATAAAAACGGATTAGGGCTTGGACCAGAAAATAAAATGCTAATTAAATGTCCAAGCCCAAATTCTAAGCCCAAAATCCCGTAACTGCTGATATGCCTTCACTAAAACGGCTTTTTCCGATGCGTTATGACTCCGATTGACCTCATTCCAGTTGCTAAAGTTCCGTAACTCGATAAGGAATGTTTTATCTTCAAAGGTCAGCGGCTAAATCATCGCTTAAGCACCTCGAAATCAGAAATATATGGCCTGGAAAATGGATTTTCAGCTCTAAAAATAATATCTTCGGGATTTATCTCCAAGTCTTGACTCTAATTCACTATCTTTGACTTTCTCCTCGGATTCCTCTCCTAGCTAACATCTAAAACCTGTAAACTTTTCACTAAAAATACCAATATTACGCGCAAAAGCTTAATAAATTAAAAATGCTAGAAATAAAAAGGAAATTCCGGATTATTGCATATTTAGTCCAAAAGTCTATCAAATTAATTAAATAAACACCAAAAATGATGTCTCCCAAGGGTCGAAAATAAGAACAATTAGGGAGACGTCAAGACCCCAACCTCAAACCTTTGTCGTCCCGACAAAGTAAAACAAAACAAAGGGGTAGAAGTAAGCGTATAAACAAGTAGAAGCTAGCAAATAAACCCTAAAGCAATTCTCAAAATAAATCTCATATAGCAAACTCTAGAAACTAATATACACATACATCTAAAATGCAACATCAAACATGAATAATCTCAATCATAAAATTAAAGTTGCAATGCTTGAAGGTTACACTTGTACTCATCTCTGTATGATGGCTATAGGGTGGTCATTAATCCTAAATCGCTTTGAACGCTCCACCTAGTGTATTCCCTATCAACAGAATAATAAATTCACTATGCACTTAAGAATCACGAGGTCTTTACGGTTATAATATTGGCTTAAGGACGGGTGTGGATGTATATTTGGTAAATTTGAAGTGAGCTTTTGGCTCTCTCCTCACTTACCATCAACAGTGTCCTCGAGCTTGAGTTAACGCTCAAAAGATGTTCTCACTCACCCATATACGCAACAATTTAGCGTCCCATGTCTACCCACTATTAACAAGATGATTTTCAGAAAAATTCCACTTTGCCGGATGTTTTATTCATTCATATTTTTCTTTTTCTTTTCTTTTTCTCTTTTTTTTTTCTTTTTCTTTGTACAGACGCAAACCGGGTTCCCGGTTTTGACGAATCCAGGTTCCCGGTTCCTACTGTATGAATTTTCAAAAATTTTCATTTTTTTCTTTCTTTTTCATTTTTCTTCATTCCCGGCAAAGGCTTACAAGTATATATCATCTGCAATTGTGCTACAATACAAAGCACATCGATCCCTACCCATTTAATTTCCCATAAGTGGTCCCACCACCCCAAACTCAAGCTCGAGACATGTCTCAGGATTGTGATTCAAGTGCGGGTCATATGGTCATGCCTAATAATCTAAGGGATAATGGCTTATATCGTGGCTACAAAGAAAAGGCTAAAGGCTCAAAGTGGGCTAAGACGGATAATCATTAATACAAGGGATAGAAGGCTAAAAGGCACAAATGGCTAACAAAGAACTGCCCCTATCATTTTCCTAAGTACATAGCTTGTCTTTAGTTCATATCTAGGTGGGTTCTCTACTAATTAGGATTTCACGTTCTACACACCAAACATATTCCTTGAGTACAAGTTTATTTCATTTGCATGGTTCATTAATTTTTCCTATTAATTACCTATGTTTGCATGCAATTCTAAATGCGTTTTATACTAATCCCTAAAGTCCACTATTTACTATCATAGATTCATCAAAAGTATGCTTAAAGGGATATTTAAAAATTTCTACAGTCAAACGCAACTCCGAAAATTCTTTTATTGAAAGCAAATAAAGCAAATAACACATAAAAACTGGGATGAGGCAACGAACCCCACCCCAAACTCAAAAATGAGTCGTGTCCCCACGACTCGAAAAGACTCAATAAAGCATTTAAACTAATCTACACTAAAAGGAAAGTTTAGAAAACGTATCTTAACCAGCGCGAGGCTGGTTATCGGTGTTGCGTTCTGGACCTTTATCTCGCGTAACAGCATCATAAATCGCGTTTTGAAGTGTATTTACGCCTAGGATTAAATTTCGCAGTAGGTCCAATTCTTTTGTAACGTTTCCCAGGGTAGAAATCATCTTCTCCTGATTCTCTTCCAACACCTGAATCTTGGACTCCAACTCAGGAACAGTCTTCGCTTTCTTTGATTGAGGAGTTCTAGGACTTTTGGTAGCTCGTGTTGCTTCTTCATGGATATTCTTGATCGTGCTCAAATCTATACTTACACCAACTGAAACAACGTCAATATCTGCGTTCTTACGCGGAATCTTTGCGTCTAGACACAACTGAGTAATAGTACAAGGAAACTTCAGATTTTGTTGTTTCATTGGTGATTTCGCGAACTCCATGATTGTATCATAAATGATCTGAGCAACATCAAATGGTTTCTCCTCCAAAATACACTTAATAACAAATACGTGCTCTTTCTTCAACTCGGAAGTGTGTTTAATACCAAAGAAAGTGGGTATTACGAAACGGGACCAAACCTTAGCACGAGGTGTCAAATTACTGCTGTAAAACTGTCCAGGATATCTTTCTCCTTCAGGAATTGGGCTAGCCCCATTAACAAGCACGGTCCCCCAAAGGGATTCAAAATCGAAAGAAGGGTCATTAACTGTCTCTTGGAAAGGGCATGTTCCAGAAAAGTTGGGTAATTTTAAGGATTTCCGAATACGTTCAATAGAGAAAGGAACTACCTTTTTGCGGATATCAGTGGCATCACGGGAGGTGGCTAAACCTTCATAAAATTCTCGCACCAAGGTAGGAATAAACTCAAGCTTCCTTTCTTGCAACTCTTTCCAACCAAACTTAGCACATGTCACAGCATATTCCTTGTGTTCACTACTCATAATACCCTTAGGAAAATTTGTCTCCTCACCAAACTTCAAAAATTCAATTCTTTCACGAACCCGAGTATTCCAACACGTGTAAACCCTCTTAGGCTTGTGGGCCCACATCTTCATACGCGGAGGTTTCTGTTGAACTGGTGCTTCCGGAACCTCTTGTTCAGTTTCCTTCTCAATGTTCTTCGCAATTTCCTCTTCTGTTTCCTTCTCACTTTCTATCTCATCAATCAATCTTCTCTTTTGACCTGTGATTTCTTTTCTGTTAGAATCAAGCTGAACTTCATCAATTTTTCGTTTAGGACGCGAATCAGGTATCTCAATAGCTTGGTCTTGAGAACCACCAATGGTGGTCTTTCTTCTAGGAGCAGTTATTCGAAAATCACTGGTTCTGTTAGTCATCTCTTTCCACCCCAAACTCAAAACTTCAACTAATGAAAAACTTAGAGAAAAAGTTTAGAATTTTGATATTTTGAGGCTTAGGAATTGAAGAACTAGGTGGAATATGAGATGGGTCTTGGTTAATTTGGATGGGAGAAGAAAGAATTGGGTTTAATTTAAGGATTGGGTGAAGAAGAATCTTGGGAAAAACTAAGGATTTGATGTTATTTTGGAGAGGAGGTGAGTTGATTTTATGTTTTTGTGGTGAAAGAGGGTAGGATTTGATGATATATAGTGTTTTTGTTGATGATTTTCGGAGGTGGGGAGGCTATTGGTGCGTTTTAGGTAAAAACTTGCAGAAGAGGCTAAGAAAACTAGGTTAAGGCCTCCAAAACCGACATCACAGCTTCAAAACCGGGTTCCCGGTTTTGGAAAACCGGGTTCCCGGTTCCGCGTCGCTGTGACGACGCGGAAAAATGACTTAAATTTTTTTTATTCGAAACGCACCAACACACTGGACCCCAAGATGCGGGGTCAGAGATTTTACTCGCCGAAACCGGGTACCCGGTTCTGTGGAATGCGGGTTCCCGGATTTTCTGACCCCGCGTCTTGAGATCTAGCGTGTTGGTGCGTTTTGAAAAAAAAAAAAAAAAAAAAGTCCACATTGTTTTTCCGCGCCGTCACAGCGACGCGGAACCGGGAACCCGGTTTGCCAAAACCGGGAACCTGGTTTGAAAGCTGTGATGTCGGTTTTGAGGTGTTTTAACCCAGTTTCTTAGCCTCTTTTCCAAGTCTTTACCTAAAACGCACCAATAGCCTCCCCACCTCCGAAATTCATCTACCAAAACACTATATATCATCAAATCCTACCCTCTTTCACCACAAAAACATAAGATCAACTCACCTCCTCTCCAAAATAACATCAAATCCTTAGTTTTTCCCAAGATTCTTCTTCAACCAATTCCTTAAATTAAACCCAATTCTTTCTTCTCCCATACAAATTAACCAAGACCCATCTCATATTTCACCTAGTTCTTAAATTCTTAAACCTCAAAACATCAAAATTCTAAACTTTTCCCTAAGTTTTTCATTATTTGAAGTTTTGAGTTTGGGGTGAAAAGAGATGACTAACAGAACCGGTGATTTCCGAAGAACTGCTCCTAGAAGAAAGACCACCATTGGTGGTTCTCAAGAACAAGCTATTGAGATTCCTGATTCGCGTCCTAAACGAAAAATTGACGAAGTTAAGCTTGATTCTAACAGAAAAGAAATCACAGGTCAAAAGAGAAGATTAATTGATGAGATTGAAAGTGAGAAGGAACCAGAAGAGGAAATTACGAAGAACATTGAGAAGGAGATTGAACAAGATATTCCGGAAGCACCCGTTTCAAAACCTCCGCGTATGAAGATGTGGGCCCACAAGCCTAAGAGGGTTTACACTTGTTGGAATACTCAGGTTCGTGAAAGAATTGAATTTTTGAAATTTGGTGAGGAGACGAATTTTCCTAAGGGTATTATGAGTAGTGATTACAAGGAATATGCTGTGACATGTGCTAAGTTTGGTTGGAAAGAGTTACAAGAAAGGAAGCTTGAGTTTATTCCTACTTTTGTGCGAGAATTTTACGAAGGTTTAGCTACCTCCCATGATGCCATTGATATCCGCAAAAAGGTAGTTCCTTTCTCTATTGAACGTATTCGGAAATCATTGAAACTACCCAACTTTTCTGGAACATGCCCCTTCCAATAAACTCTTAATGACCCTTCTTTTGATTTTGAATCCCTTTGGGGGACCGTGCTTGTTAATGGGACTAGCCCAATTCCTGAAGGTGAAAGGTATCCTGGACAGTTTTACAGCAGTAGTTTGACACCTCGTGCTAAGGTTTGGTCTCGTTTCATAATACCCACTTTCTTTGGTATTAAACACACTTCCGAGTTGAAGAAAGAGCACATATTTGTTATTAAGTGTATTTTGGAGGAGAAACCATTTGATGTTGCTAAGATCATTTATGATACAATCATGGAGTTCGCGAAATCACCAATGAAACAACAAAATCTGAAGTTTCCTTGTACTATTACTCAGTTGTGTCTAGACGCAAAGATTCCGCGTAAGAACGCAGATATTGACATTGTTTCAGTTGGTGTGAGTATAGCTTTGAGCACAATCAAGAACATCCATGAAGAGGCAACACGAGCTACAAGAAGTCCAAGAACTCCTCAATCTAAGAAAGCGAAAACTGTTCCTGAGTTGGAGTCCAAGATTCAGATGTTGGAAGAGAATCAGGAGAAGATGATTGCTACCTTGGGAAACGTTACAAAAGAATTGGACCTGCTTCGAAATTTAATCCTAGGCGTAAATACACTTCAAAACGCGATTTATGATGCTGTTACGCGAGATAAAGGTCCAGAACGCAACACCGATAACCAGCCTCGCGCTGGTTAAGATACGTTTTCTAAACTTTCCTCTTAGTGTAGATTAGTTTAAATGCTTTATTGAGTCTTTTCGAGTCGTGGGGACACGACTCATTTTTGAGTTTGGGGTGGGGTTCGTTGCCTCATCCCAGTTTTTATGTGTTATTTGCTTTATTTGCTTTCAATAAAAGAATTTTCGGAGTTGCGTTTGACTGTAGAAATTTTAAATATCCCTTTAAGCATACTTTTGATGAATCTATGATAGTAAATAGTGGACTTTAGGGATTGATATAAAACGCACTTACAATTGCATGCGAACATAGGTAATTGATAGGAAAAATTAATGAACAATGCAAATGAAGTAAGCTTGTACTCAAGGAATATGTTTGGTGTGTAGAACGTGAAATCCTAATGAGTAGAGAACCCACCTAGATATGAACTAAAGACAAGCTATGTACTTAGGAAAATAATAGGGGCAGTTCTTTGTTAGCCATTTGTGCCTTTTTAGCCTTCTATCCCTTGTATTAATTATTATCCGTTTTAGCCCACTTTGAGCCTTTAGCCTTTTCTTTGTAGCCACGATATAAGCCACTATCCCTTAGATTATTAGGCATGACCATATGACCCGCACTTGAATCACAATCCTGAGACATGTCTCGAGCTTGAGTTTGGGGTGGTGGGACCACATATGGGGAATTTAATGGGTTGGGATCGATGTGTTTTGTATTGTAGCACAATTACAGATGATATATACTTGTAACCCTTTGCCGGGAATGAGAAAAAGTGAAAAAGAAAGAAAAAAAATGAAAAAAATGAAAATCCATACAGTAAGAACCGGGAACCCGGATTCGTCAAAACCGGGAACCCGGTTTGCTTCTGTACAAAAAAAAGAGAGAAAAAGAGAAAAGAAAAGAAAAAGAAAAATATGAATGAATAAAACACCCGGCAAAGTGGAATTTTTTCTGAAAATCATCTTGTTAATAGTGGGTAGACATGGGACGCTAAATTGTTGCG
Organism: Nemophila menziesii; assembly: GCA_029959085.1. Taxonomy (NCBI): domain Eukaryota; kingdom Viridiplantae; phylum Streptophyta; class Magnoliopsida; order Boraginales; family Hydrophyllaceae; genus Nemophila; species Nemophila menziesii. The sequence continues at coordinate 16,983,106 of JARWIR010000009.1, read as the reverse complement.
TATATGGGTGAGTGAGAACATCTTTTTGAGCGTTAACTCAAGCTCGAGGACACTGTTGATGGTAAGTGAGGAGAGAGCCAAAAGCTCACTTCAAATTTACCAAATATACATCCACACCCGTCCTTAAGCCAATATTATAACCGTAAAGACCTCGTGATTCCTAAGTACATAGTGAATTTATAATTCTGTTGATAGGGAATACACTAAGTGGAGCGTTCAAAGCGAGGTAGGATTAATGACCACCCTCTAGCCATCATACAGAGATGAGTACAAGTGTAACCTTCAAGCATTGCGACTTTAATTTTATGATTGAGATTATTTATGTTTGATGTTGCATGATTAGTGTATGTGTTTATTAGTTTCTAGAGTTTGCTATATGAGATTTATTTTGAGACTTGCTTTAGGGTTTATTTGCTAGCTTCTATTTGTTTATACGCTTACTTCTACCCCTTTGTTTTGTTTTACTTTGTCGGGACGACAAAGGTTTGAGTTGGGGGTCTTGATGTCTCCCTAATTGTTCTTATTTTCGACCCTTGGGAGACATCATTTTTGGTGTTTATTTAATTAATTTGATAGACTTTTGGACTAAATATGCAATAATATGAT